>VZSC01000006.1:355644-371325 GCA_013398225.1 Steatornis caripensis | reverse complement strand
CCCCCCTCCCGGGACCGGGGGAAGGTGCCCGGTTCTCCCGGCGGGGTCACAGCACCGGCGGGTCCCCGAGCTGCGACAGCATCGCGCGGAGGCAGCACCGCTGTCACCGTCGCTCCTGGCTTCCAGGTCTGCTATTCCCCACCCCACCCCGCTTTCTTTTTGTCGATTAATTATCATTATTAATCATTTCGTTCATCAATTATTATTAAATTTTAGCTGTATTTTTCTGGCTTTGTGGCAAAACTTTTGCTGGAGTTGCTGCTGCCTGCGGTTGCTCGCGCCGCAGCCGACGCGATCCTCAGCGCTGCCAAGCGCCCTCCGGCTTAGAGGCTCGGCTTTTCCTTGTGGTTAAAGACGGGGTGCGGGGGGTGACCCCATCACATCAGCCCTTCTCCTCTGCACCCTGCACCGGGGCAAGGACCCGGTGGTTCAGGGCCCCGGCATCCCGGTGCTGGGAGAGTCCTCGGTGGGTTTTTTATTCTGGTTATTTATCCGGTTGCTGCCCGAGCCCGTGTGAACTCGGAGGCGGTTGTGGCTCGTGCACGGGGTTAGGGTGGCACCTTGGGCGAGGCGTTGTCCCCGCTGATGCTGAAGGGCTTCACACTGTGTCATCGTGTCACTTAGGTTTGCCTGGCGCAGGATCCCCCCCACCCCGGATAACCCCGTGTCCTGCCTTCCCGGCTGCAGCACCGAGCCTCGGCGATGCGGTACGTCTGCCGGCGTGTGCTCCCACGACGGGCAGGAGCGCGGCTGGCTGTCCTCCAATTGGACTGCCTGGAGGAGGGGGATGTGAGGGGGCTGCGCACGGGACCCCGGCCGTGGTGCCCAGGGACCACTGGGCCTGGTGGCAAGAATCCCTGGGATGGGCTCAGCATGGGTGTGGGGAGCATGGGGAGAGCATCCCTGGGATGGGCTGAGTGTGGGTGCTGAGAGCGTGGGGCGAGCATCGCTGGGATGGGCTGAGTGTGGGTGCTGGGAGCATGGGGCAAGCATCGCTGGGATGGGCTGAGTGTGGGTGCTGAGAGCATGGGGTGAACATCGCTGGGATGGGCTGAGTGTGGGTGCTGGGAGCGTGGGGGAGCATCCCTGGGATCGGCTCAGCATGGGCACGGGGAGCGTGAGGTGAAAATCCCTGGTACGTGCTCAGCGTGGAGCAAGCATCCCTGGAACACACTCAGTCGAGGTACAGGGAGCGTGGGATGAGCACCCTTGGGACGTGGTCAGCCCTGGTGCCGGGAGCAGGGTGTGAGCATCCCTGGGACGTGCTCAGCCCGGGTGCAGGGAGCGTGGGGGACATCCCAGCCGGTGGGGGTGCTTCGCCACCTCCCGCGCTGCTGGCAGTGCTCCTAGCATCCCCAAATGTCCCTGCTGTCCCCCGGCCGCACACGCCGTGTGGCAGGAGGGGGAGCTCGCACCGCGCCGGCTAAACAGGACGGGGAGCTATGCGGGGTCCTGGGAGCCCCCCTCTGCTCCAAGCAAGGGGGAACCCCCTTCCTCTGAACCCCCCTTTCTCCCAGCCCTAGCCGCAGCTCCGGCGCTGAATTTCCTCCGAGCCCTCCTGCCCGTATTGTGCTATTGATTGCTGAGCTGAACTTCCTCCCGAAATCATTAAAGCTTAAAAAATTGATGGCACAATAGAGCCCTTTATTAGCTACATAACTTTTCTGGCTTGCTTGCTTTCTTTCTTCTTTTTTTTTTTTAATCAACACAAAAGGGCAGAGCCTGAGCTCAGATTTGTGTCCTGTGTCCCCGCGAGAGCCGGGCAACGTGCCCTCCTCCACCCCAGCCACCCATCAGCACAGCCGTGCCGGGCTATTTGTTAGGAAAAATGGCAAAGAAGGAATCGATGTGTGCAGGTTTTTTCCTTTTCTTTTAATCTCAGCCTCCTCTCTTTGCAGCCTGCAGATAGGTCTATTTATTTCTGCTCTTATAAATAAATATATTTGAATGGGGACTGTAATATTTTATTCCCTGTCATGCCCATCCCTCGGTCTAACGGCGGCTGAGTTCTTGCTCGGTATTAACTTACCATTTTAGTAACAGTTGAGTTTTCCTGAAGGAAATCCCTCTGGGCTGGCCATTACCATGTCATTGTATAACACAGCAGAAAGATGGATTACCTGGATAGATCTCCTCCAGCGTGACTTCTCCAAGTGACAGCCTTCAGTTAATTCATCCCTGCTCCCATTGCAATCGTCGGGGTGGGTTTTATAGCTCCTACGAAGTATTTGCGGTGTCTCGTGGCGTGCAGTTGTAAATACAGGTGCTGATTTTCCGGTTGGGACTGTTGGCAACGTCCTGCTTTGTGCAAAGCCCCCAGCTCCTGGAGTCAAAACTACCCATATGAGTTCTCCTTTAGCGGAGAAATAATGAAGTTTTTTCTTTTTTCTGGTTATTTAGAGAGGTTTTGAGATGTGCTTGAGTGCATCTGGAAAGATAAAAAAGAAGGAGGCAAAAAGAAAAAGTACCTTTATATGTGTGAGTGTATAGGTGTAAAATAAATCACAGTTTTGAAGCCAATAGAGCAGCTTGTTGAAGGACCCCTGTGCCGGAGCCTGGACTGAAAGTCACGTAGAGGGGACGCTGCCTCGCTGCGTGGCCTTGGGCCAGTCATTTATCTTCTCTGCTGCAGTGTCGGTGTCTCAGGTGCTTGGCTGCCTGCGTTTTCTGCTAGCCCTGTCTCAATGCTGCACGCTATGTTCCTCCTCCTCCTCACCATAATTTCCACGTGGCTCTTGCACCTCATTATTTTTTGGGACTTGGGTGCTACATCAGGGTGGAAACCCTTGGGTGCAAACCATCCCCCCAGAATGCTTCCTTCCTAGAACAGGAGCAATAAGTGCATCCCTCTGCACAGCCTGCTTTTCAGGGGAACGTCAGCTTGGCTCTGAGTAATGGTGACAGCCTTGCGTGCCCCCCGTTTGTCCAGAATATTGCATGCTGCTGCTAAAAATGATGAGGCTGTAACACCAGACTAGCTCAGAGGGGTTTATATTTGCAGATGACACCAAGCTGAGTGGTGCAGTTGACACGCCTGAGGCACGGGCTGCCATGCAGAGGGACTTGGGCAATCTCGAGAAGTGGGTCCACGTGAACCTCAGGAGGGTTCAACAAGGCCAAGTGCAAGATCCTGCACCTGGGTCAGGGTAACCCCTGGTATCAGTACAGGTGGATCCAGTCCAACCCCCCTGCCATAAGCAGGGACATCTCCCACCGGATCAGGTTACTCAGAGCCCTGTCCAACCTGGCCTTGGATGTTCCCAGGGATGGGGCACCAACCACCTCTCTGGGCAGCCTGTGCCAGCGTCTCACCACCCTCAGCGTAAACAATTTCTTCCTTGTATCCAGTCTGAATGTCTCCTCTTTTAGTTTCAAACCATGACCCCTTGTCCTATCCCTACAGGCCCTACTAAAAACTCTGTCCCCATCTTTCTTCTAAGCCCCCTTTAAGTACTGAAAGGCCGCAATGAGGTCTCCCTGGAGCCTTCTTTTCTCCAGGCTGAACAACCCCAGCTCTCCCAGCCCGTCCTCGCAGCAGAGCTGTCCCATCCCCCTGATCATCTTCGTGTCCTCCTCTGAACCCACTCCAACAGGTCCACGTCTTTCCAGTGCTGAGGGCCCCAGAGCTGGACGCAGGACCGCAGGGGGGTTTCACCAGAGTGGAGTAGAGGGACAACTACACCGTATTGAAAGGGTCTGAGTTGCCTGGTTTGGGGCTTTGTAATTACCAGAACCAGGGGCCTGAAGAAAAATTTAGGCAGCTAAATCTCTGTGAAACCTTTCTCCTTCCTGCCTCGCCCAGAGGATCCCTGCTGTCCCAGCCGCCGTCCCACCGCACGCTCTCCTCGGCAGCGAGGACTCTCCGTTCTCTTCTCCTGCCACGCTCCAGAAGCTTATACAATTTTTTTGGCACTTTTCCCTGAAGTCATTATTCTGGGTAACGTGGTTTGTTTGTTTATGCTTTTTGGTTTTAATCATACTTTTTTTTTCTTTTATTGTGTCTGAAAAGCTCTGGGGCTTCCTTTCTCCTCTCCACTCCCAGATGGTTGCTTATTAAAAAAAAAAAAAGGAAATATTAGAATAAAAAAGGAAATAGTTCGGTTCTGTAATGAATGAAGTTTGGCTTTTCCAGAGAGGATGTGGGAGAAAAAAAGGNATTTTTTGGGACTTGGGTGCTACATCAGGGTGGAAACCCTTGGGTGCAAACCATCCCCCCAGAATGCTTCCTTCCTAGAACAGGAGCAATAAGTGCATCCCTCTGCACAGCCTGCTTTTCAGGGGAACGTCAGCTTGGCTCTGAGTAATGGTGACAGCCTTGCGTGCCCCCCGTTTGTCCAGAATATTGCATGCTGCTGCTAAAAATGATGAGGCTGTAACACCAGACTAGCTCAGAGGGGTTTATATTTGCAGATGACACCAAGCTGAGTGGTGCAGTTGACACGCCTGAGGCACGGGCTGCCATGCAGAGGGACTTGGGCAATCTCGAGAAGTGGGTCCACGTGAACCTCAGGAGGGTTCAACAAGGCCAAGTGCAAGATCCTGCACCTGGGTCAGGGTAACCCCTGGTATCAGTACAGGTGGATCCAGTCCAACCCCCCTGCCATAAGCAGGGACATCTCCCACCGGATCAGGTTACTCAGAGCCCTGTCCAACCTGGCCTTGGATGTTCCCAGGGATGGGGCACCAACCACCTCTCTGGGCAGCCTGTGCCAGCGTCTCACCACCCTCAGCGTAAACAATTTCTTCCTTGTATCCAGTCTGAATGTCTCCTCTTTTAGTTTCAAACCATGACCCCTTGTCCTATCCCTACAGGCCCTACTAAAAACTCTGTCCCCATCTTTCTTCTAAGCCCCCTTTAAGTACTGAAAGGCCGCAATGAGGTCTCCCTGGAGCCTTCTTTTCTCCAGGCTGAACAACCCCAGCTCTCCCAGCCCGTCCTCGCAGCAGAGCTGTCCCATCCCCCTGATCATCTTCGTGTCCTCCTCTGAACCCACTCCAACAGGTCCACGTCTTTCCAGTGCTGAGGGCCCCAGAGCTGGACGCAGGACCGCAGGGGGGTTTCACCAGAGTGGAGTAGAGGGACAACTACACCGTATTGAAAGGGTCTGAGTTGCCTGGTTTGGGGCTTTGTAATTACCAGAACCAGGGGCCTGAAGAAAAATTTAGGCAGCTAAATCTCTGTGAAACCTTTCTCCTTCCTGCCTCGCCCAGAGGATCCCTGCTGTCCCAGCCGCCGTCCCACCGCACGCTCTCCTCGGCAGCGAGGACTCTCCGTTCTCTTCTCCTGCCACGCTCCAGAAGCTTATACAATTTTTTTGGCACTTTTCCCTGAAGTCATTATTCTGGGTAACGTGGTTTGTTTGTTTATGCTTTTTGGTTTTAATCATACTTTTTTTTTCTTTTATTGTGTCTGAAAAGCTCTGGGGCTTCCTTTCTCCTCTCCACTCCCAGATGGTTGCTTATTAAAAAAAAAAAAAGGAAATATTAGAATAAAAAAGGAAATAGTTCGGTTCTGTAATGAATGAAGTTTGGCTTTTCCAGAGAGGATGTGGGAGAAAAAAAGGAGAAGGGGGGGGGAAAAAAGTGGCAGGTGTGTTTGGAGGGAAGGGTGTGCCCTGCTGTGTATTTTAAGCTCTGCTGGGTCTGTGCCACTCGTTTTGCAGGACTCGGGTGAAAAGGGATCCGGGTCTCGCTGTGCATTTAATCTCACCATGTCCAGCTCAGAGAAACAACCCTCCTCGTTCTTAAGAATTTGTTTCATTTATTTGATTAGATCTTAGTTCTCCGTTGTCGTCGTCGGGAGGAGGTGCGTTGGCTTATTTACCTAAGCCGGTTGGTCTGAAAGGGTTTGCGGTTTTTTTTTTGGAGGAGGAGGAAGGAGCAGGCGGGTGTGGAGTGGTGGGGCTTGCCAGGCTGCTGGTTTCCTCTCCAGTGGATCTCCAGGAGCAAAGGGAGTTGCTGTAAGAGCTGGGCTCAGAAGAAAGACTTCAAAGGGTGAGATGGCGCTGCCTGTTCCGGTGGCAAGGAGAACCAGAAGCCAGCTCTGCCTCTGTTGCGGATGGTGGTGCAATTCCCAGGGAGCAGGACCAGGCCCTCGGCAGACCTCTGTGGCTTGGAGGTCCAGCCTGTCCTCGGAGGTCCAGCCCATCACCAGTCACCCTGGTGACACCTTGGCTGCTGTGGCTTACGGTGGCAGCAGCTTGCTGTCACCCATAGCCGTGGTAGTTGTCCACACACATGGTCCTTCATGCAGTGGGACAAACATCTGGCACAGGTAAAGGAGGTGACAAAGGGTCTGGCCACAGGTGTGGAGTTAGCCCACATCCTCATGGGCACCAGTGGGCCACGTCAGCCTGCTTCTGGACAGTGTGTTGGGTTTGTCAAGGTCAAGCGTGATGCATCTTGCTAGACCAGAGCTGGGATATTGCACATCCACCCACTGCTTCTGCATTGCTCAGCAGCGGCAGGGTTTGCACGCCGCCTCGGGGCACTCAAATGTAGAGAAGAGGAACGGTATGGGCTGATAGCATCTCATGCTGCTGGTCCATACAGACCAGTGCTGGAGCACGCGTTGGGTGTGCGTATTGTTCCTGCAGGAAAGCAGGTCTCTGAGGTGGGTAGGGAGGCTGTCCCAACTAGGACAGCTTTATCTGGGTCTGGCTTTGCAGAGGTGTGAGCTGATGGCCTTCGATTGCTCATGTCATGGTCTAGGTGTTTTGGTGGGACGCGTGTCTCAATATCAAAGGTCTGCCTGAGAATCCTCGTTCTGCCTGAGATGGGGCTTCTGTGGTCCTCTTCTAGTTAAACACCTAGATGGGTGCTCTGGGAACTGGGGTTCTCCTTCTGTTTGTTTTGCTGGGATTTTCCTTGGAATTTGGGGACATCATCTAGTTTTACCTCCATTCCCCACCAACACCAGCCGCGATGTTTGCACTTCTCCTATGTGACCCCGTGCTGTCTCTTGCTGCTGCTGTCAGGCTGCACATCGGTAGCATGGCTTCAGTCATGGTTGGTACCCGAATGAATTACTGCCATACAAATAAAATAAAATTTTAAAAAAGTGTTTGCAAGAGCAACGAGTTGGAGATCTAACATTTATGCAGGGCCATTCATCAGGAGTGATGTCCGAACGTTCTGTAAACTCTCACATGCACATAAAATACCGCTCCCAGGCTTCAAGGCAGCATCAACTGTTTAATAATAAAACTACACGATGGTTCAAGCCTGAAATACAGAATTACTGCCTCCAGTTGGAGCTGCAGGGAAAATTTGGGTCCACAAATAGGATGAACCCTGTTGGAAACTGGCCGAGACACCTGCTATGAACATGATGTGGACATTTTGTTTATGTCAGCCAGCAGCTCTATGGCTTGTCTGAAAGCTGTCACCTCTGCCAGCCAAGCATCCCCAAGAGGGACATGGGTCTGTTTGGGTTCTGGGGTGAATGATGCTCTAGAAATTCCTAAGTAAACTTACGGGGTACTGGTTTGCTGAGAACAGTGGTGTCTCCCCACCTGTCGTGTCTACTTCTTGCAGGTTTTGGGACTACTGCGGATGAGATTCACCAGTTGGCAAGGTGGCCTTTGGCCCTGCAGAACCTCTTGGGCTCTGTTCCTGGTGGAAGGAGCCTTTCCAATGCTACCTGAACCTTCTCGTTGCATCAGGTTTAACAACACATAGCAGAGAAGGAGGTTGGGAGGGAGGAGAAAAATTTTACTTCTTGCCCTCTTTTTTTCAGTTTAATCCAACAATGATATTTTAATTTATTTATTGGCTTGGGCCTTCTCCTTTCTCCAGGCTTTGCCTAGCGCAAGACCTGAAGATTTGCATGCTTGATCAAATCTGATAGGAGTAACCAAATCAACATTAGCAAATATATGGACCTCAAGCTAATTGGCAGATGATGAACTCCATGACTGCAACGAAGATGATGTTGTACCTTGGCACAGGGACACGAGTAAGAAGCCATTGGCAATTTTTAAGTATAAATCCCTTTGGGGGATTTATTTTTAGCTTGCCTTGCTCTGTGATGAACGCACGATCAAAGTAAAACCAAAAAAAGGGTGGGCAGGAGCATGGTGACCTCAGCTAGGTCTGCAGTGAGCTTGAGGTTAAAGTCTAGAAGATTCACCAAAACTGGCGACCGTGTGCAGCTTGAGAACTGAGTTCTGGAAGTTAATCACTACGATGCGAGAGAAAACATTCGGGGTATTCATTGTCGCTTTTAAGCATCTTGATTGTCAATTAAATAGAGGAGAAGAGAAACATGACTGATGATAGTCACTGAAGTGACTCAGTGGGGATTTGCAGGCAGCATTGTTATTGCATTGCTGTCTGCTGGCAGCACTCCACTTGTTAGCCTTGCCTTTATAAATTGCCCTTTTTCTGGATGTTTGCAGCATGGAGTATCTTCTTGGGGCTGGAATTTAGTGTTGGGGGCCTTGGTCTTCTCTTCAACCCGAAGGCACCAGGTGTTGTTTGGTGCCCTGGTTGATTAAATTAATCCCCGGTATTCTGTTTTAGAGGCTTTTTTTTCCCCCCAAGAAGATAAACACTTCTTGGTCAGCCTGTTGAGAAGCATAGAGATGCCAAGTGAAATTGTAAGCGGGAAGCGAGCAGCAGGGTTTCTTTAATGATCACCATTTCAAATGATAAGGCTATAAATGAGCCCTTTGATAATGTGCAATTAATACGATGATGCAGGAGTTTACCGGGTTCAGGTTCTAAGTTTAAAGCGACCCATACTAATGACAGGCTTCACAAAAGAAACGCCAACTTGTAAATTTAATTTAGTGTCAGTTTACAAATAACTCATTCTCTGATTCCTCTTCAAAATACGAAAAGGCGGGTGTTAATCTCATTTTGTGTGATGTTAATGCCACTCGAGTACCTCACTTCAGCAGCTTCGTGTGTCCGTGTACGTATGTACTCCTGCAGCACCGCACGTGTTATTTTTTGATGCCTTTTTTAATGTCTTTTATTATGGACTGAGCTTGCAACATTTCCAAGTGTGAGTGATTTTATTCGCCTGGCTAGTCCATTGATTTCAGGAGCAGACCTTCTTCGGGGCTGTGCGTGCGGGGTTATTCTGAGCCCGTTATCTTTATCAGGCTTTGAATTGTAAAGAAATGCCTGGCCATCCTTGTAAAATACCTGTTTGTTCTCGTTTTGAGCATGCAGTCCCAGCTGAAAGTAAGAGGTAGAAAAACTATCGGGTTAAAACACAGCGTGGGACTTCTTTAGACACATTGGAGCCATTAGCAAAGCCCTGGAGCAAAGCGCCATCAGCCCTGGCTGTGGGTGAGCTTAGGGGTGGTGGCATCTCGGGGCTGGTGATGCTGAGCGGCTCTTCACACTGCGATCCATATCAGACCTGGACTGCTTCCCCGGGATGCGCTTGCTGCAGAGCTGGGACAAAAAACCCCATGCAGTATTGGAGCTATTTGTCCTGGGGCCAAGATGAACTGTGGAATTGCTTGGTTTTGGTTGGGGAGGGGGAATAGAGGAAAAAGGCACTCAGGATTTTGGAAGAGGAGCAATTGGGGAGGATGCTGCTGTGCCAAGAGCTGAGCCTCCCTTCCTCGAGCCCCTGCGGATGAGCGTGGCATTGGGATGCTCCTCTTCTGGGAGGTGTAACTCAAAGGCAGGCGAAGGCGTTAAAAAGAAATAAATAAATAACTGCCCTCTCAAAAAAAAATTAAAAATCAGAGGAGGAAATTAAAATCACCTTCCAGTGTTGAGTGAGTGTCCTCTGTTTCGGCAGGAGCTGGCACTGCGTCGGGGAGGGGAATCTGCTGTAACTTTCCCTTGCTGCTGCCCAGGGGTGCCGGATAAAAGGGACCGAAGTGTGGGGAGCAAGGGTGGGGGATCGGGGTGCTGGGGGCAGGATTTTTGGGATGTAGTGCTCCCCTTTGCCTCACCTTGTATGAGGTGGTGATGCCTGCCTTGGCGGGATGAGTCGGAGCGTCCTTCGCCTTTGCAGGTGATGCTGCTGCATGAGCATCCTTCATGAGATGGACCTCGGGGGCCTGATTTTGGGTGGACGAGCAGCCGGAGGGTGCGTGGGGGTTAACCACCATCCAGTTTCAAGCCTCCGCTCCTCCGCTGGTCTTGATGCCGATGCAATTTTGGCCCTAGTCCCTATTGTTTCTCTGCGTGCCTCCCAGTTGCTTGGCAACCCTGGTGCTGTTAATGGGACTTAGTCATTCCCCGGTGCTCTTGTCCTCCTCCTTCTCCTCCCCGCCATCCTCTGCAGGAATAGGAACACGCCGCACAGCCGTGGGGGGTCTGGTGTGGTCCCAGTCCCCCGCCGGCCCCCTGGTCTCCCAGAAGTAGGCTCCCAGCTCGATGGCCTCCTCTTTCTGTGATGAACTCCAGACCTCTGCAGTCACCAGAGGTGAAGATGCTCTGCCTGGAAGAGTGGCTGCTTGTCCTTGGGATCCTCCACCCCAGGGGAGGACCTGAGGAAGGGTAAGAAGCAGGGTCAAGCCCCGGCTCCTGCTCTTTGTTACCCCAAATCCATCCAGCCCGCCTCGTCCTTCGGAGGTGGCTTCAAACCAGGCGTGTTGGGAGACTCTTTTCCTTCATTATTTCTTCTCTGGCTGGGCTCTGCCAGGTTGCATTTAGAGGTGAAAAAGGAGCTTGGCCAAACGTGCCAAGTTGGTGGAGATGGCTGATCCTCCCTGATACCCTCTGGGTCCTGGGAGCATTTGCGCTGTGGATGAGTAGTAAAAGCGTTTCCGTTGGATCTTTTGACTGGGTGTGCCAAACGTCATATAAACTTCCAGGCAGGCTGCTGACATGCTTGCGTAGGGATGGGATGGGTTCTCCATCATCTTTAGTTCAGGATTGGGTGTCTTCCTGGAAAATGTGCTTGAGCTCAAGTGTCACATGTGGGCTTCATGAGGTCACCTCTCGGGCTTGAGGTGAGGCTAGGTCATCTCGGAGGTCCCTTATAGATAAAATCCTCTGAATTTTTTAAAAGCTGTCTGGGATCAGTGAATGTTTTTAGCCTGGGCTTGTGATTGAAGCCCATGAAGGAGCTGGAGGACGATCTTGAGGTTGGGCGAGAACTTGGAGGCGGCCCATCGGCTGTACCCCTTATCAAACCGGGAGATCGCTCCATGATGAGGCCTGAATTTAGAAACTGCATGCATGCAAGAAGGGAATCTAATTGGCCAATTGCATACTAATTCACGGTAATTACACATGCAAATTAGCTGCATAATTTTGCATTCGTTTGATGCAGGCATTTATGCGCAGTGTTTCCTGCAGAATTGCTGGGACAGTTTTGTGCCGGCTGTGGTCCTAGATGGGGACACGCTGGTGATCCCGGTGGCAGGAGAGGTCGAGGATGTGACGTGCTCAGGCACGAAGATGAATCCGTTTTTCCATGGGATTTCCGGAGCTGTGTGCTTCCCTGAAAACTGTTTCACCTTCAGCTCGGTTCTTTTGATGGTTGTGTGGGAGAGCAGACGTGCAGGAGGGGCATCCCTGAAACTGTTCCAGGAGATGCCGCTTATTTTCTTTTTCATATAAAAATAAATGAACGAATGACCCAAGGGGCTTTCTTTTTGGTTCTTTAGAAAGCACTTAGACTTTTTAATCTCTGCTGAGTGTGTCATGGACTGGAATCTGCATAGACCTGTGCCTGCTTCATTCCTGCCTGCTTTGCCTGTCTGAAGAAGTTGCATTAGATGCAGTTTGCTGCCTGCGCTATCCAGAACCACCGTTATTGCTTCATGCTCTGGAGCCTGATCTGGGATGTAAATCTCAAACTTCTGTTTTGCCTTTCAGTTCATTGCGTCCTCAAGCTTGTGCCTTTACAAGGGCTGCCCTAATGAAACAAAAATGTTTCCTAATCTCTGTCTGCATGCCTACTTAATACCAACGTTTATTGATGGTGGCAATGAAGATATTTTGATATTTGTGTGACTAGCACGCCCGTGTTATCACGCAGGTAGGAACATCAGGGTTTTCTTCTGTAGACAGTCCCAAATAAACACCAAGAACATTTTTAGGTACGTCACACCACCACATATTAGGTATGTATTCTAGTTTGGCTTGTGTTTTACATATATTGCAGGTATACCTTAGAAATCCAGGTTGCTGGGTCGTATTTAGAGCATATCTATGGGGGCTTCAGGAGGAAAGGGCAAGCAGTTCATTTATACCTCCTCTAAAATAAAAATGGGATGCTGTGTGTAATACAGCCGTGGTGGTGTTTTTTTAGGGTCTACTCTGTTGGATCCTGGTATGCTTGAAACCATAAAACAAACAGTCCCAGTTTTCCACTGCTGCAAATCCTCCGTGTTATTTTCACGTTACAACAATTTGTGTTTTAAGGGCACCATTTTATCAAAGCTTAATATTGCCTGTCCTGCATTTTAGACTTACACAGTTTTGCAAAGGGGAATTACCCATTTGGGAGATCAAAAAGCTAATTTTGTCTAGGGATCCATTCTTTTTCTTAACAAAGTCGATCCTTGGTGGAAGCGTCTTGCAAGTAGCGAGTGTTTGGATGAATCTGGAGGAGAACGAATGGGTGGACGATGAGCAGGTGTGGCTTGTGAAAAAAACCACAAAGCACTTGTTCTTCTGCTGCAATGGATGCCGCTGCTGGGCAAATCTTCCTCGCGTGCTCTGCCTCCTCTTGTGTTCCACCATGAGCTCCTGGGGATGGGGACGTCTTTATGGTTTTCGGCAGCCACTGTGGTAGGTTCAGCATGGGATGCGGACCCCCAAAACGTTTGCAGTTTCACTTCTCTTCTGCTCTTAAGCTATTTTTTGTTAGTGTTACAGGCTGGTTTTATGTGGTTCCAAATATGCAAAGGTTCAGACAGTGCAATCTGAAGCAGGCGGCTCCATGCAGCCTTTTGACGCTTCCCCAAGGCTCCCTGCATCATGCTGGCCCCGGGGCCGGCAATGCCTTGGGTGGCTGAGGTGGCTAATCAATGTCTGGTGACTCAGGTCCTGGGGGACATCCAGGTGACTGACATGACCCAGAGGGCTAAATCTTCCCCCCTTGCTGTGCCCCACGCTCAGGAGTGTCTTCTTCTGCTCCCCCATCTTCAGCATCCCTCCATCACGTCAGCCTCATGCTGTGGGGCTTCCCCAGAGTCCGTCACCGGGATGATCCCCTCCCCACCTGCCCATGGGCTCTCCTCCTCCCTCCCCACAGCTGAAGCTCATCCTCTAGCAACCTCCAGGCCAGATGCTTCAACAGCTGAGCGAGAGGAGGCTCTGCTGTAGGCATGGCTGGTTGGCCGGCCAGCTACACCTATAGGTTATCAATAATCTTTCATTAGGAGCATAAAGGAAGCAGCTGTTGCCCTGGAGCAGGTTTTCTCATGTAGCTGGGGCTGGATGCTGCAGAAGGGTTGTGGTAGGTGGTTTTGCTGTGTGGTTGGATTTGGGAAGGGGGCTGTGCCGGTGCCTCTGCTTGCCGCTGTTTTCTGGAGGGACGGTGGTTGGGTTTTGCTCTTCTTTGGAGCTGGAGATGCTCAAGATGAGCCTTCAGGGAGGGAAGAAGGAAAAGGGAATTTTTCTTAATCCAGGCTGAGCACTGCAGAGCACCTTGGGGGGTGGGTTTGCAGGCCCTGCAGTCAAGATCCCTGTGGAAGTGGCAGATGCTCAGTCTTCACTTGGAGTTCACCTTGCTGAGGTGTACTCAGTAAGGTGATCTTGTGCAGGCTGGTGAGACCTCACTTGAAGCATCTGTGCCGTTTCTGACATTCTTCTGCCTCTAGTTTTGGTTTGCAAAAGGGCTGTGGCTTGCTGAGGCTGTTGGACTGGACAAGGGCACCAAAAGCAATCCCAAAGCCGTGTTCTTGCTTCCAGCCCGCCCTCCGCTTTGCTGGTGGAGATGGGGGCAGCGGTGGGCTTGCATGTGAACCCTGCAGAAACAGATGCAATGGAAAAAAGCCACACCATTTCCATCGCTGAACTCATTGCACAGCTTTGCAAAACCCGCGGCCTTCCAGCTTCTATTAAACTAAGGATGGGGGTGAAGAGCTGGCTTTATTTTTTATTGTTTTGACATGAAGATTTAGAAATCCTTATTTGAAAGGGGAAGCTTTGGGTTTTAGCAGGTGCCCAGAGAAGCCTGTGCAGGGTGTCTTGCTCTCCTGCGGGTCTTCTCTGTGACTGGGGCAGGTCGCTCAGCCATAGCTTTGCTGTAGTTACCGTGGCCCCTGTGGACGCAGCCGAATTAGCTGGAGCCCTGTTAACAGGCAGCTGCTGCCGTGTGAGGCAGATATATCTAGCTGTACGCTTACCCTGGATGTCTCTGAGAGCTGGCCTGGGTGCAGGTGGGGATGGGATGTGGGTCAGTGGGATGCAGGAGATGCTGTGGTATCTCTTATCCGTAAGATGGACGGAGAGGCCCATCCTGCCTCGGGGAGCTGAGATAAAAATCCCTGAAAGAGGAACAAGCTCTGACATGAGAAAGAAGAAAAATATGACTTGGATGTCTCTGCTGCAATTGCTTTTTTTTGTTTTGTTTTTTGTTTGAGGCTTCTAGCACTGGGCGCCCCAGCCAGTTGCGGGCTGGGCAGAGGGTTTTATGGCTGGAGGACGCAGAGGAGCATCAGTGTCTGTAGAGGGAGGGCAGAGCCTGAGCTGGGCTCTGCACTGCTTTGGGCTGAAGGGATGCTTGACACCAGCTAAAGACAAGCTCGGTGGCTTCTCTTCTGCAGCCAGCTCATGGTGTTGGGTAAAGCCTGGGCAGTGGTAATCGGTGCTGTTCTCTAGGTCTGGGCAGCTCTGCTCTGCCCCAGGAGGCCCCATGCATCGGGGTAGTGCCCTGGGTGAGGGTGTCCTGTGTCTCCAGGCAAAAGCAGATGTCTGTGGGCAGCTTTTTCTGCAGCCTGGCATCTTTTCTCCACCAGAAGCTTTGAGTAGTTGGGCTGAGGCCGGACCAAGCCTTGGATGTGCTGGCAACTAAAGCAGGAGACCTTTGAGTCCCAGTGTGATGAGTAGAGAGCCAGGGAGTTCTCCTTTGCTCAGCCAAAACCTTTTCGCCCTGCTCAGGCTGATCCTCACTACGCCTCCAACTCCTCTACTAGCGCTGAGGAACATCAGTTGGGGTTGCCTTCCTATTGCGTGTGGGTGCTTCTGCTGGCAAGTTGGCTTTAGGTCATCCCCTTTTTTTGAAGGCCCCTTGAAGTCCCACCAGAGTGGATCTGTCCCACAATATTCACACTTCCCTGACTCCTGCGCTCCCCAATCCATCTTTTGGCTTAATCTTGCTTTGAGCCCTTTTGAATTACCTGTGGGATGTAGGAGGAGAACGTGTGTCTATGGACAGTTGTTTAGTTGGGGTTCTTCTGGGGTTCTGTTTTTAATAAGATAAACCATCTGGCAGCGATAGAGATTTTGGGGTTCGTTTCAGGGTGGGCTTCTTACCTTAATTTATAAGAAAATGGCATTTGTGCCTTGCTTGTTTTCATTATGCCTGAAGAGAGGAGTGAACGGTAGCCCAGAGGTGGAGATGGTTTTGGGTGAGGAATAAATTGTGAGCTCTGCTCCTGCTACAGAGGAGGACGTGATGGGTGAGATATCAAACAATAGGAACAAGAGAGATATGGAAAACATGTGTGATACTGCAGGGTGGGGCTTGAAAGGGTGGTTGGGCATTTGGGAGATGGCTCATGAGCTGCAGGTGAAGGATCTGACCTGGGT
>VZSC01000006.1:295375-331106 GCA_013398225.1 Steatornis caripensis | reverse complement strand
CAAAAAAATTACACTGTGAAATGAGGCATAAATACCCCTTTTCTGCTCCTCGCGATGGTTCCTGGTGGCAGGAAACCTCTTGCATGCTGCCCACAGAGCTGGATCGCGTTGGTCCTCGGTCAGTGAATTTACAGTGATAACTGGAGCCTCCTGATGCCCACAGCAGGTCCACAGGGGCTGTGGTGAAGCCAGCTGCTGCGGTGTCTGGCTCGACGGTGATGGGCCACTTGGAGAAACATCCAGCCAGGACTGTCGGTGCCCAGATACGCCCGATGTGGCCTCCTGGGAGAAGGATGAGGTTTCTGGGAAGGAAACCTTCTGTGTCTCTCAACCCAGCAGGCTGGGGGAGATTGGATTAACATCTCATTATTGCTGGCCCACTTGGGAGATAAGGCTTTTACTTTAATTTTTTTTTTTATATTAAAGACATCCTTTAAAGAAGTGTCAGCTCATAGGTTGTCACTCGTATGATTAAAAAAATTGTAGCTGCTTGCCTGGGGTGTGTTTGAGAACAGCAAGGAAGAGACTGGTTTAGATTAATAAGCGAGGGCTTAATTAATTTTCATTATTTGCATAATAGTGTCCTCTAATTAATAGGTAATGGGCAGCTTCTGAATTAATGCAGGAGTGGGGTCTCCAGTGATGCCATGAAGGAGCATTTTATTGTTGGGAATTGCAGCTTTGCTTAATTTTTCTAGTAAATTTAGTAACCAGCAGAGCCAACGGGTGTCTGCGACAGTGTGGGCTGTGCCTGGCGTGGCAGGGACTTTCAGGGACAATACACATCTTCCCTACATGCATCAGACCTCAAATGCAACCAGGGTCTCATTCAAGGCTGTCGCTGGCCTACTGCAGGCAGAGACCAGCTGAGAAGCTGCCGTTATATTTTAAACTGACTTAAGTAGCTTGCAGAGTAGTTGCTTGTGCTGTGGCCGTGGTTTCTTAAAAGCCTATCGTGCTGTCATTTTGCGTGTCCCTTCTTCAACTGGCAGATATTTTGCTGCTGGGCTAGAGATGTACAAATGATGCTTCTCAGATGTGCGCTGGAGGGGGACGTCTCTCAGGATCTTGCTCCGTCTCTGTCTCTATTTCTCTCTCCTTTTAATGCCTTGGTTACGCTTGTGTTTGACAACAGTGGGATGGGATTGCATTGAATGACTTAAGGTGCAGAGCCAGGTGTGAGGCAGAGAAAAAACAGTGTTAAATTCTGAGGTGGGGAGGAGATAGAGGATGGGAGGCCAACGTCTTTACTGAAGATGCATCCTGTAGTAGCTAGGAGTCCAGGCTGAGTGAGGCTAGGTGCTATGCAAGGAGCAAAATGCGATCAGCATCCTGAAGAGCTTGCCTTGTGAGATGAGGCAGGCGAATGGATGCGGACACAGAAAAGAGCTGGGGAAGCAATGGGATGTAGAGCCAAGATAACTGGTTCCTGGTTTTCCTCTTCACCAAGCTGCCCTAGGGCTGTCCGACATTAATTTTAGTGACTACTTTGTCCTGTGTCAGTCTAGTGATGAAAGCACTCTTCCCTACATCCGAATGTGCGCTCAGTATTTCCCGCAGCTATAATCCTGCTGCCTTCAGAGAGACGACGTGGATGTGTCTTTGGCTCTGCGTTGGGTTTCACACCCACTCGTACCAGCAATGAGCTGGGACCTTAGAGCTTATTTATTTATCTTTCAGTTAATCCACTCCCTCTTGTCAAAGAAAAGCTTCAGATATCTACCCTGGGAGTTTCTCCTCTCGTTTTCCGCTGAACCTTTGTGAGATAGCATGGGCTTTGAGTGATGGTTATAGGCTCTGACAAAGGAGAACCATCGTTCTGACAGACAGCAGGCATTTTGGAAATAAACGACAAAAAAAAAGGGTTTGTGGAAGTAGAAAACGTCCATTTCTGTTGCCTGTGCAGTTTTGAACAATCTCTCCTCACCAATCGCAGCTCTTCAAAGAGGAAGCACAATTTGGCTAAAATGGCTCGAATGAGGTAATAAAATTATACTCCCATGCAAGGTCCCGTTATTCACAAAGCACATTTGTTTGGATGCAAATTACTCAAGACCTTTCGCTAATACAGCGGGGAAAAGAGAGAGCGTTCATGAGCCTCCTACAATTTAGCTGCTGAGCAGTTTAATACTCATGTAACAGCCAAATACCCTATTAGAGCCCATTTCTACTCTATTATACTCCAGGGACTGTCGCTCTTTGGATGTAATCTTGAACAGAGCTAATCAGATACTGCTTACAATAAAGTACATTTATATAATACCTTAAATCTCAAAATGGGTATCCAGGAACTTCTTTTCGAAAGCCTGGAGCTCTTCCTTGCCGTTACTCCTTTGGGTAAGGCACTGCGCGTGCACGGGATGTTTCTGAACATAGTGTTGGTGGGAGAAAACACCGCATGCAGTAGGATGCAGAGGATACTCCCCTCACCTGGAATGACAGGGAGCTTCTACGTGAGCAAAATAGTTACCAAAATTACTAGCCATGTCAATCAACAGCACCAGGACTCGTTCTTGCAAAAGGGTCAGGGAACCTTAAATGCATCTTGCCTAGAAGAGTGCATGTGCACCAAGTCTTGGAGATGCCACCTTAGCGCATTGGTCCAGTACTAACGTGCGCTGGCAAGCCCAAGAGTATTTCCTTTGCTGCCTTGGTTTTCAGCTGGAGGATTCTTGTTGAAGAAAAACGCAGATCTGACTTTATATCAAAAGCTTTTCAGTTTCGGGGTTTAGAGAAAAGGAGCGGCCTCCTTAGGCGTATTTCCAGGAGCTATTTCCCATGAGGTTGCTTTTGAATTCCCTTTTTTTTGTTGGTTGTAGTTCAGCATGTGAAGAGGCAACTTCATTTAATAAGGGGTGTTGGCTGAGCTTCAGTAATCGGAAGTTAGAAATCTACAGAAGGGCATGGATTAAATACAGAAATATTGGGAGAGTGGAGAAAAGGCGGAACGTTAAGACGCTTGTCCTCCTGTCCCTAACCTCAAAAAGGCAAGAGGAAAAGGGATCCAGAGAAAGGACAACAGGAGAGAAAAGCAAAATATAGATCTACATTTTTTCTATTGCATTAATTCCTTTTTTTTCCGCAGCTGTCTCATAAAAGCAGTGTTTTGTCGTCTTCTGTATTTCATACCTCCTATGACCGTGCCAGGATACCTGCTTTTATGTGATGGACAATGGGAGTGCGGTTGGCATTGAGCCGAAGCCCGAGCTGTTCTGCACCTCATGTGGATTTGAGTTCAAATAAATAGCTTGACTCACTCAAGGAGTGAATCAAAAGAAGGAACTTGAGCCTTCAGCCTACAAGCACCGTGCTGTGCAAGCAAGGCATATAAACATGTAAGTTATTCTTTCGTGTGCAGTTCAATGCAAAGCTCGCGCTGAAGGAGAGTCAGTGTTTCAGACCTTCCGTAGCCCTGTTCAGGGTCTTGCTGGAGGGTGCGAGGATATTTTGGGTCAGACCCTTTGGAAATCCAGGAGAGTGGAAGTTTGTTGTCTGTCCTAGGTAGGTTGGTTGTCGGTGCTGTTCTCAGCTTTGTCTTTGGTGCTGAGTGTTTTCAGTCTGAGCAAATTACAGGATTAAGAGGGAAAAACAGCCCTCCTGAGCTATTGCAGTGAAATGAGGATATGATGTTACCAATGGCAGGGCACCCTATATTCGGATTTCTTGCCGTTGGAAAAAGCTGGTACCTTGTTGATGATACCTGGGGACAGGTTCTCCTGGCCTGGACGGACTCAGAAGCACTTTGCTTCATCAGTTACCCCAGGAAGATCACACCAGCATGGTGGTGGATTAAAACCTAATGGTGCAAATTTTCCTTTAGCCACTGTCTATCCAAGCTGGCTTGAAACCAGTGAGCCTGGTGTCTTCTAGAATGATGGTTGCAGGCAGCTCCACCATGTCGGGCAACCCAAGTTCCTGGTGAGCATTGCAGCTGGCCTGGGAGCTCTGCCGAGTCCCACCACCAGCTGAGTGGAAAGCAAGCATGGGTGTGACCACTCTCATGTCCCCAAAACCCTTCACCAAGGCTTTTGGTTGATGAATGTGCATATCCACATGAGTATTGCTCATCTGAAGAGGGGTTGCGTGACAATAACCTCGGTTGTCATTGCCAGCTGGTTTTGTCATGCCTCCAAAGCCTTGCAAATCACTCATGGCTTGACATGGTCGTCTGTGTATGTGAGGAGAAATCTACTGAGAAATTGTTTTTCTTGTATGTTAGTGCTAGCAAATAAATAATGTTCCCTCTGTCTTGTACATGGGGAGATGGTTTTCCTCCGCGCCTTCAAATGGGGTGATTAATGACAACCATTAATCCCCATGAATGACAGCAGTGTATTAGGAGCGAAGCACGTGTTAAAATAATTTGAGAGGCTGTTGTCAGGTCGTAGGCTAACTCATTCTCTTCACATATAATATGTTCATAAGGTATAAGTATCTCTAGACTTCAGATGTTGGCTGGAGATCAAATTTTGGGAATGTACAGAGGAGGATCATGTACAAGGGCATCGCAGGGTCTCAGCATCACCGCCTGGATCGAAACTGAACTGAACTTCTAGTGTAAACTAATTCAGAAGTTGAATTTGGGAAAGCCTGGACTATTCATAGGCTTAAGTTGAATTTGGCAACTGGATACGTTCAAAATCCCCAGGGGCACTTAATTTATTTTTAATGTCCAGGCATTTTGTTTGAAATGTCGAAATGAAATGTGTCATTTTGGAAATGCCAAAACATTTCTTTTTTGACATCTTCTCAATGAAGCTTTTCAACTTTTTGTTTGGAAATGACAGTTTGCAGTTAGAAGGAGGAAAGGTTAAACAAGACTTGGAAGTGAACAAAGACGTTTAGTTTTGATTCAAACAAAACATGGAGGGGTGGCAAGCTCTTTTTGTTGGGGGAGGGGGGGGTGTTGCCGAACCCATTTTTCTTCCACTCAAATCTGTTTCTCGTTGAGCCAAGCCATTTTCCTTCTATTTTAGCACAAATAGAAAATGTCACAGGATTAAAGAAATTCATTATTAACCCACTTCCAGCTCCTGGAGGGCTCTAGTTTGGAAATGGTGAAAAACATTGATGGGAAAACCCATGCAGGAATACATAGAACAGCCCCTTAACATCTGATGATCCTAAACACAGGATTTCATTGCGGGGCTGTAAGCACGCCCCCAGTGCCCAGCACAGCATCCCAGCCCACCTTGGCCATCCTGGGCTTTGTGGTACAGCAGACAAGGCCCTGCATAACCCAATGGCAAAAGCTATTGCAGGATCACTGTGGGACTGGAGGAGGTGATGAGGCACCTCGGGGAGTCGGCATCACTGATCGCGGAGCTTTGTCCTAACTGAGCCCACCAAGCCCGGAGAGGTGGTCGATGCCCCATCCCTGGAAACATCCAAGGTCAGGTTGGACTGGGCTCTGAGCACCTGATCTGGTAGAAGATGTCCTTGCTCGTGGCAGGGGGGTTGGACTGGATGGCCTTTGAAGGTCCCTTCCAACCCAAACCCTTCTGTGATTCTACGCTACTGTGCTGCCCGTCCTCTCTTACCACCATCTTCCTACCCACCTAAAAGTAAACCCTGTTTTTTTTTTTTTAAGTCTATGCTCCTTTTTATGGAGAGTAGGCTCATCAGACGGCTCGGTGATGCAAGGCACGTTTTCCTTTGGCAGAGCTCCTTGCCNTTGGAAATGCCAAAACATTTCTTTTTTGACATCTTCTCAATGAAGCTTTTCAACTTTTTGTTTGGAAATGACAGTTTGCAGTTAGAAGGAGGAAAGGTTAAACAAGACTTGGAAGTGAACAAAGACGTTTAGTTTTGATTCAAACAAAACATGGAGGGGTGGCAAGCTCTTTTTGTTGGGGGAGGGGGGGGTGTTGCCGAACCCATTTTTCTTCCACTCAAATCTGTTTCTCGTTGAGCCAAGCCATTTTCCTTCTATTTTAGCACAAATAGAAAATGTCACAGGATTAAAGAAATTCATTATTAACCCACTTCCAGCTCCTGGAGGGCTCTAGTTTGGAAATGGTGAAAAACATTGATGGGAAAACCCATGCAGGAATACATAGAACAGCCCCTTAACATCTGATGATCCTAAACACAGGATTTCATTGCGGGGCTGTAAGCACGCCCCCAGTGCCCAGCACAGCATCCCAGCCCACCTTGGCCATCCTGGGCTTTGTGGTACAGCAGACAAGGCCCTGCATAACCCAATGGCAAAAGCTATTGCAGGATCACTGTGGGACTGGAGGAGGTGATGAGGCACCTCGGGGAGTCGGCATCACTGATCGCGGAGCTTTGTCCTAACTGAGCCCACCAAGCCCGGAGAGGTGGTCGATGCCCCATCCCTGGAAACATCCAAGGTCAGGTTGGACTGGGCTCTGAGCACCTGATCTGGTAGAAGATGTCCTTGCTCGTGGCAGGGGGGTTGGACTGGATGGCCTTTGAAGGTCCCTTCCAACCCAAACCCTTCTGTGATTCTACGCTACTGTGCTGCCCGTCCTCTCTTACCACCATCTTCCTACCCACCTAAAAGTAAACCCTGTTTTTTTTTTTTTAAGTCTATGCTCCTTTTTATGGAGAGTAGGCTCATCAGACGGCTCGGTGATGCAAGGCACGTTTTCCTTTGGCAGAGCTCCTTGCCGTCCGTCTGGTGGTGGAGTGAGACCATGCTCACACTGGGGCTGCAGCAAGCCATCGGCCTTGATGTACCCTCTCGGCAGGCAGTAACATGTGTTCTTTCCTTGGCGTTTTGGGCAGGAGATGGATCATGCTGCCTGCTGGAGCCCAGGGATCATCAAAATGAGGGATGCGAGAGGCTTAATTGATCTTTGGGGGTCAGCCCCCTGGCTCGTTCCCGTCTTTAGCTCCTTTCTACCATAGTCGTTCCCTTTGGTTAGAGGAATCGGTAAGAAAGAAACAAGTTTTGCATCCAAGTGAGCCCCTACTAGTTTTATTTTGGGTTCTGGGGGAAACTGTGCTGCCCCTCAGGCTGGTATTCAATAGGAAGGAAACAGATGAGATAGATTTATTATTTTCCTCTCTTTTTTTAACAGGGTTGTCCAGAAATGTCTTTGAAAATGCAGCTGAATTTCCAAAGCAAAGTAAGAAATCCTTTGCAGACTATTTTTCCTCCCTCTTTAAGCAATCCTTTGGCAGTCTGGGAGGAGGGATGCAACTCTCCGTGTTATCGAGCACTCCAGGGCAGAGAGCCCCCTGTGCTTCCTGAAATTCTGGACAGCTTTTTGCAAGGGTAACATTCCCAAACGGAGGAGCTGAGGACCTTGGAGGGCAGGGCTGGATGCACTGGCTTCCTTTACCCCCTGCTCAACAGGTGAAGCTTCCGAAATGCATCCCAAAAGCGAGTTGGAGGGGACTGGGATGTGGGGAGGAGTGAGCGATCCCACTGGGATTGCGGGAGAATCCCAATGTCCACCGGCAACTCGGAGCTGTCAACGCCGTGACAAGCAAGATGGAGGTCACAAACCTCCAGAGGAACATTTTGCACAGCGTGGGTCTCGTAGCTGTCATCCAAAGCTGAGGTTTGGGAATAACCATATACAGGGTGATGGCAGCATCCCCGTGGCTTTTGTTTCTTTAATTGCTAACAGCAAGGCATTGCCGTTTGCTGGAGGAGATGGGGGGATGCTTGAGGTTATGTTTTCTCTTCTCCCATTACTTTTGCCCAACTTGCTTCAATCTTTGCTGCAGAGCTCTGGAGGATTTTTGTCCTTTCAAAATAGACTTAACTAGTGCTAAGGCAAGATTTATTTTTTTTTTTAAAGCTCATTTAACAGCGAGACGGAAATGTCACCAAACATTTGCTTGGTTCTGCCTACGTGTTGGTGTAGCAGTGCATTCAGATGGTTGCCCATATGTGGGGAAACATGTTTTCTGTTACTCATACTGGAAACAACCGTGTCTGGAAAAGGCGACTTGAAGCTCTCTTTGCTGCAGGGTGCAAGACAAAATTCATTTTAGGTGGCGAAGTAACTTTCGGTGGCAGCAGCAAACTTTGGATGGGGTCTAGAAGTGATCTGGGAAGCTGATGGTGTAGAAATACATGTGCTCTACATGGTGCTTATTCTTCTTTGCTTTAGCTAGTATAGCCCTAATCCTGCAAACACGCTGAATTGTCACCCTGGGGCTGTTTTGTGCAAGTACCTGCTGGACCGGGGTTTGCAAGTGGTTGCTGGTGGAGAGGTCCCGACTTCACAAAGTGCAGATGGATATCATAGAATCACAGAAGGGTTTGGGTGGGAAGGGACCTTTCCAGGCCACCCAGTCCAACCCCCCGCCATGGGCAGGGACACCTCCCACCAGACCAGGTTGCTCACAGCCCCGTCCAACCTGGCCTTGGATGTTCCCAGGGATGGGGCAGCGACCGCCTCTCTGGGCAACCTGTGCCAGGGTCTCACCGCCCTCAGCGTAAACAATTTCTCCCTGATATCCAGTCTGAATCTCCCCTCTTTTAGTTCAAAACCATGACCCCATGTCCTATCCCTGCAGGCCCTACTAAAAACTCTCTCCCCATCTTTCTTCTAACCCCTTGAATTACCAAAACGCCANGGAAAAGGCGACTTGAAGCTCTCTTTGCTGCAGGGTGCAAGACAAAATTCATTTTAGGTGGCGAAGTAACTTTCGGTGGCAGCAGCAAACTTTGGATGGGGTCTAGAAGTGATCTGGGAAGCTGATGGTGTAGAAATACATGTGCTCTACATGGTGCTTATTCTTCTTTGCTTTAGCTAGTATAGCCCTAATCCTGCAAACACGCTGAATTGTCACCCTGGGGCTGTTTTGTGCAAGTACCTGCTGGACCGGGGTTTGCAAGTGGTTGCTGGTGGAGAGGTCCCGACTTCACAAAGTGCAGATGGATATCATAGAATCACAGAAGGGTTTGGGTGGGAAGGGACCTTTCCAGGCCACCCAGTCCAACCCCCCGCCATGGGCAGGGACACCTCCCACCAGACCAGGTTGCTCACAGCCCCGTCCAACCTGGCCTTGGATGTTCCCAGGGATGGGGCAGCGACCGCCTCTCTGGGCAACCTGTGCCAGGGTCTCACCGCCCTCAGCGTAAACAATTTCTCCCTGATATCCAGTCTGAATCTCCCCTCTTTTAGTTCAAAACCATGACCCCATGTCCTATCCCTGCAGGCCCTACTAAAAACTCTCTCCCCATCTTTCTTCTAACCCCTTGAATTACCAAAACGCCACAATGAGGTCTCCCTGGAGCCTTCTCTTCTCCAGGCTGCACAACCCCAACTCTCCCAGCCTGTCCTCTCAGCAGAGCTGTTCAATCCCTCTGGTCATTCCTGTGTCTTCCTCTGGACCCACTCCAACAGGTTCTTGTCTTTCCAGTGCTGAGGACCCCAGAGCTGGACGCAGGACTGCAGGGGGAGTCTCACCAGAGCGGAGTAGAGGAGGAGAACCATCTCCTGCGTCCTGCTGGCAATATCTCCCCAAATATCATCTGGGGAGGAGCATCCTCCTCCCACACACCCACGGGCTGGCGTGAAGCACTCATGGACACTGAGGTCTCCTATCCATCAGCTTGGGGACCGAGCTGGTGTCTTGGAGGTGGCCAGACCTTTCCCTTGCAACCTGTGTCTTAGTTACCCTTCTCCAAACCCAGCAGTATCTGCGCCAAAGGAGTGCTAGCTTGTCTGGCTGAAAAAAACCCTCACTCTTGAGTCTATTTAGGGTGCCTGTGACATTTTTTTTTCTTTATATAGTGCAAAGGGGGAGTTCTTACATGGCAGTGCAAAGCAGAGAGGGAAATGCTGATTATTTCTTCACGTGGGCACGGCAGGGTTTCAGAGGTCTGGGGCGAAAGGGTGTTTTCTGATACTGGAAATGGCTGTGTTCAAAGGAGGTGGTTTGAATTTCTGTGGTCCCTCGTACATGTGTATATATTAGCCTGGGTAGGGGTAGAGCCAACGACAAGACTTTGACTCCCCCCCGCCCCCTTATTTATGGGATGCTTCTGTTATCTTTGGAGATGAAAGGTGCCCCAGAAATGTAAACCACCGATGAGCTGTACTCCTTTTAATGTAAAATAGTAATAATAAATACTATCCCGCTGTTCCCCTCATCCCTTGGGGTCACAAAGCACTCCATAAATTGTACTCCAGCCTTCCGCATTCCAGCTGTTGCGCGTACTGAGATACAGCCGTGCGTGGGAATAGAAGAAATACTATCTTTGGGGCCACTGCTTACGTTACCCACACGTTAATGCGAGTGGTTCGTATTTCCCTGCACTTCCCCCTTATCCCCGTCTCTGATCCTTGTTGATTTGGAGGCTGAGTTCAGCCTGCAGGAGTTTATGCCTTTATTTCTGTTGAGTCCTTAATACCAGGCGGCACAGTGGCCGTCTTGCATCCCTTTGGCCGGGGCAAAGTTGTTGACCTGGTCTTTGCTCACCGGGCAGCGGATAGGTGAGGTGTTCACCTATCGTACAAATGGGGCAGGATCATATTTTTCACCACTTTGTTTCACTGCCCTTTCCCGTGGATCTAAAACCGTGCCTGGCCTGATGCGACGCTCAGATTTCCCTTTGGCAGGCTGTGTTCCCCTCCCTTCTCAGCTTGGGTCTTTGCTCGTGGAGGAGAGGTCTCAGCCATCGCTAAATCACGTTTGCCTTCTGTCAGCCGCACCTCCTTCCCGTCCAGCATCCACTCAGAAGATGAGTGTTTGGGAAGGAGGGACGAGTGCGCCTGAGCGCTGGTATTTCTCCGTGGGGACTTTCTGGCTTCTCAGCATGTCCTCTAGCTCCCTGATTGCCCTTTCTTCCTCATCCTCATGCTTTTGGCCAAGGAGAGAACATGAGCCAGTAGGTTGGATGCTGCCCTGGCCCACCCACAGCAGCCGAATTTCCCCGAGATAAATTTATTTTGTAGTTTCATTAGACACCCAANAGAAGCTGCCAGCGACGCCTTCGCTTACAAGGGCACTTGCCCTACAAGTGCTTCTGCGGCCCCTCGCTATTATTTATAAAATAGGATTTGTCGAGCAACAGCTATGGATGTTTGCACGGAGTCTCCTCGCTTATCCAGGGATAACATCGCGTGCCTGGGACAGCCAAACAAATCACACCGCGTAAATAATAAATATACGGCTGGGTTAATCAGAAAACGGCGGTGAGCAACGTGGAGATTCCCACAGACTCCCTGCCACGAGGAAGGAGACAAGAAAATACCCTGACCCAAGCGGGGATGAGTCTCACACATGCAGAGATCACAGGGAGATCACAGGAGCTGTTTGCAGATCACTTACCAAACATGAATAATTCAAGCAGAAGTGGATGGAAGTACGAGAACAGATAGACGCGAGCTCACCACCGCCGCTTCGGCAGGCTTTGTTTTGTTGAGCAAGGCAAAGAAACCACGAGCCCCAACAAAAATCCTCAGCCTAGCAGTGCCAGTGTCGTGACTTTACTGGGAATCTCGTGATACACCGTGTTTTACTAAATCCCCAGCTGATGATGAGCATCCTTTCCCTTTCTCCTCAAAGTAATTCTGTGGTTATTTGGCTGAGTGGGTGGGGGAAACGATGCATTTTTTTTGAAACCTTTAGGACCCACCAGCAGTCCGCTGCCTCGTTACATGAATCACAGAAGGGTTTGGGTGGGAAGGGGCCTTTCAAGGCCGTCTAGTCCACCCCCCGCCATGAGTGGGACACCTTCCACCAGACCAGGTTGCTCACAGCCTCATCCGACCTGGCCTTGGGTGTTTTGGGGGATGGGGCGTTGACCACCTCTCTAGTGTTTTTTGTCCTCCAAAAGCAAAGGGCTAAGGCTGCAGTTGAGGTTCAGCTGCACATTGGCCTCCACGCTCTGATTTGCTGGGGCTCAGCCAGGAGCAGTATCCAAATTACCCAAATTCGGACCCGGGCTCCTGTGAGCCGGCAGCGGCCTGGGGGACCACAACCTCCATTGCGAAGGCCCAGTCCAGCAGCCTGGGTTATTTTACAGCAGGCGCGTGGAAAAGCCCACAGAGATAAACGCTCAGGTAATCACACGGGTCCAAACTGTGCAACCACCTTATGTCATCAAAGCAATTTGAAAATCAATTTGATGTCTGGCAGGGAGGCAGACACACCGGGTCCCTTCAACGTTCATTAGCATTCAGGTGGCAGCGCTTTGCCGAAGCGGCTTTTTCTGGGAAAGCCATTAAAAAAAAATAAAGGAGAGGAAGAAAAAAAATAATTAAAATTAAGCATTAACCATAATTTTCTCTCGTTAAAGGTAACAACAGCCCCAGCGCCAGTCTCAAATGGGGCTGGTCGATGGGTTTCCAAGACGGGGAAGCGGAGCGCACACTGCAGAAGTGAAGTGATGATCAAATAAGAAAGCAAATGAGGCTCCCCCCTCGTTTTTAACAAAGGCAGGAATGGGGCCAGTGGCAGAGTGGTTTAGCTGAGCAGTTAGAAAATTGGAGGTCAAAGCCTGACATGGCTATTGATGAATGGATGGAAGAAGAGTAGCAGACATTACGAGTGGGCTGCAGGGACTGAAACATGAAGCAAGATTAAAAGAAGTTAAGTACCTGGAGGTGGTGTGGCTGCGCAGCAGCGAGGCGAGCCGTAATTACAGTTGCCGCACGCTGCAGACTGGAGAGAGACAGAGGGAGAGAGAGGATCGGAGTGGGGTGAAATTAGGGGTAAGGCAGAGGAAGAGGGTGAAATTCAGGCTGTTGTCTCCAGATGCTGACTTCTGTCAGGCTGTGTGGTGTATCGCCAGCTGGTCACCTCTTTTTGGCCGTCTCTTCTTGAGTTATTCTGGTTTATACCGTGATGTTTCCAATGTAGCCGCAGGTTATTAACGAAGGGCTGGATTCTGCTCTGCTGACAGAGGATGAGCCTGTCTAAGGAAACCTCCAGTGCCTTCTACTGTAAATCATCCTCACGGCCATCGGGTTCAAAGCTTGAAGGAGCAAAGCCTTTGAAGATCTGGTCTGCCCTTGGTAGCTCATACGGTGTGGGGCTCGCTGGGCAGGGTGTTGGGATGGAGCTGGCTCAGGGCTCGTAGCGGCTCTCAGGAAAGGGTTTCTGCTGGGAACGGTCAGGTGTCAGGCTCGCGTCGCAGCTTTTCTTGCAGTGGTGTCACTTACTGACTCTTGCTTGAGGAGATCACTCATTTTCCTGAAGACTTTATAAGCTTCATAGCTTCCTATCATCACGCCTCTGTTTGCAACCAGAGTGGAGATGATGCCCTGAGCAGGTGATGTACCGAAAAATGTAGATGCGGAGACTTGTGCTTATTTTATTAAGCTTGCTTCTTTACAAAGCCAAGCTCCAAATGAATTCTTAACCACTGCAACTGCAAAATTATCTCTGTGAATCTGAGCGTAGTAACACCTTCCCGAATCTGAGATAGTAAAAGACAGGGTGGACTCTGCCTCTTACCAAATGCTTTTGAGAGCTCCGCTCGGTGGCTTTGCCTTGGTTGGTCTAGACTAACTTCTTCCTGATGATTATTTCAGTGACTGGAGTTGGCAACAGGCATGGATTAAGTCTCCCAAAGCCTGTCAGCATCATGCTTTTCCAGGTTTGCACTGACTGATTGAATCCGTGATTGAGTGTACCCTTTTTTTTAGCCTGGCTTCAGAGGGGACAAATCTGAGACCTGGCTCTTTCTCTGTCTGTGTATCTGCCTCCCCTGCTTCTTGAATGACGTGGTGGCTGAGGGTCAGATTTGATNGCGGCTCTCAGGAAAGGGTTTCTGCTGGGAACGGTCAGGTGTCAGGCTCGCGTCGCAGCTTTTCTTGCAGTGGTGTCACTTACTGACTCTTGCTTGATGAGATCACTCATTTTCCTGAAGACTTTATAAGCTTCATAGCTTCCTATCATCACGCCTCTGTTTGCAACCAGAGTGGAGATGATGCCCTGAGCAGGTGATGTACCGAAAAATGTAGATGCGGAGACTTGTGCTTATTTTATTAAGCTTGCTTCTTTACAAAGCCAAGCTCCAAATGAATTCTTAACCACTGCAACTGCAAAATTATCTCTGTGAATCTGAGCGTAGTAACACCTTCCCGAATCTGAGATAGTAAAAGACAGGGTGGACTCTGCCTCTTACCAAATGCTTTTGAGAGCTCCGCTCGGTGGCTTTGCCTTGGTTGGTCTAGACTAACTTCTTCCTGATGATTATTTCAGTGACTGGAGTTGGCAACAGGCATGGATTAAGTCTCCCAAAGCCTGTCAGCATCATGCTTTTCCAGGTTTGCACTGACTGATTGAATCCGTGATTGAGTGTACCCTTTTTTTTAGCCTGGCTTCAGAGGGGACAAATCTGAGACCTGGCTCTTTCTCTGTCTGTGTATCTGCCTCCCCTGCTTCTTGAATGACGTGGTGGCTGAGGGTCAGATTTGATGGAGGGTTAGTGTCCTGGTTTGGGCTAGGACAGAACTAGTTTTCTTTCAGTAACTTCACTTTTTAGTTCAGTCTCTTCTGAGAAGTTGCACTCCCTAAAACTAACTGCGTGTTTTTCCAGACAGTGCCTGCTTCCAGCAGTGATAAGGCTCGGTGTGTATAGTTAGTGCTGCAACATCAGTAGGGATGGTGTGCAGAAAGGCTCTTGCTTGTAGCTATCCCTACGGAGACCAAGGTCGATGCTCGCTTCTGCTGACTTTCTTATGTGCCAGAACTGAAAAACTCCTGCCTGCTGCTGAGTACAGGCCGGAACTTTCCCGGGGCGTGCCCTGCAGCGTCCGGGTGGTGTATTCGTCATCGGGGTGGGGGGGAGCTCGATATTGGTTTTGTACATATTTGTATATATTCATTATTATTTTTCCTGTTATTACAATACATTATTATTGCAGTTAGATGAAAGCTGTTTTAACTTTTCCAGCCCATAAGTCTCTTGCCCTTTCCTCTTTCCCCCCGTTTTGGGGAGGGAGGGGGTTAACAATGAGCATCTGTCGTCCATTTAATAGCCAGCCCAGCTTTAAACCGTGACAGTTAGCAGGAATTTGAAACATCTAGGTTTCTTGAAAAGAAATATATTGCTAGAAACCCAATGAATGACCTGAGTGGTATTAAACACCGGTGAGACTGGTGATGGTAGAGCCATTTGAGGTGGCTGCCACCAGACTGCAGAAGCTTTCTGGGTGGATGCTTTTAACAAATTGGTCCTAGGGGTGCCTGCAGTCTCTGGACAGCCAGACACTCCTAGGATAAATCCTGGACCTAATTCTAAGCTGTCTGACATCTCGTGTAGTCCTTCAGCTCCTGCAGAGCAGGGGCAAGAAGCAGCCAGACGGATGTTTGACTGCAAGGCACTGAGGGATTGAACCTTTTGCATGTGTCTGAGCCGGGCAGACATGAGTCTTGAATCAGATGAAAAAGAAAAAACAAACAACAAAAAACCAAAACCAACTTGTTAGTTCATTAGACACGCCGAAGGGCTGCTTGGGTTAATGGAAAAGTTGAGCAAAGCTTTATTTTTCCTGCATAAAGAGCACATGGAGGAGCTACGGAGGCAATCAGAGGCCGTGTGTATCAGGTATTGCTTGTAGGCTTGAAGGGAGTAGGTACGCCAGTGTGAGTTTGCACGAGAAAGAGGAATATAAAAATTAAGCTCACAAGCTTTTATTTTGAGGGCTGTTGGTGCCAGAGCAGCTGCAGCAGGGTGCTGGCCTGGGATGCTTTGGATTCATCTGTGGTCCAGTATATATTTTTTTTTTACACATTCAGTGTATATCAGGGCATTTTGTGCCAAATGAGATACTGTTTGCTTGTGGTAATCCTTCTGTGTGCCATTCGGGGCTCGACTGTCCCCCGCAGCCAGCACAGGGCCCATCTGTAAGTGCTGATGGGCGGAAGGGGCATCCCGTATGCCTTTGGACTTTGAAACCCATTTCAGCTCGCCGCTGATGGGGACGCGGACCAAGCCAGAGGTCTCCAGTGCTGCAGCGGACGTCGGGCAGTGATGCAGAGTGCGTCAGCACTGGTGACCTCCTCCCTGAAATGATTTCCCAGTGCCTTCTCTGGCCGCATCCAGCGACGGAGCGGTAAGGGACTGCCGCCTTTTCCTGCTGCCTGAGGGTGGGAGGTGAGGGTGGGCAGCCTGCAAGTCTCAAAACAAAGCCACAGCAAGGGAGTCACCTCCTTTCCTCGTCCTCCTCCCTAACCACACCATTTCGTGGGAACACAGGTTTTTGCCTCCCTGCTTTCCTCTCCTTTAACCCCTGGTTGCCACGACCAGCCTCGCCTCTTTGCTTGTGGATCGGATCAGCAAGCGATGTGCAACTGCTCGGCTGCGTTTTTATCTGCCCGGGGAAGGTGGGAGAGAGACAAAGAAAGGAGAAAAGGTCAGGGCAAGGCATCGTGATTGTTGGAGTGAGCGCTCGGGTCCCTGCTGCTGCTCTGAGCGGAGAGGCGGACACCACGGCGAGCATGTGAAACCCCAGCCAGCATCTGTGTAGGACCTTCCGTTGCACCGGCGAGGAGTTCAGTAGAGTTTAATAAGTGTCGTATCGACACAGAAAAACATACTTGATGCAGAAGCGAACTGACCGTGAGGTCGAATAAAAATTTTATGCGTCATCTCTCTTTCCTTCTCCCTCTTTCACACCTCAGTAGCACGCATTGATGTTCTCTGGGTGGGTCTTATCTCAGCGCTCGGGTCATTTTATGACTGTTCTTGCTGTTTTCATGGGAGTCGAGTGATTTATGTGCATCTTTGCAGATCTGGGCCTTTAGATAATATCTGTGTGCACACCCACGCATGCTGCTACGGCAACTTCTTATAACCCCTGTGTAGAAAAATATTTCCTTTGCGTTGTAGCAGTAAAGCTGGAATTTCTGAGAGGACTGATGGTGTGAAGTGCCTAACTCCCACCCAGGTAAATAAGAGTTGAGCACGTTATTCTTTCCCAGACCCTTCTTGGAAAACTCCTTGGTGCGTGTGTCTGCTGATGGCAGATTGCAGGGGGGAGAGGAGGCAGCTGGAGCTTAGGTAGCTCGCTGGGGGCTGTGCTTGCTGGTGGCTTTGAAATGTCCAGGCATCACCCTGGAGCTCCTGTGCTGGGAAAAATCAGCCAGGCAGTGCTGTGCAAAGCAAGGCTGGCTTGTGGTGCTCGTTGCGGGGGATGCTGAGGGTTTATCCTTGGCTTTCCTGGATAGCTGAGTCTCCCCAGGGTGGCTGAAAGGCCTGAAGTCCGTTTTGGGTAGCCCAGTGCTGAGATGGCGGCTCTGGGTCCCCACTCATTTCCTTCAAGGAATGCATCTCCCCTGAAAGAAGTTAGCACCATGGTGGTGGTGCTGAGATCCCTTCTGGTCCTGAGCTGGGCTCCTGATCTTCAGCAATCGGATCCCTTGTCCTCAGCGTGCTCTGACGGTGCTGGTTTGGTGTCGGGGCTTAAGATTCAGGAGCAGCTTTTGGCCGCAGAGCGTTGCCTCGCCCCGGGTAACACCGAGGGATGTTACGTGTAGATATCAGGGGGAGATCCTTGAAAGTGTTTTGAAGCTGAGGAGAGAGAGGGGAGGAATAAAATAAAAATAAGAGGCTGTTTTGCACCCCCCAACCAGCAAAGCAGCATTAATGAAATTCTGCAGAGGGCAGAGGGAGGGCAAGCCAGTGCAGTCAGCAAAAAATGAATCCGGGTGGCTGTAATGTAAATAGCGAGGGGAATGGAGGAAGCTGGAGCCACTGCCCTGCCTTGTGCCATGCCGAGCATTGCGATTTAAGACTGCGGTGTCCTAGTTAGGAGAGCAGCTGTCTGCATGAGTGCGCGCACACACGAGCACACTCCTCTAGAATCACAGAAGGGTTTGGGTGGGAAGGGACCTTTCCAGGCCATCCAGTCCAACCCCCCCGCCGTGAGCAGGGACACCTCCCACCAGATCACGTTGCTCACAGCCCAGTCCAACCCGGCCTTGGATGTTTTTGGGGATGGGGCATCGACCGCCTCTCTGGGCAACTCATTTCAGTGAAACCTGCCTGTGGTCTGGCCAAGGTCTTGCTCTCTCTGATGTCCCAGGATGCTGTTTATCCCTCTGTGTCCTCTTCTACCATGCACATGCCCCACGCTCTATTTTGGGAGCCGCTGCAGATGCAGTGATGCTACGGCTTTGCTGTGACTCGGACTTGGAGAAGGATTACTTTTTTTTTTTTCACTGCAGCCATCTGGTGTGTAGGGATCACGGGTGCAAGCGGCAAAATTTAGAGCCAGATGTCCAGAGCCCCAAAGCTCAGGGATGTCTGGATGGAGAGTTTTGGGTTGTGCCTTGAATTTGTGATTGAAGGAAATCTTGAGTTGTGCAGGAGGGGCTTCTCTCCCAGGAAGCTGAGGCTCCCAATTAGCAATGTGCATGATGTCTGAGGAGCACACAGAGTGCCCAGGGCTCTCTTGGCCTTTGGACCATGTCTGTTGAAGGATGATCCTGATCAAGGTGGTGAGAGATACCGTCCCAGCTTGGCCCTGTGCTGGACCCTTGCAAATGCAGAGCTCTGGTACAATCCCAAGGGAATGAAGCGTTCTGGCTCCAGTTTTGCTTTGAGGTTTTGGGGAGACATCAATGTGAAGGCTCAGAGTTAGGTTTGAGGGAAAGGTGGTCTGCACCACTATGCCTAAGGCTGTGCGGGCAGAAGGCAGTAGAGCGAAGACCCTTGTTGAGATGTACGTAGCTGGCCGTAGGTGAGCAAATGTGGAAGCCGAAAGGGGGTGGGAGACCAAAGAATCATCTGGGAAAGAAGGAAATGCTCATTTTTCGCTGTGGCTACTAGGGGAATCCTGCAGGGATGTGCACTAGTACCTGAACTCTTCAAAAGATTCATAAATGATCTGGAAACAGGTGACCAAGGAGATGACAATATTTACCAACTTTTTTGAATTATTTCAGGTAGTTAAAACCATGGAGAGGTGGGGAAGTGGCAGCACTGTGGATGCTTTTTTGAAATGCCAGCTCAAATGTCAGTCACAGTCAGGCAAATTGAACGTTAGAAGTCAGGATGAAGGTTGAGAAGAAAAGGAGAACATGAGACACGTAGCTGGACTTCATGTTGCAGGAGCATCTTGGACAATGCGCAGCCTATGCAGGAGGAGTGATGGAGGCAGGAGGAATGGAGCAGTTTCCGTAGGAAGAGAAGCTCAGCAGATGAGGCCCCTTAGGACTATAAAAACCCCCTGTCCTTGGAGGTTTCATACGGACAGAAATATCAAACCATGACTGGTGTGGAGAAGGGGAATGGTTTATTCATTGTCTCTTTTTCTAACCCAGAAATGAATGGCTGTGCAATGAAATTTTTTTGGCAGCAGGTTTAAAGCAAACAAAAGGAAATAGTTTTTCATACAGCGTGTAATTAAATTGGGGAGCTTGTCGGCACCAAGTATTTTGGAGGCCAAAGGTACAAAAGGGTTTGAAAAGCAATTAGATGAATTCAAGGCTCAGCGAGGGCTGCTAGCTCTAGGATTCAGATGCATCCTCTAGCCTGGGAACCTCTCGTAGGCGGATGGGTGGTCAGCAGCTGGCAGGATGAGTGGGAAGGAAGCATCTCCATACATGCATACTTTTCTGTACACTTCTCCTGCCTATCCCGTGCCAGCCACTCTTGAAAACGAGATAAGGAGCTAGACATCCCTTTCTGAAAGCGTTTCTTCCCATGCTGCAGACCTGAGTTGACACGTTGTGGTCCTGTGAAGATTATCCATCTCTTACACGCTATCTTGCGGTGGGGCTCAGTGGTCCCTTGTGGTCCCCATGTTCCTGTCACTCTGGCAAGCACCTGCTGAGGCTCTGAGGCCCATCTCCTACAGCTATTTCCAGTGTTCTGCTCAGCTTTTTCACCCCCCCGTTGATCTGAGCTTGCTGCTCAGCTCCTCTTATTTCTGCTGGAGAGCACAGCATACGTTGCTAGAAGGAAGGGCTGGGTGACACGTGGCTGTCTGAGCCTGGAGAAAGCTACCTCTGGACCCAGCGAAATGGTTTGCCTGTCTCTGGTATTCAGTGCCACGCTGGTCTTTCTGCAAGCTGGAGGCCAGCGAGGGATTTGACCTTCACAGAGAAGGGATTTCTGAGGGCATTTGCCATTGTTCTAGCACTTTCGGTTTTGTGTTAGTGGAAAAAAAAAAAAAGCAAAGAGCGTTTTGCCAATGTGCATTTGCTGTTCCATTCACTGGAAGCAGAATTAGCTCATCGCTAGCCATATTTGAAGCCCTTGCCAACCTCTAAGGACCTCATTCAGTATCCACTTTGTTTCAATGATTAGCAAGACGAAAGAGCATCTGGCACGCAAATTGTATGCTAGGACAAATGCCCAACGTGAGGTCCTGCCCTGGCAAGCAACAGTTCAAAACAAACAAAAATATCTCTTTCAGTCAAGAGATCTGGTGTTGGGTTGGCTCCAGATGCCTGTACATAGACACAATGCGGTTTTCTTTCTCATGGTGTCCCTCCAGGCCTGGCCTGTGCAGCAAAGCAAGCCGCTCTGCTGCGTGCATCGTTAGTTGATTACCAACTTCTAATCATGTCTGGTAGCTATCTGATGTGTGGCGTCTTGGCTGTCGTTGCGGCACGCGGCAACTTTGTGGTAAAGCTGAATGTGCTCATCGTTACAGGTTGCCCAGAGAAGCTGTGGGTGTCTCCTCCTTGGAAGTGTTCAAGTGTTGCATGGGGCATTGAGCAACCTGGTCTGGTGGAAGGTGTCCCTGCCCATGGCGGCAGCTTGGAACTTGATGATCTTTAAGGTCCTTTCCATCCAAACCATTCTATGATCTTAGCTGGTGCTAAGGAGCTCCTGCAAACGGCTCTAGAGCGCTTTGGAGGGGAAGGGTTGGGAGAAGGCAGGGGACATCATTCCGAAGGCTGGAGCTCTTAAGCCCGTCATGATGCTCCTTCTTTAACCCCGGGTAAATGTCAGGTCCTCTTGTTGGGGCCCTGTGCAGGAGAAGCTGAGATTCCAGATCACCGCTCACCTTGAAAAGGTAGGGTGGAGAAGAAAAACGTTTTTTCACGCCTATCTACTGCTCTGATGTAGGAAATGCATGTAGCCACAACAGCACATTGCCTTTCTGCTGGGGACCGCCCCGTCCCCTGGTGAGAGGTGTGGGAAGGATGGCGGTCCCTACCCATAGAGAGCACAAGAAATATTTTTAGTATTTTCTTAAAATGCATGGAAAAAAAATAGATTTTGGAGTCAATACTTGCCAAAGCATCAGTGTAAGGGAGCAGATCTCTGCTAGAAGTGGAGAATGGCTTTCATGGCTTAGTCAACGCTCTCGTATTTCCTTGCCTAAGGGAGGAGTGACCCCGCAATGGTTGCCTGTTGGAGCGCGTGGATCCGCGTGGCGGGCAGGGGTTGTGGGTTGTCCTGCTCTCAGGTGTTACGACTGCTGAGGGAATGACCCTTTTGAAGGAATAAAGAGAAACGGAGCGGATGAATAACCAAACAAGTTCTGTAGCTACTCGTTTGGCAAGCAAACGATTTCTTCTCTTGAGGGTTTTCAAGTGCTTTTCTGCATTCTGCTTTGCTGCGAAGTTAAAGGGAAAAGATGGGAAAAAAAAGAAATTTCACATTCAATCTTTTAAGATTTTTCCCCGAAGCTCATGTAAGGATCTCCGGAAGGTCAATGGCAGCTTCTGCTGTGTCGTGATGGACTCATTTCCCTTTCCCCGGCACGTCCCCGTAGATAACCTCGCCTCCAGACCCTGCTGTCGTGGTACAGCTGTGAGAGTGGCAAAGTGCAGATGCTAATTTTTATGGGCTGGCCGAGCCTTCTGCTGTCCCCGTGCTTTGGCAAAGGAGGCTGCAATTCAGCGCGCGGCATCTGCTGCGGCGCCGGGCCGCTTGGCATCGCATGAAAGCGAAAGTGAGTTGCAAGGCCAAGAGGGAGGCGGTGGGGCGGTGAGGACTGGATGCGGCCTCGGGAGGGGTTAGAGCCAGGTCCCGTCACCTCTCCGTAGCTCCCGTTTTCCCTTCTTCTCTGCGTCTGTTTGCGTTGGCCATCCCGGCGGGTCATGCCCTCTGCAGATGGGCTTTGACCTTGGCTGCCGCCCAGGCTTGCTCTGCTGGGGCAGGCAGAGATAGGAGGAATTTAGACCCTTTGAGACCAGCAGTCAGCCCTGAAGCGTTTTCTGAATGTTACGAGGTGGGATCTAAGCCCAATAACTACTTTTTTCCACTATAAAAAAAAAAAGACCCAACGTTAAATGGATAACTCAGGGTTGTGGGAATCTGCACTTACTTTGGCTTGAGGTAACTTCAGCTGAGCTCGTTGGAGCTCCTGATCCATCCCAAACCTGCGGGCTCAGAGAATAAAAATAAAACGGCGATAACAATCCTGCTGTTACCCGTGAGAGACGGCGCAAGAGTTTGGGGGGGTTTTAATCTCGTAGCGTTGACGTGATTCATGGAAAATAAACGTACTACAACTTTAAGGCTTTGCCTGCAGCTAAACATGAGGGTGTGCTGGCTCCACCCTGCCGCTTTGTTAGGCATACAGGCATTTATTTTCTGGGATGGGTTTTGGCTTTACTTTTTTTTTTTTTTTTGTTTTCCCTTTCTATTTTATATTTTTGGCGAATCTCCACCATGAAATAACCAACGGTTTTAGAGAGTGGCCTTGGAGCGTGCAGGAGGGATACGTCCTAACGTTTTCCCCGTGGAAAATTAAAGGATTGNATGGGTTTTGGCTTTTCTTTTTTTTTTTTTGTTGTTTTCCCTTTCTATTTTATATTTTTGGCGAATCTCCACCATGAAATAACCAACGGTTTTAGAGAGTGGCCTTGGAGCGTGCAGGAGGGATACGTCCTAACGTTTTCCCCGTGGAAAATTAAAGGATTGGGACTTAACCAGGTCCAATTTTCAACTTTTCATGTAAGCGCTGCGCGCTCTTGTCTGGTGGGGAGATGACGACGGCAGGGATGAAGGCTTAAGATGGCAAATCTATCTTAACCAGACTTTCACGAGCTCCTAGCCTGGTTGATTTTAAGCCAACAGCGAGGTAAGCCAAGGGCAAGCTGATGTTTGTATCCATCCGTGGGCTTGGGGATGAGCGGGAGACTCTTCCTAAATACTTTTTTTTTAGGTGAAAACTGTGTGTTGGTAAAACTCAGAGAGGTGATGGCAGGGTGTGCGTTCAGTCGGCGTTTGCTCCGTCTAAACTTAGTCTCCGACTTTGTGTTTTTGAAAGAGAAGCCGATTTAATCTTCGTTTTCTATAATCATCTGTTTATTTTATTAGCTTTTTCAAAAAAAGCTCTGCTTCCCCTGATGCCTGGCCACCTGTTTTGTAGGAGCTGCTGAAGGTCTGAGCAATCGCTCCGCTTGTGCAGAGCAGATTTCTTCCGACGAGCCAAAAACCCCGACACGACTGTATACTAAAAAGGGCAAAACCCCCCAAACCCCACATGCCGTGCTATTTTGGGAGTAGCAAATTACGCGTCCTACAAATTACCGTTGGTTATGAACATCGTCCGCCTGTCTGGATGACAATGCCCTGCTTTCAGACCACCACTAATACGGTCAGCGTTAGGATAATACCCGTTGAACTCCGAAGCCTCTCTCTTTTGGGAGCCCTGATTTATTTCTGCCAGCCAGTGTCGCATGTGAGGAGGAGTTTTATGGCTGTGTGGTTCACAGGCTGTTGGGCGTCTCGGGAGGAAGGACCTGGGCTTTCTGAAAAATGACTTGAAGTCGTTCCTTTAGTAGCTGGAAACTATCAGTTCTCTAGGTTTTCTTGCCTGCTGGCTTTCTCTTTTTTGTGTTCCCACCTTGCTTTTTGAGTCCCCCCCCTCTTTTCCTGGTCCCCCCACTCCCCTTTTTGTTTCCACTGTCTTTCTTTTTTCTTTCCTTCTTTCTTTCTCTCTCTTTTCCCACCTCCCTCTTTTTCTTTCCCCACCTCTCTCTTTCTTTTCTCCCGCGTCTTTTTATCATCTTTTTACTTCTTTTTCTCTTATTTTCTTTTTCTTTCACTCTTTCCAGTGAAGACCAAAACAAACTGAGGATTTACGCACCTTTCAGTCTTAGCTTCGTGAACTCACCTCTGAAATACCACTCTGAATCCACAGTGAGGACTGTGGTGCTGAAAATACATTGAGAGATAGATTAGATTTGATTATGTGCAAGAATTTCCCCACCTACAGTATCACGAGCATATTCATCATTTGATACTTTACAAATTTTTTGCCGGCTGTAATAAAAAGCAATAATTTGCACTCCCTTTCCGTCCGTGCTTTGGAAAGATCATAAAATCCCAGGTATTCCCACATGCATTCCTATCATTCTTGCACACTTATTTGAGGTGGCGTGGCAGGCTCGTCGTGAACTGCTTTTCGGGCTGCTCTGCATCGACAGGCTCCGGTAACAGTTTTTTGGCTGATTTTTGAGTAAGGAGCAGAGGAGCATAACGAAGGGACGTCGGCCCAGCAGCCTGGTGCTCCATTCACTCCTGCGTCCCGCTGCCCTCCCACCCTACAGGTCGCCTTGCAGAGGTGGTTCGTGCCCGCAGCTTAACCTGTGGTGGTCTTTGTATGCAGTGTTTAGTGGATGCCCTAAGCAGATGTTGCCAGATGTGAGGTCGCATGGGGGCTCATGGGCAGGGGTGGCAGCAGGGTGAGGCCCCTGGTCCCCCAGCTCAGCTATGGTGTGTGCATTTGCTGGATGAAGCCCAGCAGACAGCTTTCTCCTCTTCTACAAGCCCTCTCTGGACCAGCGTTTGTCCCTTGCAGCCATAGCAAGGACAGGTTATGAGCCTTCCAGCTGTGAAGCTCCAGAGCAGATGGTGCCTTGTCCCACTTTCATACCACCCGTGGTTTCCTTTCCAATTTTCCTGAGTCACCTTTTTCACAAATGAGATTGAAAGAAAGAAGGAGAACAGCATGTCCATGGGAGCAAGTTGGTTTTCGCCTTCCGTGCTGTCTGTCACGTTCCTGTTATGGTGTCTTGTCGGTGTTTCTGCAACATCTCTCCCCCATAACACGTCTGTCCTTCTCCTCTCCGGAGTCTTCTCCGTGCTGGTGGTCTGTGCCAAGCAAAGGACGGGAGGTGAGCTGCTTTACTGACTGCCTGGGGATAAAATGGTGCTGTGGCCTTGCTCTGTGCCGAATGGATCTAGGCACGGCTCCACTTCCATTAAACATACTAATGATTAGTTCAGAGAGCTCTTCCCCCCCACACTCCTTTCTCCATCCTTCCCCCATCCTCCTCCTTTCTCCCTCCGTTCTTTCTCCTCCTCCTCCACCTCTATCGTAGCCGTTGCTGCACACTGGTGCTGCAGCAGGACCTCGAGCTAGCTAGATCAGGTCCCAGCGTGCCAGACGCTGCAGAAATCCAGAGCGACGTTCCCAGCTCTGACTGCCACATCCATGAGCCTTATCCGATGCCCGGAGCTGTCTCCCTGTTGTAGAGCAAAGGCAGCCTTTGCAGAAGGGAGACCTCACGGGGTCGCAGCAGAGGGGTGCTGTTGTGGGGCTCCTAGGAGATGTTGGGAAGGCTCCTCTCTTCGAGTGCTTGGGGTGTTTGTTGCCAAGCTCAGTCCTGCTGTCACCTCTGAGCTGCTGCTATGGTGTCTCAGGGCTTTGGGTGGCCCTGAGGCAGGGTCAGCAGCCTTGTACCTGCTGGGTTACTCCCACGAGGGTGCCAGGAAGGCATGAAGCACCCATCATTGCGAAGGTGCTTGCAGAGGGCTCCGTGCATGGGAAGCCATTCTAAACAGGCTTTTATGCATCGCAGTGATGAGTGCTGGATTGGCTGGGCTGCGTCCTCAGATGCTCAGGAGCTGCTTTGTGTGGTGTTTCAGGTCATAAAACCAAAGTGCTGTGCCTGGAAAGGCAGATCGCTGCCACAGCGTAAGCAAATCTGTCGAAACCAGACAACTTGCTAATTCACCCTGTGCAATGCGCGTATCTCTCCGTCCCTTTCCTAGCCAGACTGAGAATGGTTTGAGCATTGCTGCCTTCTCAAAGAGAGGGAGAAAGAAAAGAATTGTGCTTCTAGGGACCAGACCAAGCAGCAGTAATCACTTCGGACCCTGCGGTGATTCTCTGTTGCGGTCCTAGATGGGGAATCGTGTCCCAAATCTCTTGTTTCGAGTAAAATGGGACTGACAGCCACCATCTGGGTGATGAGGAATGCTGGTCCCAACAACGATGAAGGACTCTTGGAAAAATAGCCTGGGCTGATGATCAAGGCTTTAGCCTTAAGACTGGGAAATGAGTGACCTGGACAGGCTGGAGAGGAATTTGATGAAGTTCAACAAAGGCAAGTGTAGGGTCCTGCACCTGGGGAGGAACAAGCCCATGCACCACTACAGGTCGGGGGTTGACCTGCTGGGGAGCAGCTCTGCGGAGAAGGATCTGGGAGTGCAGGGTCACCGTGAGCCAGCAATGGCCCTCTGGGCCAGGAAGGCCGAGGGTGTCCTGGGGGGCACTGAGGAGAGCAGGGGCAGCAGTGGAGGGAGGGGATCCTGCCCCTCTGCTCTGCCCTGGGGAGGGCACATCTGCAGGGCTGGGGCCAGCGCTGGGCTCCCCAGTTCAGGAGAGACGGGGAACGGCTGGGGAGAGCCCAGCGGGGGGCAGCGAGGGTGGTGAGGGGAGTGGGGCATCTGTGCTGTGAGGAGAGGCTGAGAGCCCTGGGGCTGTTCAGCCTGGGGAGGAGAAGGCTGGCAGGGGATCTCCTCAGTGCTCATCGATATCTAAAGGGCGGGTGTCCAGGGGACGGGGCCAGGCTCTTTCCAGTGGTGCCCAGCGCCAGGACGAGGGGCACCGGGCACAAACTGGAGCCCGGGCAGTTCCCCCTGAGCGTGAGGAAGAACTTGTTTGGCGTGAGGGTGCCCGAGCCCTGGCCCAGGCTGCCCAGAGAGGCTGTGGAGTCTCCTTCTGCGGAGAGATTCAACCCCGCCTGGACGCGTCCCTGTGCCCCCTGCGCTGGGGGCACCTGCTTTAGCGGGGGGGTTGGGCTGGGGGATCCCCAGAGGGCCCTGCCAGCCCCTGCCATGCTGGGAGTCTGCGATTCTCTGAAATGGGGTTGGTTTGGGTCTCTGGGGCTGAGACAAGCAGCCGGGTGATGACAGTGTGAGGGGGGCTGTGTGATAGCTGCACCGAGACCCACGCAGCTGGGGCCGCCACTCAGCTCCCGGTGCCTTGGGAAGTCCTCTGGGGACTGAGCCCCATGCACAGCCACCATGAGAGAGGCAGTGTGATGTTGTCCCTTGGCTCCTCCATGTGTGACCCTGTGCATGGAGCACGGTTGTGGATGGAGCGGGTGCTTCATGCCCTGGTGCGGAGATGTCCTGCGTGGGGTGATGGAGGTGTGAACGTTCTGCGGGACCCATGGGTGTTCCTGTCCAGGCCTCAGGCAGGGTTTCTCAGTGCCCTGATGAAATGAGGATGAGGAGAGACAGACCTGGGCAGGTCCCAGCACACGGGGAGTGGAGGAAGCACCACCAACACATTTTCAACTGGTAGTACCTGGCAACATCTGTTTGAGACCGGTCGTTTCAAGGTGTCACTGGAGCACAGCAAGCCGCTGTGGTTGGCGTGGACTTGTTGGGGTCCTGGCAGCAAACAAGGATGCTTTGGGCGGTAGCTGTGGAGATGGCAGCAAATATAGGGGACCCACCACTAAAGCTACGTAGGAGCTGCTTTTGTAGAACAGCCACAGCGAAGGCTCTCAAGGCAGTGCTTCGGTTCGGCAGCGGCGTTGCTCCAGCTGAGCTGGTGGTAGCTGTGCATCCCAGAAGGGCGACCGTGGAGGGGAGAAGCCAGCCTGCCATCTCAGGTGGCTGGGGCCACTGAGAAATGCCTTGCTTGAGCTGGGAAGCTGTACCTATGCTTGCAGGGAGCCCAGAGAGGGTGCCTGGGGCTCCCCTCATACAAGGACTTGCTCAGAGTGACTTTGTGTTGGTCCAGCCCTGGCAGAAGACATAGTATCTGAGAGGTGGGCTCCCCAGGGCAACGTGATGGGTGTAGGCAGGAGATGCCTGTTACTTAAAATGAGCCCCACACTGGTCCCACCAAGCTGGGACTGGCATGAGAAGGCACTAAAGTTTCTTCAGAGCCTTTGTCATTCTGCCTGGGTCAAACCCCTTGAGTCGGAGTGAGGCCCCTCTCCTCCGAGTGACTTTGAAGGAGCTGCGTAATGATTCCTGGAACACGTATGTGTAAATCTCTACCTACAGCTCCCTGAACTTTTGGCAGCAGATAGACATTAAAGGTTGTTTTTGTTTAAGGATTGATGAGCTGCAGCTGACATTGCTCGTTTACGCCTTTTCCATCTCCTAATGGAAGGGATGCAGTGTCCACTGGCAAATTGAACAAATGCTCTATAGAGCACCTTAGAAAGGGATGTGTGTGTGTGTGTGTATACGTTGCAGAGGGGGAGTGCACGTAGACGTGAGCGTTAACATTTCTAAGAAATAGCAATTCTCCTTTGGAAGGCTAAGTGAACACCACTTTCCGGGAGTTTGCTAATTTAAATCATCCTTGCTCTGTTTTGTCCTATCCATTATTTCCAGCTGTCACGTTAAGTGCCGTGAAGACTCTTCAAGAGGCTTCTTTCTGCTTCCCTCTAATAATCCCAGAAACAGGCACTGGTCTCTTTGTCCGGGGCTCTTTCTGATGGCTCTCAGCGTTCAATTTGCTGGAGAGGAACCACTTTGTGGAACAATGGGACAATCAGCGCTGCAGCGGCTCGAGTGCTGCCATCCTGCCCTTGAAGAGGCAGGAGAGGAGCTAGGTGGAATCGTGTTTTGGCGGTTAATGACTTCCAGTAAAAGCTTTGGTGGCAGCTCGACAAAGGTGATCCTGGCTTGCAAAAATAGATACTTGCATTTCATTTGCTCTGAAATTTGTTGGGGTTTAGCGTGATCCTTGGTGCTCAAGGAAAGCCATAAGCTCTGGAGGTCTGGATTAGGCCTTGGACTCTGAGTCCAACAGGAGGGTCCAAGCCTTACCTGTCAAGGCCAGGATGAAGTCCAGCAGAGATAAAGCATTGCTTGACTTTCTTGGCTTGTTGAGGAGTTAGTAGGGTCCAGTGATGGGTATTGCCGTTGAGAGCAGACCCTTGGGGTGCATTAAGAAGAGTGTGGCCAGCAGGTCGAGGGAGGTGATCCTCCCCCTCTACTCTGCCCTGGTGAGGCCGCATCTGGAGTGCTGTGTCCAGTTCTGGGCTCCCCAGTTCAAGAGAGACAGGGAACTACTGGAGAGAGTCCAGCGGAGGGCCACGAAGTTGATGAGGGCAGTGGAGCATCTCTCATGAGGAAAGGCTGAGAGAGCTGGGTCTGTTCAGCCTGGAAAAGAGAAGGCTGAGAGGAGATCTGATCAATGCTTATAAATATCTAAAGGGTGGATGTCAAGAGGACGGGGTCAGACTCTTCTCAGTGGTGCCCAGCGACAGGACAAGGGGCAATGGGCACAAACTGGAACACAGGCAGTTCCACCTGAACATGAGGAGGAACTTCTTTACTGTGAGGGTGACAGAGCCCTGGCACAGGCTGCCCAGGGAGGTTGTGGAGTCTCCTTCTCTGGAGATATTCAAAACCCGCCTGGACGCATTCCTGTGCAACCTGCTCTAGGCTAACCTGCTTTAGCAGGGGGTTGGACTAGATGATCTCTAGAGGTCCCTTCCAACCCCTACCATTCTATGATTCTGTGATTAAAGTACCTCTAAAGAAAAGGCTGGCGAAACACCAGGGACCTGTCAGTGCTGTGGATCCATCCCTGGCAGCCCTGAACTAGACGAGCACCTTCTGTGCATCCTTGGGGGTCCCTGCTTTGGACCAGGGGTGAACCAGAAGGCTTCTTGAGGACTTTTGGTACTTTGATGCTACTGTAGTCTTTGTGTCTTCCTTCGGGGCTGAGTAAGGCATCCAACGCTATCCCTCAGCTTGGGGGAACTGTACTCTGGTTTCTTGGGGGGAAAGCACGATCTCCTACTGGAGTGGAGGAACAGCAAGTGCTCCCGTTGCCTGAAATATCTGCACACACTCTGTGTAGTGCTACCCCTGTACCCGATCTCTGCTGAGAAATTGCTGATTTGATCCTAAGCTTTCCTTATTCTGCTCCTGCTGCTGCCCTCAGCTTTACTCATCTGCCCGTCTCCTGCCCCTTGTGCCATCGGTTACTGGTCCGGGTCTGCTCTCCCCGTCACACGACGTCCGCTTTAGAAATTCCCTTTGCCAATCAGCTTGTGGCAGCTAAAAATACCCTCAGTATGGCTTAAAGTAGCCTGACGATGCTGCGCTGGGGCTTAGAAGACTGTTTCTATCTTTCCAGTTAAGAACAGCTCTGCGACAACCCTTTTCTAGAGATATTAGGGGAAAACAGGTGTCAAGATGGAGTTTGATGTACTTTTGAGGGAAAGTACGTCATTGCCTATGATGGCTTTCTCGTCCAGCCCTCCGGCCCTGGGAGTGATGTGATAGAGGAAGGCACCGAAACCGTGTGATGGAAGGAGTCCTTCGTCTCCCAGCTCTGTCCCGGGGATGGCTCAGAAAGCAGGCGAAGGCAGCTGCAGAATCCAGTTTTTCTGTAGGTACAGAAGGAAAAAAGCCATTACAGAGGAAACTATTAGTTAATGCTTCAAAATATGTAAATAACAAGGAGGAAAATAGCTTCCCAAGTAAGTTTTAAAAGTAGAAGTAAACTTTGATTTTTAAGTTTGCACCATGCATACAGAAGCGCAGGATGATCGCTTCTATTCAATCCTAAAGCTTGGTCCTTACAGCGGCCACCGTCAGAAGTTGTTTTGCATTGGGTTTTTGTTGGCCAGTGCTGCGTTTCATCTGCCGTCTCACTGCTTGGTCCCTTTGCCTCTTGCTTGGCTTTCTGGAGTCCTGCTGGAGTTTCTCACGGGGTTTTGTGGCCTTGAAGCCTTATTAAAGTTCTCTAAGCACCAGCTTTAGGAATTAAAAAGAAGTTTAAAAAATGCTATTAATAAAAGCTGATGGTGTAAGGTGATTGTTGCTCAGTCCTGTGTGGCTGGGGGTGTCCCTAGCTCGTAAGAATCCTCTTAAAGGAATTCCACTCCGAGGAAATTCCTGTGCAAAATATCCCCTTGCAGGTTAGCGTGGCCCTTGAATACATCTGGGGTGCTTTCCATAAAGTCCCAGGTCTGAAATTGGGTGGAAAGTTGAAAGTCTCAGGAAAACTGTCATGACAAAATCCGGATACGTTTGTCCTGTGTGGTTATGGAAAGAAAAGTTGCAACTGAACCTCCGAGCTGCCCCAAAGGAAAATTAAAAAATAAAAAGAAAAAAGAACCCAATGTGTTTCCAAGAACAAAAAGCACTGAGCTGATGGTGTTGAGGGCAGCGTGATGGCTTTGGATGGTCTGAGCAGTCGGTGTTGCAGCCTTTCCTCCTGCCCACCACCCCCCCCACCCCTGCCAACAGTTTCTGGCAGGAAGCCCAAACCGTGGTTGAGGAGAGAACTTGCCCTCCAGCTTTTCTTCGGAGGCGAGGAAGGTGGATTGTTTTCCGGCGGTGAAATGTCCTATTGAAAAATTGAATGCTTCCTTGTCGCGCTTGTGAATGGGACGCCCGGGAAGCGGAGCACGCTGGTTCCAATTACTAGCGCAGCGAGGCCAAGTGCCACACTCGGGCAGGAATTTATACCTTTTCATATGTACTTGAAAAGATAAAACCTTTTTTTTTTTCTTTTTCCTTCTTTTTTATTTTTTTTTCTGTATGTAATGAATTCGAAGCAGGAGCCCAGCCAGTCAAGCTGCCTTTGATATGTTCTCATATTAATATTTTATGTCTGAATACGTGCCTAATCGCTCAAATTAGTCAAACTTGCTACCTGTGTTGGGCCAAAAAAAATGGTCCTGAGGAATGCATGCTCATTCCTTGCTCCCCTTTACATCGTCTCTAGGGATGGCTTGGTAGCGTGTCTTCAGGGAAAGCTCAGAGTGGTTAATACTGATCCCAACCCAAAAGTTGCATCACGAGATCATCAAGAAGGTAAATGGTATTGTGAGGGCATGAACAGGAGCGTTGCTCCTGTCCCACGCACTTTGAGTGCTGTAGAGCTGAGCACATTTGGGATTTCTGGCTATGCCACAGAGTTACAGCTCCGCCATTCACGTCCAACGGTTTCACTTGCTGCCTGGGCAAGATTTCCATGTGGAGAAAGACGTTTCTTGAGATACGTCAGTCTGTGAGCTACAGGGAAGGCAAGCAAGACCAGTGTCTATCAACCACGAAGGACAGGGGAGTCATTAGAAAGTGGAAGAGGGACCTCAGGTGATCAGGAATTGATTCCCACCTTGGGCACAGGTTTTCTGTACAGCATGTCTTACGCGGTGTCTGGGTGACACTAGCTGACCGGTAAAATGCCTACCACGACACGTGTGGCCCACCCGTTTGAGGTGGGAACTCTTTTGATGTGTCTCTCTACAGTGCCTGAAGTTCAGTGATGCTGCCCTTGCTTGGAGCCATAAATCAACTGCAAACCACATACGCGTGGTGGGAGTGGCAAGAAAGTTGTGGTGTGAGGCTCTTTCCCTTGGTGTAATTGTTGATAAGAAGACCTGTTTCCAGTGACGGGGTTTTTCTGATCCTGTAGTGGTGTGTCTGTTTATTAATCTTAATAGATCATCCAGTCTCTCCTGAACCCCTTGCGAGCTTGCTCCTGGAAGTCCTTCAGCAAGGAGTCCTGCAGGTGCGCCATCTGCTGCAGGGAAACCATCTCTGTTTCCTTGTCTTGAACCTCCTGCTAGCTTTATTTGGTGGCCCTAGGGGAATCAAGGGAGACTGGCAGCAAGCATAAGATGGTGCAGTTGCCCATCGTAGCAGTTGTCCCAGCTGATGGCTTGTTTCATTGTAGGTCTATGAAGAACCAGTCTTCTTCAGGCACGCCAGTAAAAGAGAGGGGGCAGAGGCACTAATTTTAGAGACTTGCCCTGAGCAGTGGTCTTTACGTGTGGAACATCATGGGAGATAACGTGGCTGTCCTAGGGGAAAGGCAGGTTGGTGAAGGGGCGAAGAGATGGAGTGGGACATAACCAGGGCATAACTGTCGTAACAACACGATGTATTAAGTCCTGTTTTCAATTCCAAGCGTTGAAAGGGAGTAGAACTGCTGAATCCAGGTGTTGGGATGGTCTGGCATCATGTGGCTGCCTGGTTTATTTGTACAGAGACCTGCACCAGTGCTCCTCATCTAGAGAAAGCCATGAGGAGCACCAGCACTGCTTGCTGCTCTGGGACCCCTTCTCCCCAGACCTTTCTCTGCCTGTGCAGGCAGGGTGGCTGGCCCAATTTTCAGGCAGTGCTGGTTGTAAGCGGTGCTAGCTGTGATTGCAGATGGGGCTGTAGGCTCCAGCTTTGCATGCTGCCTTCTGCATATATCTGGCAGAGCACAAAGACCTCATTGAGGTGGCTAGTTTGACTACAAGTGCATATCCCTTCCAGGGCACTCTTGAGGCAGGTGGTGCTGCTCCAGGACCAGGCTGTTGTTTCCCAACGTTCCCGTTGATATGTAAAAGGAGAGCACGCGTCTCTATTATTGTTTGCATCCCAGTGTCACGTGCAGGTCTTCAAGCAGGATCTCCGCTTTCCTATGGGGTTGCACAAAGCCTCAACAGAGCCAAAGCTTGCCCTGAAGAGATGACAGGCTGAGACAAGGGGCGGCGGGCAGATGTGACTAGCTGGAGGAGAATGAGAAAATAATGATCCTCGATTGGCCACGGGAGATACAGAGGTCCCACCACACACAAAGTAGCTTATAGTAGATGGAAATGTTGCGCGGACATCTATACGATTGCAAAAGATGCACGTCGTTCGGTTGCGTTATTGGGAAATAGAAGATGATCATTAGGAGTGAGCTAGAATGGGAAGACCTGGAGGGGCAGAGTTAAGGGTGATGATGCAGCCCAGCCCTGGTGTTTCCTCACTTTGGAGAGCTACATGACATAATTTCATCATAGCTTTATGTGCAGCTAATTGGCACGTAGTTTGATATGCAAATAAAGCCATCACAAATATCAGAGAAAGATTTAAAGCTGTGCTTTCCGCTGTCATGCTACAATCCTTGCTTCTCTGGTCAGTCTAATCTACTTGATTACTCCTTTCATCATCTTGACTTTTGAAGATGTGATACCTCTTCCAAGGAACATCTGTCAGATGTATATTAATTAGTGAATTTTTCTGCATGGAATGAAAAAACAAGGGTGGGGAACCCAGACCCCTGAGGATCAGATGCGGTGCATGGCCAAGTAATTATTTTGGGGTAACGCAGAGATGTGTCATATGCGACCTGTGCTTGGTCTCTAAAGGCTTCTCTAGTTCTTGGCAAGAAGCTCCTGCCAGAGATGTACAGTTTATGCTAAAGGGTGAAGCAAAATTTTCTTAATGTAGGTAATAGAGCATCTGTAGTAGACGCCGTTGAAATGTCACTTCCAGACTGGGCTTTCTAGATCAAGGATGCCATAGGCAATGGTGCTGAAGGATGTTTGTAATTCCGAAGTTTAAGCTGAAGTAGTTTAAGAATGGGAGAAAATGTGGATGGAGTCAATATTTTTATGTTCAGGGACAAATTGAAAGCATAGACTTGTTTGCTGGTAACATCAAAGGTCACGGCTGGCTTGGGACACCTGGATGCTCCTCATCTGGTTTAGCCTGAGAACCAAATTTGTTGAGGCTTTCATGTTGTGTTCTCAGGTGAATGTCTTTTACTACCACTGTGATTTTTGAATCGGGCAAAGTTTCATGCAATATCAAGAAATATGTTTTATGCCAGGGGACTACGACCAGGTGTGTCCTCAATGTGCGCAAGAGTTTTCTTCCAGTTCAGCTGCAGAAGAGCTTGGTGTGCAGTTTTGGGGCCAAATCCAGGCCTGGCAGCCGTGCAGGGGAGTGAATGGAATCAGGCTAATGCACCTGTAGATGCAGGACAGGAATCTTGTGGTCACCAAAGGGTGTCAGCAGTGGTGAAGCAAGTCTCTCCATCGGAGAGCTTTGGAAATCCTGCTAAGGCAGAGTCCTCTCTGTCAAATTGTTCCTTGACACCTCCGGTTCTCCGGGGATGAGGTGTCCCCAGGCTCACGGGGCAGCCACCAGCCTGGGTGCCCTGTTTCCGACCCTGTGTGGGAAGCTGCCCCTCGATACTGGACAACAAGGGTCTTCCTGTTGGTGATCAATATATGGCAATGTGCTTTCAAGGGGATGAGTTTTGAATTTCTTCAGGTTGCACTGAAGCTGTGTCTGACTTCCACCATCTGTCTTTACCATCTCTGCCTTTTTTCATGGTTGTTTTTGTTTGCTTATAGGCTTCCAGCCCTCCTAATAATGTGTTGGGTGTGTGCTACTAACCTATCCCTACAGGAGCAACTCTGTTTCTCTTTCCTTTTGGAGTAAAGATAAGAGAATATCCCTTATCTCTTGTTCTCCCCGAGTCCTTTTTGTTTTCTTCTCTTTTCCATCCTCCCTGGCACCTTTTTCCCCCCATCCATTTTCCTGCAGGGCTGAACCCCACTGAAGCACGAGCTCTTCCAGCAGCAGAGGAGCCCAAAGGCTGAAAAACGATCTCTGGGTGCTGTGTCTTTTCCCAGAGACGTCTCTGGGAGTGGGAGGAGGCCTGGAAATTGATAGTTGCTGTGATCCATCGAAGGAAACGCTTCTTTTGTTGGTGGTGGATGCTTCGAGTACTGCGTCCAGCTGCGGGGCCCTCAGCACAGGAAAGACGTGGACCTGTTGGAGCGGGTCCAGAGGAGGCCACAGGAATGACCGGAGGGCTGGAACAGCTCTGCTGCGAGGACGGGCTGGGAGAGCTGGGGTTGTTCAGCCTGGAGAAGAGAAGGCTCC
>VZSC01000006.1:251038-295335 GCA_013398225.1 Steatornis caripensis | reverse complement strand
AGAGAGGTGGTCAACGCCCCATCCCCCAAAACACCCAAGGCCAGGTCGGATGAGGCTGTGAGCAACCTGGTCTGGTGGAAGGTGTCCCACTCATGGCGGGGGGTGGACTAGACGGCCTTGAAAGGCCCCTTCCCACCCAAACCCTTCTGTGATTCATGTAACGAGGCAGCGGACTGCTGGTGGGTCCTAAAGGTTTCAAAAAAAATGCATCATTTCCCCCACCCACTCAGCCAAATAACCACAGAATTACTTTGAGGAGAAAGGGAAAGGATGCTCATCATCAGCTGGGGTTTAGTAAAACACGGTGTATCACGAGATTCCCAGTAAAGTCACGACACTGGCAACGCTAGGCTGAGGATTTTTGTTGGGGCTCGTGGTTTCTTTGCCTTGCTCAACAAAACAAAGCCTGCCGAAGCGGCGGTGGTGAGCTCGCGTCTATCTGTTCTCGTACTTCCATCCACTTCTGCTTGAATTATTCATGTTTGGTAAGTGATCTGCAAACAGCTCCTGTGATCTCCCTGTGATCTCTGCATGTGTGAGACTCATCCCCGCTTGGGTCAGGGTATTTTCTTGTCTCCTTCCTCGTGGCAGGGAGTCTGTGGGAATCTCCACGTTGCTCACCGCCGTTTTCTGATTAACCCAGCCGTATATTTATTATTTACGCGGTGTGATTTGTTTGGCTGTCCCAGGCACGCGATGTTATCCCTGGATAAGCGAGGAGACTCCGTGCAAACATCCATAGCTGTTGCTCGACAAATCCTATTTTATAAATAATAGCGAGGGGCCGCAGAAGCACTTGTAGGGCAAGTGCCCTTGTAAGCGAAGGCGTCGCTGGCAGCTTCTCACCCGGCGCAGGATGCATTTCACCTGCACGTGTGTCTCAACAGAGCTTTCCTGGGCTGGTTTCTATGTGTATGTGGTTTTATGTGTTTGCTTTATCCCCCCACAAACTCCGTTCTGTGTTTATTTTAGGGTTTTTTTATAACTGATTTGGTCCTGGAAGGAGGTTTGTAAAGCTACTGAGAAGCGCAGTTTATGGTCGGGCAGTCGGCAGGTGTCCTGTTTACTTTGCGATCCATACCGTTAGCAAAACAGGCTGCACGCCCGCCTCTGCCAGCGCACCCACGCCAGGGGGGTCTTGGCTCTCCGGTATCATCGTCTTCATCCCAGCATGCTGAGATAAAGCCAGTCTGCGTTTTGGGATGAGGACAGGAATGCTTCAGGAACCCGTCGCCAAGCAGAGCTGGAGCTGATGCTCCGAGCAAGGCAAGGCTTGGCAGAGAGACAGGGACCCCTGGGTCCCCTTCTCCAGCTGAGGGGGTGGCCTTGGGTAAAGAAAGCTCAATTCAGGGTGCCTTCACCCCTTTGAGTGAAAAAAGCTTCATTTAGAGTACCTGTTTTTACACAATACCCCTGAGGAGGATCTGTGCCTTGCCTAGGATATTCCTCACCTACGCCGTAACTGGAATACGGTGGTGAGCTTGTTGAACTGTCCTGCCTCGCTGCATTCTGGAAAGAAGATTTTCTATTAAACCTTAGGGAAATTACTGACCTTGTTAACTAGCGTAGAAGTAATGAACCGCAGCAGGGTTCCTCGAGAGATTTGGGCCCTGGCTTTGTAAGACTGCATTGTTTCTTTGAATGAGAGAAATAATTTAAGCAAACAAACGAACAAAGAATTTTTGGAAATTAAAGCATGGTACGAGTGGGATGATTTGCTCGTCTTCTCTTCAGTGGCAGCAGTGCAGCGAACAATTGCATGGTCGACCTCAGAAACCTACCCACGATCCATGAGAAAAATAGTCAGCCTGCCACCAACTTGTTATTAAAGTTATATTTTCCATTTTTTCCGCAGTTGTGGGCCAGTCAGGGGACTTTCCATGAGCAAGCAGCATGGCAGAAACCCCCTTCTGCTTCGTAGCAGCCACCGCCGCTGAGCAGTGAAAGGTCTGACGCTGGTTTTGGCTTTAGTGGGTTTTGGTCCCAGTTTCCAGTGGGATCAGGCTGGGGCAGACCCTTCCTGCGGAACGCATCCCGCTGGGACGGGGCTATGGGTGGGTGCTGTCCCGTTGTCCCTTCCACCCCACGGCCTGGCCTTGCTTGTGACTGCGTCGGATGGAGGAGCCTCGCTTTTGGTTCATCGCCTCTGCGAGGTGCTGGATGTTAAATCCCCGACTGGGTTTGGGGTCTGTGCAAGCCCTGTATGATCTGTGCAGCTCTGGGCAAGTCCTGCAAGAGCCTGGAAGAAGGACGGAAAGACGCTGCCAGGCTGGAGCTCATCCAAAAAGAAATAAACCAGAAATAGTGAGCCTTTAGGCTCCATCGTCTGTTCCTCAAAAGACATTTTTGGAAGGCATCACTGGGCTTTTGTTCTTCCATTAGGCAAGTGAGGAGAGAGCATTGTTTTCCTCTCCTCATCCGTTCCCCTTATAGGGAAAGAAGAAGGAAGACTTGGCCACCCCGAGCCGAGCGTCTCGGGGGACCTCCCAAAACAAAGGACTGCACGGAGAAAAGTGCCGTCATCCTGTCCCCGTCATCCTTTTCCCTCCCGTCACCCTGCCCTTGGCACGGCCGTGCCCGCCCGGGGCTGGCATGCCGCGTGTCACTGCCAGCTGATTGGGAGCACGGAGGGGTGTTCTTAGGCTTCCTCCCTGGAAACGCAGCAAGCTTCTCTTATGGCCGGGTTTATCGCTTCCCGTAGACTTGACAAGGCAAGCCCAAAGTTTGTCTTCTGCCAGGGAGGTCTGTTAGCTCCGGGACGGCGTTGACAGTGTTTGTGTCCATGTGTGATGGCTTGGATAAAGCAGTACTCCTGAGGAGCATCATTTTGATGTTCCTGGATATAGACCAAAGCTCTGTGGGCGCATCCATCCTAGCGTAGCTTCTCTCCCATGCGCTGCGGGCATCCATCCCTGCTCTGCAGAGAGTGCCTGCAGGTTGGAGAGCATCTCCCCAGCGTGGTCTGTGTGACCCTTGCTTTGATCCCCGTACAGGAATACGGGGCTGACACATGGAGCCAGGATGGTTTTGTTTCTTTTTTTTTTTTAATTATAGATTGTATAGGGTTTTTTCACAAAAGGCTGGACTAAGACAAACCTATCTTATTTTGCCCAGGCTCCAAGGCTGACCCTGCTGAGACCCCCTGAGATTCTGAACTCTGCAGGAGCGGAGACCACTTGACTGCACTCAGCACCTTTCAGGATCAGGCCCTAGGTAATTATTCTAATTTTTGCCTGGATGATGGGTGAAATTTGATGTTCTGGGCTATGCGAACCATCTGAAATGACATTCCTAGTTGTCCATCCCGTGAATCTGAGGATTTTTTTTTCCCCCCAAAGGTTGTCACCCTGTAGACGCTATATTTAACAACTACTGTTTCCCTCAAAAATAAAACAATAGATCTTCTTTGCTTCCAGAGGGGAAATCATAGAATTACTGAACAGCTTGGGTTGGAAGGGACCTTTCAAGGCCATCCAGTCCAACCCCCCCGCCATGGGCAGGGGCACCTTCCACCAGATCAGATTGCTCAGAGCCTCGTCCAACCTGGCCTTGGATGTTCCCAGGGATGGGGCATTGACCACCTCTCTGGGCAACCTGAATTGCTGCATCGCTGTTCTGGCAATGGTCGCCAGCTCTTCTGCTTGGGAAGTTCTCCTGAACTTCACTTGCAGAAAGCTGTAAAAACAAACAAAAAAAGGTTTTCACTTCTCTCACAAGTAATGAAAGGCTGAAAATACCAGTGTTTGTTGGGGAGGATGCCTGTTCAGGTCAGACTTTAAAGAAGGGCTCAAAACCTACAGCTGCAGGAGCTTGCTTTTAAAAATATTTCTAGCAACTGTTTTCTGCAGAAAAACAAATTGTGAAAATCTTAGTCACAGCAGCTGCGTGCTCTCCTCCAAACCTGGCCTCATTGTGCCTTTGAGAAACTACGTGATTTTAGAATATTTGCTCCCGGGTGGATAGATGGAAATCGAAGAGCCTAGAATCAAGCAGTGCCCTGCTTTGCATCCTCGTGGAGATGCGGTCTCAGCCTTACCTGGGGGGCCACGGGCAGGATTTGACCCGAGATTTGTTCTTCCAGCCCAACAAGGCCAGCTCAAACTCAGAGCGTGAGCTTGAGAAGCGTGAGGATCTCAGGAGTGAGTTTTAAGAGGAATAAGGAGGAAGCCAGCAGGATGCTGTGAATGTTACTCTGAAACACTAAGGATGAGGGATTTCCTGTAGGGTTGGCTTCCTGAGCGAGATTATATTCCTTACAAAATTCTCTATGCCGATAAAAATACCGCTCAAGAGAGCGCTATAGTTTTTAACCCCCTCTGTTGGATTTTTCCTCCTTATAAATGGGTTAATAAAAACCAGTTTCCCACTGATTTCGGCAGAGATTAGAGCCCAGCTCTCAAGATCAGGGTGGTGTGAGGGCAGATCGTGTGTCGCTGGCCGCTCTCCCAGAGCATCCTCTCTCCGTGCGTGAACAGAGGGCTATTCTCCATCCCTTTGAGCTCTGTACGGTGACATTTTTGGGACCCACGCCTGAGGACTTTGACTGGGTTGTTTCCTGTTTTGACAGTCTCTATTTCAAATGCTCTATACACAGCATTGTGCGGGGAATTAAAAAAAACCCATCGGCCCGTATCCTCCTCTGTTGAACGTTGTGGTGGGCAGTGGGGAGCTAAGCTTGTGTTTCCAGCGGGGAGGGAGAAGACACGGATGGTGAAACAGGCTCAGAAGGTGAAAGGGAGGACAAGGAAGAGTGAGAAGGAAGAAATACGTTCACCGTTAGGGCTCCGGTGTGATATTTTTCCCCATCCACTCTGAATTTGCAGGGATGGGGTGCTTTCTAGGTGCTGAAGCTCATACGCTCTGTGTTTAAACCACCGCTGTCAAAGCTTGGTGAGTAACTAAAACAAAAATGTCACAGGTCAAGTGGATGTTTCCCCATGGACCGGAGTGCAATGGTAAATCCCAGGGAAGGAAATAACCCACCAAACATCCACCAGCCCTGTGTCTGCGTCTCCCATCCCAGTGCCGGCTGCTGGTGGCAGGTCCTACTAGGACCTGCAACTCGGTGGCGGTGCCAGGCAGCTGCCTGCCTCAGCGTCCCGAAACTTTCTGCAAGCGGCATCTTCTCCCCGATAAATTTTTGTGCAAATATAACAGTATCAGACCCAGATTTGATCAAAGTCGGCGTTTAGGACGATCAAGAGGTTGTTTCGGGTGAGCACGGTAGGAGAGAAAACATCTGCTTGTTGAGGAGCCTGGGCTGGAGGCTCATCCTGAACTACGTCTTCAGCCCGAGGGCTGATGTTTGCTCCATTAAATTCAGAGGATTTGGATAGGCGACGCTCCCAGGGAGCATCAAGGCAAGCGCGTCTCTGCCACCGCTTTGTACCATCCCTCCCAAAGGCCCCCCGAGGTTTCGGCATGGCTGATCGCTCTTCGATGTGTTGTAACCTGAAAATAAGGATAGATAAAGGCAAAATGTTCTGGGAGCGACGCCAAGCCAAAGGCACTGAATTATTAAGAGATCAGTATCTGGATAACAGATTTATGCTCTTTAACAACTTTTGAAAGAAAATACGGTGTTTGCAGGATTAGATTGGGATCGTCCTATAAAATAGAGCTCTCCTTTTTAAATTGTATTGCTTTTATTATTATTTTAATAATAACAATATCTCCCCAGTGAAGCCATATATGAGAATATTATTTGCGTAGGAACTGGAAATGAACCTGAAATGATCAGCGTATATTTTAAAGGCGCTTTACAAGTCACTCGACATTGGAAAAGGTACAACTATCCGTCAAAGCAAGGCTTGGGGATAAAATAATTAGAAATCACACAACCATAGCAAAGGAAGATTAGTGCTAAAATTAGAAGCCATAAAGTTGTTTTTAGATTAGGCTGGAATCTGGGCTGGCTGTTTTATTGTACAGAGTTGCTTAAGAAAATGCAAGGTGAGAGGTGTGAATTGCCTGCGTTTGGTTGGGTTGCAGTGGAAATGCTATCGCTAGTGTTAGGTGGGATGATCTATGAGATAATTTTCAGGGAAATCCTTAAGGAATGGAAGCACAATCCACCATGAATGGTGATGAGCTGTGAGGGGAGCTGGGTTCGGTGCTGGGCCCTTCTTCCCACTCCCTAGGGATGTTCTGTACGGTTGGTTTGCGCTTAGGTTTTTTCAGGATTGTAGTGGCCAAATGCCCACGCTGTATGCAGAAACCGTGGTGGGATGGCCAGGGTGGGTGCGAGAGGGTCTGCGCCCACAGGCAGTGTGGGTGCGAGTTGGAGCGGCTGTGGTCTTGGGACCCGAGCTGGCTCTTTGGGGCCAGATAGCAACCTTAGATGGGGCATTGCCTGTGCAACTTCAGCACTTCGTATATCTGCTGGAGCTCCTTATGCGTGGACAGGAGTGAGTCCTCTATCACAGGAGGACCGCAAAAATCAGAGGACAGGCTGAGAGTTGGGGTTGTTCAGCCTGGAGAAGAGAAGGCTCTAGGGAGACCTCATCGCGGCCTTTTAGTGCCTAAAGGGGGCTTAGAAGAAAGATGGAGACAGAGTTTTTAGTAGGGCCTGTAGGGATAGGACAAGGGGTCATGGTTTTGAACTAAAAGAGGAGAGGTTTAGACTGGATACAGGGAAGAAATGTTTTATGCAGAGGGCGGTGAGACCCTGGCACAGGTTGCCCAGAGAGGTGGTCGCTGCCCCATCCCTGGGAACATCCAAGGCCAGGTTGGACGGGGCTGTGAGCAACCTGGTCTGGTCGAAGGTGTCCCTGCCCATAGCAGGGGGTTGGACTGGGTGGCCTTGAAAAGTCCGTTCCAACCCAAACCATTCTGTGATCTGTCATGGAGGCTGTATTATATCTGGAAAGTGTGTAACGCAGTGAGACCCACCTTCACTCTCAGCTCGTGTGTGCATGTCTCTCTAGTTCTGGTCTTCAGCCCCATTACACCATCAGTTTCCAAGGGGCTTCTTTTGATTAACACCCATCCCAATTAATCCTATGGCAGGGTGTCTTGTGTTCTGGGGATGGGGACGTACCTGGTGTGCCTTGGTTCATGTGCCAGAGACACAGCATGGCTGCGGAATTGCTTCTCCCTGTGCGGAGGTGCTGGGAGCATCCCCTCGCTGCGGTGGGTTGGGATGCAAGGATCTGCCACCATACTGGGCGGTGGATGTTTTTGTGGGAAAGGAGGAGTCAAAAGCGTGTCCCGTTTGGTGTGCGAGGACTCGTTGTGTGGCTGGAGGAGGACAAGGAGGAGTGATAGGTGATGGCTTTGATGTGAAAAGTGGCTGGACAGACTAACTCCTTTAGTCCAGAGAAAAGGAGCTGAGGAGGTATCCAATCCAAGTAGGATGTATAAGCCCTACGTGGTTTGGAAGTGGATAGGCAAGAGTTATTTATTGTGTCTCGCAGTACAGAAGCTAGAGAAGAACCGTGAAATGATTGGGCAGAGGCCTTAAACAGGCAGACGTGCTTTTTTATAAAACATGTAATTAAACTGTGGACCTCCTTGCCACAGGATGTTGTGGATGCCAAAAGTATAAATGGCTTCAAAAACCAATTAAGGAAATTTGTGGGTGAATGGTCCATCAAGGGCTGTTAGCGCAGTGCTGCAGGTAGAGCCACTGGACTGGGAAGCGTCTCAGCTGCTTGCTGAGGAGAGCAGGAGCATATACCCAGAGAATTTCACCATGTGTGGCCCATTTCATACACCCCTTGGTCCCTCTCAGAGCTGAGATTTTGGGCTGCAGGACCTTAGGCACCCACTCTAGTCTTGAATCCAATTCATGCTGGTGGAGGATGAGGAAAGCCGCGTCTGCTGTTGCTCTCTCCTGGGCTTCCCATGGTAAATGCACACCCATACCTGTAGATCGGACATCACCAAACCAGGCCAGGTGGGTATCGTGGGGCGTGATATTCCCTGATATATCAGCAAGCCTTCCCCTGCGAGTTGACTTACTCCAGCATGCGCGGCCAAGGCAGGGGCACAGGTTCAGGTGGATTAAGATCCTGCAGTGAAAATGTCCTACCACCAAATTCCTCCTAAGTCCAAGTGAGCATGCCAAGAGGGTACGGGGTAGGGAGGAACCAGCAAGCTCCATGTATAAATGCCTTTGGAGAAAAAGTGTCTTGACACTGAGAGGCTTTCTGATATAGTTGGAAAGGTGTTGTACGAGCAAGAGGTTGGGTGCACATCCAGGTGTTTTCACCATGGAGGTGGCCAACTAAAGATCCCTGTCACCCAGAGGAAGGTGAATTCTTCAGTGCTGGTGCCTTGAATTGGGGACCAGGGGATTTCTGGGAGAGAAACTTGAACTTTGTGGGATGTGCTGCCTAAATATGGATGCAGCTGGGCAAAGCCCTTCACCCGGTCCCACCAGAGGTACCAAGTGAAAGGGTCTATAGGTTCTCTCCCGTGCAGGAAGCACCAGCTCCCGCCACGACCGCACGCAGCATCTTGTCGGCACGTATATTTCCCGGTGCCTGCAGCGGGAGAGTGGAGTTGAGCAGAGTGCCTGATGCCCCGAAACGCTCCCTGCTGTGCCACCAGCTCGGTGAAAGCAGGACAACTCCTCATTGACTCTTTGTAGCTGGAGAACAGAACCTTGGAAAAGTCCATCAGCAGGAACTTTACTAATTCCAACTAATGACTCCGAAATACTGACTGAGGGGAACAATTGGGCACCATCAAAAGGCGCAGACAAAAGAAATGCACTGTATTGTAATAGCAAACGGAGCTGAATTTGGCCTGATGGAGCACCTTTCATATTCAGAGCATTTCAAAGCCCTTCGCAGAGTAATGAGCTGCATGCCGATGGCAGGGCTTGTGGAGCGGTCTTTGTGCCCAACAATAGCTGGCATGGCCTGCGGAGGAGGACCTGCTCGTGGTGGGAGAGAGGATGTTGACCAGGATGCTGGGGTTATCCGGCGCTTTCCTGCTTCTTCAGTGCCGTTTGATCTCTAGCTAGTGTTTGGATGGGTATTGGAGGTGATCAGGCAAGACCTGGCTATGATGCCTCTGTCCTGATGCTTCTGTGTCCACAGCTAAGATGTGCCCGCTGTGTGTCTATCTCGCAGCAGTCCATCAGCGCTCGGGGCTAGGCATGCTGAGGAAACGTGGGATGAACAGGATTTGATTTGGAAAGGGCAGAGTGGCTTGAGGCACCTAGGATAGTCTGCGAGGTGGGGTTATTCTTACCTTCTTGAAACTGCAGAAGTCCCTAGGTGTAGCTATGGATCTACTCACCTTGGCGTCACTTAGAGGGTCAGGCAGCTTGGCCTGAAGGACTGGGAAAGCCTCTCCGTGCTCCAGCCTTCAAAACGCAAGTGTCTGAGCTGCTTCATCCAGCAATATCGGTGTCTGGTCCTGTGGATTTACCTGGTCCTATGGACCTGCAGGTCCTTCACATGTAGGTCTACGCTCTTGATGGGCTCAGTTTCTCTGCCCTTCTTTTATCTTTGGGGAAACAGAGGTGGAGAGACGTGTTGTGACTCACATGAGAATCCCTCGGCACAGCTGGGAATGAACCTCGGCCTCCCAGGTCACTAGCTGGTCCTCTAATCTTGCGGTCTGCGTGACAGTTTCGTGAAGGCCCACATACGACTTCAGCTCTTTAATTTTAGCTAAACCAGAATAGCATCGGCGCAGCTGCGTGGACAGCAATCTGAGTCCCGAAACCATTTCTGTGGCAGGGATGTTTCTTGCCCCATGTGAGGAGAGGAAAAGGTTAATTGCATTTTTTTTTCTTTTTTTTAATCTTTTTTCTAGCTTGGGCTTTTTTTTTTTTTTTTTTTAAAGAGGAAATAAATGTACCCACCCCACCCTAAGGGGACTGCACAAATCTGTCAGCCCTTGGCGGGTGGGGGCAGGCAGCTGGGCTGCGTTAAGGAAGTAGCCCTTGGGAGGGAAGGGGTTGGGGGCATGGGTGGGGGGGCTTGGCTGCCTGCCCGCCTGCCTGGTGCTGCAGGCAGGGAGGAGGATGCTGTACCAGGCTATATTTGGAGAGCCCAGGCTGCGCTGCTCTCCGCAGAGCCATGGGCGCTTGTGATGAATTAATCTTACCCGGAGCTGAAAGAAAAGATCTGTAGCAAAGCCTGGTTTGGGGTTAGAAAATGAGCTCTGGGGTGAGGAAGGAGATCTCAGACCTTCTCTTGTGCGACCTGGGTCCTTCACTCCACCAAGATTCCAGTGGCCTCCTGGCTTCACTGGAGGACCACGCTGGGCTGGCGTTGAGTTTCCTGCGTCGCCTCCATCCCAGCAGAGAAAGGAGGATGGGAAGCAGACTGAGATGTGTTGGAAACCTGGATGCTCCTCCATCTGTGTTTCCGCTCCGCCTGGGTCAGGCTGATGTCATGGCAAGACGTCTTCTCACAGGCAGCGGTCTCGCGTGCTGTCATCCCGCAGCAGGGCTTTGATGGTGTGCAGACCGCTTTGCTGTTTCCCTTCCCGTCTGCCTCGCGCTGAGGCTGGCCGGCACCGCTTTCCGAGCGGGGGTGTCTCAAAGGGACGGTTGAGGTTCTCCACGATGACCCAACCTTGTGTGGGTACTTTGGGTACTGCTCCTGAATTAATGCTTAAAGGAATGTACAAAGACCCAACATTTTAAGTTTCTTTGGGAGCTGATTGCAATAAAAATAAAGTCTCGTGTGGTGGAGCGATGAGGTTAAAGCAAAGTAGCAGGGTTACGTCTTGAAACAACTCAAAGCAACTTTGAAGCTTCTTGTCTTATTGAGCTTCAAGGCATCTAAATTTGAAGCTATCATGCATATATCACGATATGTTTGCACAGAGCCTATCCAAGTCTTTCTCATTTTGCTTTTGTATCAGCAGCGGCTGATGTGAGTAACGTGTACTCATCTTTTGAGCATAGTAGGAAGCAAATCAGTTCTGGGGAGACTGTGCCCGGAGAAGGACCGAGGCTGAAGGTAGGAGGTCATGTTGGTCCTGGCGGTGTGTTCGAGGTGGGTTTACGTCCTCACGCTCTTTGCCAGGTAGATGCTTTGCCCATGGTTCTCATTTCAGCTGAGCAGTGTGGTAGGGACAGGAGGGAAGACATTGGAAAGGCAAGAAATGAGTTTATAATCCCAGGCTACCACCGCTTGGTCTAGGAGAGCATTGGTGGAGCCTCGCTGGTGTTTTCCAGCGGAGGGGCAGACCTGCTGAGTCTGGGCATCCCCATGGGGGCTGTGGGAAGATGCGGTCCCTGACGGTGAGGCACAGCTCTGGGGTGGAGGGGGCTCTCGCTGCCCCCTCCAGCATGGCTCTGGGGCAAGGGGTCATCTGAATTTAGCAGAATGGGTTTCCTTGCCTCCTGTCTGGGATTCACCATCTGTTTGAGCTTTTAATATCACTTCATTCTCCCTCCCTACATCCCACGCCTCTGTCCCAGATGTATTTGTTTTAGTGGCTTTAATTAACTTACATTTTCCTGTGCGTGACAGCTCCTTGAGGTTTTGGTAGCTGTTTTCTGTCCTTCCACAGTTGTCACTGACATGTAGCACTTTCTCTGCAGAGCGGCCTTCAAGCCTACCGTGTTTTTCCCCCGCTCTGCGGAATTATTTTAACGTACTGGAAGGAAATGGTTTCCATGTGAGCCTTGTTATGCACACTCAATTGATTATTAGGTGTGATTTTTCCTGATCCCTGCCGGTATCTAAGAGCATGTTGAGCGAAGAGCCGGAGGGGCGTAGGATGATGGTTTAGGTCAGATAGATTTATCTTCACGAGTGACAAGACTGATAACTGTGGAGTGGTATGGCTACAGGTGTTATCATTTGGGTGTCTCCTCAAGAGTGAAGGTTAATGTCGTGCCACTACTGATCCATCACGGTGTTATCCACAGGATTTATAGGTCTTCTTGTGTCTTTCCAGCAACAGCGGGTTCACTTTTCCGAAGCTCAGAGCCATCTACCTGCTCCCTGGTTGCAGCTGCCATAGCGGTCGCGTCCGCAAGCCCTTGCTCTCCTGGGCTCGTTTGCTTTTAAACCCGGTGTTAAGCATGACGTCTGCTTGTTACTGTGTAGTTTTGTGCTTTCCCAGTGGAGGGAGGTGGGATGGATGGGGGCAAACCCGATGCTTGAGTCCTCTCCCAAGGGAAGGCATCAAGCAGGTGAAGGCAAGACCAGCCCTGATCCTTCCTTCCCAAGGATCACCCTAAGAAATGTGAGCAGGACGATTGCAGGGAGCAAGGAAGGACTTAGATCTTAAAGTAAAATCTCTTTAAAAAAAAAAGGCAGTAAATCCAACAAATTAAAATAAAAAGGCAACTAACATGAGTGACAATTGTACAGTACCAGATAACACCGCATCCTGAATTCCACGGGGATAGGAAATATGAAGCAAAAATCACTCAGGTGCTTCTAGATAGCGATAAGGAAAGCAATTCCCATTTACCGGTAGAAATAAAATAAGAGGTCCTGATAAACCCTCCATGACTAGACTGGATTAGGGCTGTAGCTGTGAAAATTCATTACGGGCATGCAAAAGAACGCGTATCTTGCCGAGCTAAACTGACTACAAACACCATTTATCTGGAGAAGAGCCTATTCACTCAGAATAAACAGATTTCTTTCAAACGGAAGGAGAGGGGGGATCTGTCAGAAATCTGTATCCCTGCCTTGTTATTTATTATGCAAATAAGTCTCACACCTTTCTAAACCATGAAGGATGAGTTTGTGTTGGAAGAGTGATCTTAAGCTGTTCCAGCGACTCCAGGGCCAGGAGCTGCTGATTCAGGAGGGCGTCTGGCGGTGAGAAGCGCCAGTCCTCGTCAACGAGGGTAACGCTATTTGGTCAGACGTTTTCAGAGTTCCCATAAACCAACCCATTGCTTCAGGTTATTTTGTAGTATTGATGATATTTTATTTTATTTTATTTTATTTGCCGGTTCTCTGTAGGAATGACTTGGTATCTGGGTCACGTGCAGAAGGGAGCCGGTGGCGTATTCTGCTCTGTCCTTGTCGTCAGCTCCCTTCCTTTTGGTATCAGCGCCGGTTAGAGCTGCGTCACTCTCCTGAGTAGGGCTCAGTGGAAAAGGACGCGTTTGAGCTTCAGCCTGTGGTTGACTTTGAGGTGGTTGTAGGTGGCTGCAGAAGCACTTAGCGTGGCGTGCAGGGACCGAAACATGATTTAACACCTTTTGTTCTAGCAATTAAATATCTCAGGATGTTAATTTTAGAAATAGAATTGAGCCGGTGAATGAAACCTTATTGTTCCCTTTGGTGGAGTGTTGAGCCAACGTTAAATGAATGAAAAAAAAAAAAACCACCATGGAAAAAGATCTCTAGATTTTTCCTGACAAGGAGGTTTTGGGTTTTGGTCCTGTATTTTGGAAAGGCTCCCAGTCAATCATGTGGCCGCAATTCAGTGCACGTGAACAAAGCTCCAGAGGTGGAAGCCTGACCCCACAAACCCACCAAGCTCCCATCTCCGAGGCGGACTCCGAGCACGGTTTGGCACAAGCGAGTCTCCTCTCTAAGGCAACAGGGAAGTCAGGGCGATGCTTGGAGCGTAGAGGGATCCAGGAGGGACATCGCATGTGTTCATAAGCAGGTTGTAGGACACACAGAGAACCTGGGTTATAGAAAAGCACATTCAAAGGACTTTCCTAAATGCTCGATCCTAGATTTCTCAGGTACCTTCTCCATCACAACCATTTGCACTGATTTCTGGCTCTGGTGATCTCAGGAGACCACATTAGTAGATGGCTTCTGGTGCGGGGAAAGGGACGGGTCCTTTGAGCAGGAGGGACCGACTACCCGGCGTCTGCTGCGGCCAAAGGGGGAAGGCAACGCACGTTGATGTTGGCCATCACCTGAATCTCTCCCGCTTCTTCAGGGGCATTTTGCACTTGTGTTTTACCCTCAGCATTTCTGCGGCGCTGGGCTGGCCGGGTTCTTGCACTGCTCTGGAGTGATTCTGCTAATGGGATCTGACCTGATGGCTCTGCATGTTTTAAGTAAATTAAACACAGCTGCTAGGAAAATCCAGTAACCTTAACAGCACCATGGCTCCGTTGTCTGCATGGTAATTACAGCAGCAACTGCCTGGAAGTTCTACTTTCTGGTTTATTTTTAAATAACTTCTGAGCTACCCTTTGATCAACTGCTTCATCCCCGAGTCCTGCCTGTCCTCTTCCTTCTTCTGGGTTTAACCCTTGCTTCTTCTTCAAGCATCCATGTCTTTGCAATTTAAGTCAAATGCAAGCGACTGATTGCAGAAGTGACAGTCTTTCCTGAATATATCCTGCAATTTTGAGCTGAAGGTGAATCCGGGAAGAATTTTAAGCTGGAGCTTATGGAGTGTGTGAATACACCAGGCATTGAGAGTGCGGTGTTTTATGGATGCTGGGGAAGCGCGTGTTGAAATACGCAGCTTTTGCTGTTGCCGCAACCAAAATCCTTTGTACCCCGTCGGAGAGATGGGCTTTGTGTCACAGTGACAACACTTTAGTCAGAAGCGAAAGGAGTTTGTTTTATGTAGGAAGCAAAACTAGGAGCCTAGCCAATTTTCCCTTGTCAACCCATGAGCGGAACCTATGCCTGCGAGAGCAAACGATTGACTCCCAGCAAGGACGTAGCTGCATGCTCCTTCCCTTCATTAAAAACTCATGCAGGATCTACATGGGCTTAAATTTCTGGAGGAAACTCAGGCTCAGGGAAATGACTTTGGCTTTTGCATCGGAGCCTGCAAAAGGGCTCAAGAACCAGCTGAGTTTTAGGCATGTCCCAGTGCAAGGAGGGAGTTTGGCTCGGTATCACGGGATGCTGGCCCCACCTCGAGGGCGCCAGAGCTGCAGCTCCCCAGCTGTGCTTAAGGTCGCATCGTATTTGGTTGTAGAATCCTTGAATGGTTTGGCTTGGAAGGGACCTTTCAAGGCCACCCAGTCCAACCCCCCACCATGGGCAGGGACACCTCCCACCAGACCAGGTTGCTCACAGCCCCGTCCAACCTGGCCTTGGATGTTCCCAGGGATGGGGCAGCGACTGCCTCTCTGGGCAACCTGTGCCAGGGTCTCACCACCTCAGCGTAAATCATGGTTCTGGCTACCCTTCACCCTTCTGGTGCATGGGATGATCTGTCTCCTGGAGATCTGAGGGTACTTCCAACAGAGCTGTTTGCCAGCTTGTTTTCCAACCTGATTTCTCTTGGTTTTGACCGGGCTGGCCAGGACAGGCAGATCTGCGCTGTGATGCCCTGGTCTGCGCTCCCATCTGCTGTCTGCAGCCTGTTGTTGTGTATCCGCTGTGGAGAGCGAAGCCGGTGCCTATGCATTTGATTCGTGCGAAAGCACCGAGTGAGTGTGATTGGGGTTGTAGAGTTTCTGAGATTCTGTGGTTTATACTAAATTTTGAATTGACTTTGTGATCAGGGGACACTAGAGCTTGGAAAGGAAAGTCTGTGTGATGTGTTGCAGAACACAAGGTGGTAGTTTCCCCCCTTATATTGATGCTGTCAACATTAAAGAATGAAGCAGCTGCTTCTTGGAGGATCGTTTTTTCAATGCATTTGATTTATGTAATTTATAGACTATTATTTATTACGTGAGGTTTTTCCCCCTTTACTGGCTTTCCTTCTCCCTCTGTTACTAGAACAGTGCAGCGCCGTCGTACCTACCCCTTTTCATCTGTACATTTCGGAGCCCTTCCCAACCACCGCCGACATCGTTTCCATTTTCACACAGGACGGGGAAAATTGGGGGCTGGAGATGGGAAAGGATGTCAGCCCAAAGACGTGGCCAGGCCGCTCCTCCTCCTGAGCGCGATCCACGCGCTCGTTTCTCCCTGGGTTGGGAGGGATGAGCTGTCTCAAGGCATTTTTGGCTGGAAGATACAGTCCCTGGCAAGCCCTGGTCCAGCAAGGAGAACCCTGTGCCACCGCTCTGCCCCTGTGGTGCCCTGGCATCTGCTGTGGGTGCTGCCACCATCTACCCACACTGGCACCATCAGGATCCTACGAGCCAAAGCACCTTTCATCCACACTTGAAAATGAGTCGCCATTAAAAAAATGAACAACCACATGTCACAGTGCATGATAGAAGCGCCTTTTCAAAATGCCAGGTGGAATTTTCTGCGGGGACATGGGTGACTTGGTTCCCTTGACTCCAGTGGGCTTCTCTGGGACGCTGCCCTGGTTGAGGCAACACAGACTTTCAGCGAGGCTCGGGCTCTGAAGTTACTCTGTTAGTGGAGAGAACCAAGGTTTTTAGCGGAGCAGAATATTTTCTGGCGAGGTGGGATTCATCTGTCTATACGTGCCTGGATGGTAGCCACCTCCTCCCTAGTTGCCCAGGCTGCCTTCACCATCCATGGAGAGCAGTAAGCACAGTGGTGTGGTTTCTTTTCTCCTAAGGTAGATATCTAGCTGAGATCAGCTGGATCTTGCTGCAGCTTCTCCCCTTTGCTGATGGACTCCAGCTAACTAGCCCAGCCTAGCTAACTAGCATTTTTCTGCAGGTACACGAGGGGTCTATGACCCTGGGTGTCTCCTTCCCACCACGCATTTCAGTACCTTGACGTAAAACTGAATGGCTGGAAAGTGAATAATCCCCAAAAGGCAGCGTGGCATGGGTTTTGCACACTTGATGTTGTGTGCTCTGGTGTTCCACCATGCATTGGAGGTCCTGGCGCTCCACGGTCAGACATCTTTCTGTCTGCCTCCACGCAGCTCCGGAAGGGATGGGGCTACCCCAGTCTGCCCATCTGACCAGTGAGTATTGCGAAATGAAGCTGTAACTTTATTTTTAAGGTGGCCAAGAGGCCAGTCTGTCATTTCATCTCTATGGGGACACCTCAGATGCTCGGGCTGGGAGGGGAAGGCAGCACTTCATAGTTCTCTCCTCTTCTTCCCTGAAGCCAGGGTTCACCTTCGTTTCTGTCTGACAACACAGCGGTGTTTGCCTGCAGCTCCGTGTTTTTCTTGCCATTAGTAAGCCTGCTAGAAAATGGTTCTGGCACTTTCCTGATTCACTAATGTGTCTGGGAAGGTCAAAAACTCTTGAGCTCATATCAGAGAAACGGGCAGAGTCCTCTGGCAGGAGCCTGGGGTCGCCTGGGTGTGAGAGGAGATGTGAGATGAGCTCTTTCCCAGGCTTAGGCTTGGTTTTCAGAGCTGAATCACAGCAAAGGTGTTTTATGATGTTTGGTTTTCAGATATGCCAAGAAGATGAAAAAAAAAAAAACCTGATTGCAAAAGTCCTGGGCATTTTAAAGTAATATTTGGTGGGGATTTATTGAAGATGCTGTCATACAGCCTGTAGTAGCATCTGCTTTCCAGATTAACAGAGGGCTTGCAACAGCCCTTTGGAAGCAACCTCCAAGATTGTTTGAAAACTAGAGAGCAAATTCCATTTGGTGAATGATGCATGCCGTGGGTTTGCGTAGCAGTTGTTCCTTCTCCTTTCTTTGTTGAATGCATTCTCTTCAGTGATATTATGCAGGAGGCACACAAACACTGGCGCCATCCTGGAAGTGTTTATGCGCCGGGACTGTGCCCCTCATCACAGCAGGGGTCTGAGAGTGCAGAGCTGGAGGGCATCCTCTTCTAATGCGAATGGGGTTTGGTTTGGAGCTATTGAAACTTGGGCCAGGAGATGGACGTGGCCTGCAGTGGAAGATAAAACTATGAACTCTGTGCCTAATCTGCTGTGACAGCCGGTAGATGTTTGGTCAGTAGATTCTGGAGGGTGCTTCACACCCTGAAGTAGGTACTGATGTTTGAGTAACTGAATAGCTCTTGCAGACACCCTAGATTGTGCTGACTGCGTCCCCATGGACTGCAAGAAGAGCTAGGAAAGGCAGCGCCCATGGGGACCATGATTCAGCTGCTAGAGGCGTCTACTTTTACCCTAAGACACATTGCTTAGTCTCCAGCTGTCCATCAAGAGGGGTGCAGGTCCAGGGTCATATCCAGCAAAGCCACGCACAGGTCGTGGATAGCTTAGGGAGCCTAACGTGGTGATGCGAACCTGTGTTTAGGCAACTAAATCCAGGATTTACATGTGGGCACCCCAAATGAGAAGCCTTAATCTGGTGCTGAGTCCTACCCAGCATGCCAGGGACTGGTGCAGATTTGTCAGGCTGTCCCTGGCTGTCAGATCAGGGCTACGCTGTGCTTCGGGTGAGCTAAATTCTGGGTGCTGGCTGGTCAGGGCTAGAGCATGGATGGACTCTTTGGAGGATGGTCCATTGGGAGCGAGGGCTTGTTCTGCTGAGGGTAGGGTTGTCCTCAGTGTAGACACCTTGGAGAAGGGCTGCTTCTTCATATGAGTTGACCTCAGGAGCAGGACGAGCATACCCCATCACCAGGCTGCTTGGGAACGGTCCTTCCCAGCTCCATAGCTCACCCCAGCCAGGCGACGGAGAGGTCAGCGTGCTGAAGAGACGCAGAAGCTCCCCTTCTAGAGACACGTGGTGGGAGGAACAGACCCACAAGTGAGCTGATGTGGCACGTTAGTGACGTATTCAGAAGGGTAATTGGAAACCTTAACGTCATATCCAGGAGGGTGTGTTGGATTCATCTAGAAACCACCCCAAGATGCTAAAAGGGACCTTGTGGCTGAGGGGAAAGGCACAGGCAAGCCTGTTTGCTTTATAGCTTTTCATCCCGCGTGTGTTTTGGGAACGGGAGAACGAAGCCTGGGCTGCTCTCAGCAATGCCCATCCTATTTTGTGAAATGCTACAAAGGGCATCAGGGCATCCTCCCCGGCTCCCTGTTTGCTGTCTCGGAGGGGTGGACCACGAGTGTGGTTGTTTGCAGGCACTGTTCTTCAGGCCCCTCTTCATGGCAACGGGTTAAGGAAACTGCCGTTCAGATGCAGCCTTTGCTTAGCCCAGAAACTCCCATTTATAGCCTCATCCCATGAGGATTCTCCTGAGCCTCAAACAGTGATTTTTTTTTTTTTTTTTAGATGTCGCGTTGCAAGCTCTTGCGTCCCTGAGTTCCCCTTGCCATGGGGAGAAGCTGCAATGCAGGACTCTGCCTGTAGAGAGAAGGAGACAACTTTAAGTAGAAGTTAAAGCTGAAGGCCAGCGTTGCTCAAGGGGAACGCGGTGCCAGCCCCTGCCCTGGTGCCGGGAGGAGGCCGTGCACTGAACTTAGCAGAGCTGATGAGCTCCGGCACGAAGCCAGGGCGTTGCAGGATTTTTGCAGCTTTCCCTGGGCTTTTTGCCCAAAATAAAGACGTTCACCCACGTGGGCGGGTTGATCGCGGCCTGTGTTAAACTCTTTGCCCCCTTGCTGATCACTTTTGGCTGTCGAGCAGCAAACGAGCTATTAGTTGTCGTTGGTGGCAGTTACTCATCAGCTAATGACCTGAACTGGGGCCGGGGCTAAGGAAGGAGGTCGAGCTTAAGTGCACAAGGTCAGAGCAGCTGATGCTCTCCAAAGCAGATGGACTCATTAGCCACTGAGAAGTCCCCTTCTTGGAGCTGATCGTGGCCCCGGAGCTTGGCCAGCCTGCACAGCTGCAGTCACCGGGCTGGTCTGCAGCCACCGTGTGTGCTCTACCAGTCACCTGTGCTCCGTGCATTGCTTGCTGCCTAAATGTCCTCACGCTGATGGGTGGAGAAGCCTGAAAAGGAAAAATACAGGCCACCACAAAGGTTACCCATTGTGGTTTTCCTCTGTTTCTTGAGTGTGCACGCACAACAATTATCTTACCAGTTTAATAAAATGGGTAGGGTGGTCAGAGCCCCTTGGTCACGGGACAGTCATCCAGGTGTCAACCTGACTACAAACTGTTGTTGGCACTTTCCCACGAGAAAGAATTCCCTAAAGGCTGACACAAGATCGAGGTGGGTACAACCTCTGTATAAAAGGAGGGAGAGAGTGGGAGAGGGTTCCCAGTTGCTTGCCTCTGTCACGGCTAATGGGAACTAGTGCTGGTGGACCCTGCCCCAGTAAACCCATGCCAAGGGCTGCCTGGAGAAGGAGAGGAGGAGATGCTGGGGTGATTGATTCAGTTGGGAACTGCATGGGGACCCCAGGAAGAGGCGGCAGCGTCTCCATCTCCAGCTGACTCGTGGTGACAAGTGTCTCCTCGCCTTGGTTTCAACCTTCTCATGTAAAATACTGAGTGGGAATGCACTGTGTTGGCTCTGCCCGTGTCAAACACGGCAAATTCAGAGACTGCACACAATAAACGTCCGCTTTCTCGCTTTGAGTGACTCCCAGTTGACTTCACGCTGGGAGGGACATCCCTTTTCCCTTGCAGCTTCCATACTTAGTTGGAACCCGTTTATCCCAGCCAAAACTCAGGTAGAAACCCAGGTTTAAGGACAGATGTGAGGTAGTGGTGTCACTTCAGGGAAAATACCCCAGATCATGAACTTACCTCTTCTTTTGCGTGCAGATACCACTTACGCAGCTGACTGCTGAGCCACAGGGGCAATTTCCAGCTGTGGACTCCCATAGGACATGTGCCCAGCTGCGCTGCTCTTGTAACAGCCACAGTGGTCTTCCTTTTTGTTTTGACCTAGGAGAAGGCCTGGGCCACCACCCCGAGCTGTACTAGGGCGCTCTGAATCCTGTTAATATGATAGCTGCCTGCTGGTGGGATTCTCACCCCTTGAGGTTGCACTAAAGTAGAGTCAGGACCCCCAAAGCGTGCCCGTGCTGATCTCCTTCATCAGCCCTTGGAGCCCTGCCCACCTCCAGCCCAGCTGCTGGCCACCTCGCTCCTCACCGGCCACCTGTAGCCTGCGTTAGCAGCCATCAGCGTGTTTCCTTATCTCCTCTAGCCTGTGTTGGTGGCAGTCCTACTCGACACCTCCTGCGTGGAGGTGTCAGCTCCCTGTTTGGAAATGCCAGCCCGCTGTCTCCGTTGTTTGCAAGTGCAAAGTGATGGCGAGGGGCTTAGTTTTTCCAAAGTTTTACCCAAGCTAAGAGGGGCAGAGGACTTGTCCAGGCAGAGTTGGGAGGGTGCTGGTGGTACGCCTTCCCTCTCCGCACCCCATCACCTGCACGACATGGGTTTCTTGCAGGTACCACTGCAGATACCACCGAGCTACCACCAACAGCCAAGGTAGCGATGTAGGAAGACATCAGACGTCGATAATCCCAAAGGGATGGAGATGTAATGTTTAGCTGGGGGGTGGGATGGGTGAAGTGGGCAACGCTACTTTGATGGGATCCGTTTCTGGACTGTTCATCTCCCAGCTGTCACAGGAGATGTGATACAGCGGGGAGGACGGGTTGGGTTTGCACCTCCATGGCACAGTGTTGCTAGGTGATTTTGTGATACAGGCACGAGGGAAGGGTGAAGAGCAGAGAGACAGCTCAGCTGACCGTGGGAAAAGGGATGGTAGGAGAGCAGGAGCAGGCCTGCTTCAGTGGTTTCTCATCATCCTAGCAGAAGATTTCTTGAGAGCCAGCCTTTCTTAACCAGAAGCTCCATTCTGAATCTGATGAAAGTTTGGTTTATTTTTTTTTTTTCTTTCTGTTGTTGCTTAGGAAATGGTCAGAGGAGCAAAGGGAGCATCACCAGAGATTTGAAGAGAAAACAAGGGTACCGGTGAGTACGCATTCAGGTGTGCTGTGCTGGTGGCTTTGTGGGGACAGCTGGCGGCTCCCCGCAAGCAGGACGTGAGTTGACGAGTACGAAGTGGCTGTCCTGATGTCTGTCTGGGGTCTTGCGGTTCTGATCCTGCCCTCCAGTTACTGGGGACTCCTGCGGGAGTGGAAGTAGTTTGTGGTGTTGATGGATCAGCACAAACCAGCTTTACCACCACCCCAATTCTCTGCTGTTGTCAACCACCAAACTGCTAATTGCTCCTTCTGTATATCCGTAGAAGATGCTCTCATAAATAAGTGCGTTCTCTGTGCTGCAGTGCTGGAAAGAGCAGGCGACAGATATGCTGGCAGCTGCACGGGAGTGCGCTGAGCAACAATATTTGTTAATGCTTGGAGTGCTTTTGGCTTTTGTTGTGCTTGGCCCCATTGCAGGCCCAGTCACGGGGCTGCGATCTGGGTGACATTTCAAGGTCCTCTCCAGACCTGTTTTCTGCAGCTGTCACACAGGAGGCTGTGGCTTGGGTGTTTGCCTGGAGGCCTTGAGTAGGAAGAAAGGGGCGTCCTTTTTTTATCGTCTAAGCTGGTTTGAGCACGCCAGAGCCAGATCCTGAGTTGATGTTGCTGAACCGAGTTATCTTGCGTTGCACCAGGTGGGAGGCTGGTCTTTTACACCATCTTATCATGAGCAGCTGCCTGGTTTGCCCTGGCCAAGCCCTTATAGCAGAGCCATGCTGTGAATCCCCATGCATCCCCATCTGTCAGGGACTGAATCCCCACATCTCCCCTGGCCCCAGCACTGCACACGTGTTACGGATGCTGAGAAGCACCTCGGTGCTGGATTATCACAGAATCATAGAATGGTTTGGGTGGGAAGGGGCCTTTCCAGGCCACCCAGTCCGACCCCCCGCCATGGGCAGGGACACCTCCCACCAGACCAGGTTGCTCACAGCCCCGTCCAACCTGGCCTTGGATGTTCCCAGGGATGGGGCATCGACCGCCTCTCTGGGCAACCTGTGCCAGCGTCTCACCACCTCGGCGTAAAAAATGCCTTTCTTAACTCTATTATGGGGTCTGTGCTGTAGCCTGGACTATATGGGTGTGCAGGAGGAGTAGTGGTGGTGAGGAGCTGCGGAATTTAAGACTCATCGCAGCTCCTTATAGTATAGGTATGAGCTTAGATGAAAGCAAAAGGTGACCCAGGCAGAGATGACAAGGGACTTCGCAAAGGCCTCTTCTTCAGATGTTTAACAACGTAGAGGCCCTTTGTAGTCAGTGAGGGCGTTTTTAGCCCGTGTTACATCTGATCTAGTTTGGGCATCCACCCTCGGATGAGCTAGAAGCCTGTCCCTCTCCTGTGGCTTCAAGAGGAGCCCAAGGGAGGGGACAGTGTGTCTGCAGGGTCACCTCCCGGCAAGGCAGGCAGGGAAGGTGCTGAGACCCGCCTTCCCCCCCAGCACCCCTCTGAGCAGAAGAGCCTGAGAAGTGATGCTTTGTTCCCAGGATCATCGCTCTCCAAAACAGGTGCTAATCAGGGCCCGGAGCAGAGGCCAAACTCCTCTCTGGCTCCCACACCTCCCACTCCTTCTCTGCTGCCTCTCTGCAATCAGCTAGAAAATAAACTTAGCCTGTCTTCCCAGGAGCAGCGACCCCCTCGTCTGTAAACAAGGGAGGCTGGAAGGCCACCGGCCGCAGAGCTGGGTGCCGTCGCCAGCCCGGAGGTGTGGAACTGTACCCCCCACCCGCCACCCAGGGACCCCTCGCACCCATCTGCTCCCAAAATCCAGCTGTGTTTCACCTCCGTGCACACCTGGCAGAGACGGCAATAACCGTGGGGACCAGCAGGTATCAGAAGCACCGGTTATTTTATAATGCTGGCTTTCCTGATTTACACCGGTGGGGTTTTGGTCCCTTGAGCTCCTACAATCCTGGAGCAATTCAGCTTGTTAAACACCCGTTTGCACTGTCTTTAGTGTTAAATAATTGGCTCCTCAGCATATTTGAGTTGGAGGGTATCTAATAACCCTGTGGACTATCCATCAGGCTCCATTATCATCTCTGCACTCCTGCGCCGGCTGCCTCGTGTCGACTCTGCCTAGGGTTTACAAATAGATTTAGTTTCTCCTGCAGTTTTGCTTCTTTTTTTCTTTCTCTGTCTCTCAAAGGAGCCGTTTCGGGCTCCTTACAATTTGTGCAGACAATTTGTCCCGTCGGCTGCGACAGCATCTTTGTGTTAACTCGCGAGCGATGGGTCCCATCCTTGTCCCGGCTCCGCTTCTGCCAGAGCCCCCGTACGAAGCAAAAACTCTCATTTGCCGGAAAGGAATAGAATCGTTATCTCGACTGAGAAAGAATTTCCTTTTCTGACCTACAAACTGATAAACCATCACATGGTTGGAGTTTCCTTATCGACTCGGAGAAGTTGTAGGGCACGCAATAACGACCTGTCAGCTCCCCTCCAGCAGACCCGGCGCTACGCCACTCCAATGTAAGGCAAAAACCCCAGCTGTCTTGATGGTATTTTAATAAGGATGCTTAAGAGGGCTCCTCAAAAGCTTCCTAACCACGTGGCTAATGTGAGAGCTGAGACTTTCTCATATTATTTTTGGTACCTGGTGCTGCCAGTGCCGTACCAGCGATGGGAGAGATGCTCAGCACCTCTGGGAATCAGGTGTGTGCTCGCGTCCCCGGGTCTACAGCATCCTGGAGGAGGCGGATGGGATGGGAGGTCGTATCCCTGTGGATCAGATTTGCTTTTAGAGCTAATCCTGCTGGAATCACACACACCAGAGCCAGGGGCTGCAGTCGCACGTGTTCCCCTCTACAGGCTCCGGAGCTGCTGCTGGATGTTTTTCCGATGTCAGGAGAGACGTATCTAGGTTTTGCTCGTGCAAAATCAGCTGCTGCTTTTTTTAATACAGGCTAAGAAACGGTCTTCCCGGTGAAACATTGGGGTTATCAAGACTGACGTTTTCAGCCGGCGGGCTGGGATTGCAGGCGTACCAGGGCGTAGCTCTGGGGCGGGCAAGGGGAGTCGTAAAAAAAGGACCCGTCTCTGTTACAAACATCTCCCCGTATAGTCTGAACGCTCCTTTTCTGACTCGTCCTAGAGACGTCTTTTGCTCCTGGGTTGTAAGACATGCAAGGCAAATTCAAGCAGCTTCAACCCATTTAGGAGCTCTTCAACCCTTACGCTGAATTTTATTTACCTCTGAATTTTGAGATCGCCCTGTAAAACATCTTTCCTAGTCCTAACCTGTCAAGAGGAGATTAAGAGGAGATTAATATCCTAAAATAGCAGGCTGGTACTTTTGTAGAAACATGTCAGTGCGATTGTCTAAAGGATAAAAACGTTGAACTTCTTTGTACTGAAATGTGTTTGCTTTTGCAAGGATAAGTTTCACTTTACATCCTTGTCCCGGGTCCCGTGTGTTATTGGGCAGGGGCCATGTCTGAACTAGCGACCTTGCAGTGGAAACAGGAAAAAAAAAAGGCGGCGAATTATTATGGAACAAGAGCTATTAATTCTGGTTAACGCGTGGGGCAGACTGATGCTGGATGGTGTAAAGTGACCCACCAAAGTCCACGTAGCTTCGGCAGAAGCAGAGACGTGGTTATCTGAAGCGTTTGCGGTGTCTTTGAGGCTACAAATGTTACTCCTCCGGAGGAAGTGACAGCGCTCCCGCGTAACCGTAAGACAAAAGCCTCACTGATTTCTGCGCCTGTGCCCTAATGTCATTACTTTCCCTCTTGTGCAGATCCGCATAATGACATTCATGGTCGCACACGCACATGCACACGAGAAAAATGCTTTATATAAAGAAAATGAATCTGGCTTCAACCGGCTCTCACCTCCTGCCGCGGTTACTTCCAGACCCCGGCTTGCTCAGGGTGAAATGAAAAGGGGAGTTAATGCAGCGGGGTCGTTTCTCACTGCTGAATTGGTCAGCCATCTACGGAGCCAATTTCTGCAGCTTTTCAGTGGCGTGGCAGACCCCTGGGTAATATTTGCCTGAATAGAGCCGTAAGTGTTTAAGCTGCATTGCTAGGAATGGCTGTTTTATCCTATGCATCTGAGATTTCAACCCATCAGACACGAAGCAGGTCAAGACTCTCATGCCATTGTGTGCATTATAGCGAACAGAACAGAATACGCTTGATAAAAGAGAGGACTTAAAAGAAATGCTTCTGTAGACCCGCAACTTTCAAGTCCCACAATGCATCAAAGACCCCTCGTATAGACTTTGAAAGGGGCGAAAGGCATTACCTAATATTTGGAGGAAATGAATAATAAAGCATCCCAAGTGCCTGGAAACTAATTTAGGAGTGCACATTGCACTGTATTGCCTCTGCTGGATTCGCTCCCCAGAAGAGTCGCTAACAAAAGATTTAAAAAAAACCCACATTACATTTGGAGACCAACTTTTCTGCCTTGAAATGCCCCCTTTTTTGTAACGTTTCCTGGTAAGAGTTACTTATGAAAAGATGAAACGCAGCCCGTGCTGCAAACACCAGGTCTCAAATGAAGCTCGGGAGCCCGTAAGGTTTCCCACCGTTCCCCTCCCCACCGCAGCCTTTTGTTCCTTGGCGTTGAATGCATTGCTTGCAGGATGCTGAGGCACTACCTGCTCGTGGAGTTTAGTGATGTCTTTGGAAGGCGGGGGGGGGGGGGAACCAACCAACCTATTTGTGTGGGTTTTGCTTTTGTCCCAGCAAAGCCACCTTTGGGTAGAGTCGGGACCGCTCCGTTGATGACGTTGCAGCAAGAGCTGGGAGCCTGGTACCGTGCCGAAGGTACCGGTTACGTTTCTGGTGTCACCAACAGTGCTGAAGGCACTGTTTGGAGCCTGAGGTGTGTCTTGCTGTTGCTTGGTTTCTTAGATGCAGTGGTTCCTCGTGCAGTGGTCTCCTCACTCAACAAGGCTCCCATGGGACTTGGGAGCTGCAGAGCTTCTGTGGGATCGAGTTCTGCCTTGTATCATGAGATGCAAGGTCAGATCCCAGTGTGGCCAAGGGGAGGTCTGCCCCATTGGGACCGCTGGGATTGAACTGTGATGGCTCTGGGAACACGGGATTCAGCGAAGGGAGGTTTTCCTCACCAGGATAATCTGCTCCAGAGCCGGGTTTTCCCCTGAGAATCAAACCCCGTGGCACGCCAAATTTCTCCAAATCCCACGAAGTGATGGGAGATGAGGACAGCCAGGCATCCACGAGGATGTTCGGGCAAGAAGGGCTCAGCTCTCTTCCTTGCCCTGCCCGTGCCCATCCCCGCTGCCCCTGCTTGTCACGTCGAGCTCCATTTTTACCGTCTACGGAGAAGCAGTTAAATTCGAGTGCTTTCTTACCCGCTTCTCCTCCAGGCCGTGATTAACGGAGGCCAGGAGGGCAGGCAGGAGTGCTCAGGCAATATTGACAAGAGGAAAGGGATGTTAATGGGTCACCGGGGCTGGACAGGGATGGGGATGGAGATGATGGACAGTGGAGAGTCTGTGTATCCCCTGTGGCCCTGAGGGTGGTTAAAACCTCAGCTTTGCATTCAGATGAATCAAAACCGGTCCCACCCCACCTGTTAAACTCCTGGTGCCGGTGCTGCTGTTTCTGTGGGACCTCCTGGGGTGGGAGGACAGCGGGTATTGGGATCGGCGAGGATGCTGTTGGGTTATCGGTCACTGCAAGGCTGGGGGATGGAGAGTTTTTAAGAAAATGGTGTTTTCCCTCATCAGAGCTCAGCCCAGCAGCCGTGTTAGGCTGGGCCTAGTTATTTCGGTTATCAGAGAGGTGGTGGATGCCCCATTCCTGGAAACATCCAAGGCCAGAAACATTCAAGGACAGGGCTCTGAGCAACCTGATCTGGTGGGAGGTGTCCCTGCTCATGGCAGGGGCGTTGGACTGGATGGCCTGGAAAGGTCCCTTCCCACCCAAACCATTCCGTGATTCTATTTAGCATTTCTCCACCGCATCCTTCGTGAACAGGGTGCGCTCAGTCGTTGGCTCAAGATGCTGATGGCCTCAGCCACAAAGCTCACTTAGGAGGTGAGGCACAAAAAGTGGTGTACAGGGGGATCACACACCGGTTCCCAGCCTTTCCACCGCCTTTTCCCCTAACAGCAGAGAGCCAGGCGATAAAAGCCTGGCCCATCTTTGGCACTGCAGTGATCAGAAACGAGGATGATTTCCTGTGGGAAGGGGACTTGGCAGCACTGCAAGGGGAGGTTCATGCCCGGCCTTAACGATACGTCAGCGTCAGGGGACTTTTTAGCCTTGCGCTTGCATTTTATGATCCATATTACTTATCTTTTAATTTTTATTGCTTTGCTTTAATTTTTGATACAGTGCTGGAAGCACCTTGGTGGGCAGAGACGGCTCTGCTAGCGCTAACTATCACCTTGTGGCTTGACCTACATTTAAGCAAGGGGCAGAGAGGAGCCGGACGCGGGCTCGCCAGCCCTTCGGCACGGTGACAGCCCTGCCTGCGTCTCAGCGTTGGTACAGGCAGGCTTTGCTTGCCTGCCCGCTGCTGCGAGCTGAGCGGTTGGTCTTGCTGGTGCCAATGCAGCAGTGCCAAGGGCAGCTACATCTGGCTCGGTGACCCCCTGGACAACCTCTTAAACTTGAGCTTGGGCACAGTCACCCTGAAATGTGTGCACCAGCAGAGCCGGGAGAAGGAGCTTGGTCTGGGTCTTCTCTTGCAGTGAGGTGACACAAAACTGGTGGCTGTTTGGTTCACGGTGCTGTTTGCTCCCAGCCCTGCGCTGGGCTGTGCTGCTCCCTCCTGGTCTTCAAGCAGAGCGTGGCAGGACGTGATCTTTTCCTCTGCAGGATGTCTCGTGCGAGGGGTCTCTGGTCCATGCTTGGGTTCCTAGGACATCGCTGAGCCAGGTAAGCAGGCAGGGATTGCTCCTGGCTGGCCCTGGTTTCTTCTTCCTAGAAGATGAGGTGATGTTTGCTTCTCTTCTGCGCGTGTCACCTTTGCTGCAGTCCTGTTTCTGGTTTGCTACCCGCAGTGGAGAGAAATAAAATCTCCTCTAATGTCACCCCGATAGATAAAGGTAGTAAAATATGGAAAACTATGAGGTTCCTTTGGGAAACTTTAACATCTCAGAAGCACAGGGGGTCATCCACCCTCTCCTGAGCTGGAGCCCTAAAGCCCAGTCCCCACAGGTCTGCTGGTGGCTCTTGTCTCAGAATAGCTCTGGATGAGATGTGCTGTCAGAGGAAGCAAAGGGAAGGGATTTATTCAGCTTGACTGGGGAGCTGGCGCTTTCCAAGCTGTATGGTCACGAAGCGACTTCTGTTAAGGAGACGCTCGCGCTGGGCTGGTTGGTGTGAAGGGACGCCTGCTCTGGGTGTCTCCTGGGGCTCGCTCCACGCCAGCGGATAACCCAATGTCATTTAGGAGGGGATTTGCTCCTTGCCGCTCTGCATTTCTGCCCGGTGCTCAGGGACGGATCCAAACCCTGCCGGCATGAGGGGAGCTCTTCCACTGACTTCGGCTGCCTCTGTCCTCCCAGAAAGAGGATGTGACACAACCTCCCTGTAACAGTTTATTCCTGGTGACAAGTGCACCTTCCCTGGTGACCTTTCACACCGCTGAACGGAGGGAACGGGACAGCGGTCCCCTCCCAGGCAGGCCGAGAGCAGGGCTGTCAGAGCCGGGGAGCTTGCACGCCGTTAAGATAAATCCTCCCTGCAGTACCCAAGGGACCTGAGTGCTGGTTCAAAAGGTTTCGAAGCACTGTCAGCTCCTGTTTGGGGCTGCCACGCTGAAGGGAGATCTTGCCAAGAAGGTCATTGGCTGAAACAAGCTGAATTTGAAGCAATTGTGGTTTGAAATGATCTTCCAGGTTTGTCAGCTCCGTCAGAATTTAACTCATGGAAGGGCAGCCAGGAGCCTGGGGTGCGTTGGGTTGGGCGACCGGCCGGCCAAGGATGGGTGTCCTTGCAGGTGACCCAGCTGGACCCCATGCTTTCCGCAGCAAGGCGGTGCTCCAGTTTCTCTGCAGCAAGGGAGAAAGCGCAGGGGCCACAGGAAAAGAAGGAACAAGGACATCAGCCTCGGCATTGAGTTTGCCACGGTGCGTGCTGAAGCCCCTCTAATGGCAGCAGAGTGGTAGGGATCCATCCATCCATCCATTCCTCCGTCTATCTCGGATAGTTTCCAGATCGTGGGCATCCTTCCCCGGGCACACCCCTCTCCCCTATTCTCGACAGATCAGACCTTTGGTCACGTCAGTGGTGGAGCCTCCGTTGACTTCCGCGGCGCAGGGTGGAGCTTGCCGTGCTCGTCTTCGGTCAGCATTTCGTTTAAAACATACCCAGCTCACGAATACCCTTTCCAGGTTTTTTCATTGAAGCACTTTGTAAAGAAAATTAAACTACAAAAAACCCCCAAACCAACCCAACCCAAACCTGAAACAAAAGCAACAGAGCCTAACAAAAAAAGAGGGGATGTTTGTTGATATGGAAAAATATTCCCAACCGACCGAAAGCGCAGTTTATTCTGATGGAGCAGAGACAATCCAACCACGTCCCTTTTGTTTTGCAGTTCACAGATGTTTTTGTGTTCACGCTTTTACTCCAAATCTGACATCGTTTCTTCCCGGTTTGCCCGGGGAACTGGTAGACTTGAAGTGGCTTCATCCTTTCTGGTTCTGTGAGAACGGATTACAGCAGAACAGGTAGCGTCAGTGGGTTGGGAACTGCAGCCTGCATTTCATCCCCTGCCAGAAGTCCCATCCGTCAGTGGGAGCTGAATCGTTCTCTTCTGCTAACAAAATTATTTGTTTTGACCTGTCGCTAAGGATATTCGTGCAGCGGGGTGAAAGGTGGGAATGATCTATGCTTTGTGAGTTTTACAGGCCCATTTTGTATTTGTCTCGGTGGTAGAGGAGCGGTAAAGAGCTCTGTGCTCGCGCCTGTTATGATAAGTGAGTTTCGGAAGAGGTTTTCTGTCTGATAGTCCATCTAAAACTGTGGGGAAATGCCATTCTAAAAGCTGTTAAAACACAATTGCTCGCTGATTTACGCAGTCAAGGAGCGCCTCTTTAGTAGGAGATGCGTGCCGAATAAAAGCAGTTCAAGTGGTGCTTTTAATAAACAGATAATGGAATGGCGTTTTATCTTCTGCTTTAATCCGTTATGTTAGTGTAAGGTAGCATATCCCTCTGACAGATTTTGAGATAGCAGAAACCACAAGTCAAGCCACTTACTTTGTATCTCTCTGAAGCCGAATCGCACGCTGGTGAAAGGCACTGGGTTTGCAGCGCTTGCGAGCTGGGATTTTTTTTTTTTTTTTTTTTTTTTTCACCGTTGAGCGATGATGGCTGGGTTTAATTGGGTCCCACCGGGCCGGTGTGTGAAGCACTGGTCGTAGAATCGTAGNAAAAAAAAAAATCATAAAATCAGGGGGGGTTGTGGGTTTTTTTCCCCCCCTCCAAGAAGGGATTTTTTTTTTTTTTTTTTTTTTTTTTTTCACCGTTGAGCGATGATGGCTGGGTTTAATTGGGTCCCACCGGGCCGGTGTGTGAAGCACTGGTCGTAGAATCGTAGAATAGAATCTCAAGTTGGAAGGGACCCGTAAGGATCATTGAGCCCAACTCCCTGCTCCTCGCAGGACTGCCTAAAGCTAAACCATATGACTAAGAGCATCATCCAGACGCTCCTTGAACTCTGACAGGCTTGGTGCCGTGACCGCTTCCCTGGGGAGCCTGTTCCAGGGACCGAGCACCCTCTGAGTGAAGAACCTTTTCCTAACGGCCAATCTGAACTTGCCCCGATGCGGTTTTGTTCCACGGTGCCTTGGCTTTGGCCGTGGGGCTGTCGCCTTGCTGGGTGGCAGAGCTCATGCTTCACATCCCCAGTGCTATGTGTGGTCCCCTCCAGCCCTCGGCTCCCCATGGATTTGGGTGGGAAGGGTGCAGAGCCACAGGGAAGGAGGTGCCTCTGCGGGAAGCTCCTCTCCGAGCCCTTGGGGCTGCCCTGAGAGCTCCAGGTCGCTGGGGCTGAGCACTGTGGAGCTCAGCGAGCAGTTGGCCTCCAGGTTAGGAAAGAAACGGGACGCTTTGGGAGGCAGGAAAAAGGTCATTTATCCTGTTGCTCCTCACTCTTGCTAATTCATTGTTTCCATCAAAAAACCAGTACTTAACCGCTTCATGAATGAACCTAGTGTTTGTGTCTCCAAAAACAACTTGGTCTGGTGAAAAATAACAGCTTCTTTCACCTCCTGTCTGGTCTGCTGTGCTTTTTTTCCCTCTTGTTTTCTTCTGCTCGCAACCATCGTGCCTGGGTGGCAGTCCAGGTTGTCCTCATGGAGCAGAGCTGGAGCCCGGGGGCTGAAATCATAGAATCACAGAAGGGTTTGGGTGGGAAGGGGCCTTTCCAGGCCACCCAGTCCAACCCCCCGCCATGGGCAGGGACACCTCCCACCAGACCAGGTTGCTCACAGCCCCGTCCAACCTGGCCTTGGATCTTCCCAGGGATGGGGCAGCGACCGCCTCTCTGGGCAACCTGTGCCAGGGTCTCACCACCCTCAGCGTAAACAATTTCAGCCTGGGGTGTGCTCCGTGAGCACCAGTGGACCCCTCCATGGGTAAGGTTTGCTGGACTGGGACCGCAGAGTCTCCCACAAGCCAAAGGGGATGGGAGAACTTGGAAGGAGAGGTTTGGAGAGGGGGAAGTGACTCAGTTGCACGGCAGCAGGGATGTCAAGGAGGAGGAAGGATGGATGGGGCGATCTGGATAGACCTGGGAGGCTTTGCGTGAGGGACAGCAGGGTTAGAGGGTGACCTGGCTGCCGGGATGGGATGGAGAGGTTGCCCAGCCATGGCAGCTGTGGTGAGCAAACCCTCCTCCAGCGGTGGCCCGGGTGTGAAAGGGCAGATGGAGTGGAGGAGCAGTCTGCTGAGTGGTAGCTGGTCTCCTAATGCAGTTTAGCAGCTGGGATTGAGGAGAGCTGGCACCACATCAATAGTGAGCTCTTCGAAGACCATCTGTGAGTGAAGGGCAATGAGAACAATTACCAGCCCGAGGAAAAAATCAGCAAGATAGAGGCTGGAAAAAGCTGGGGAGGAGGCACAGAGCCAAGCAGAGGCAGAGAAAAGGGGACGGTAGCATCTCTAACCGAATGAGCGGCCAGAGAAGGTGCGTTGGACGTTCTGATCTTCTTCAGCAAGGTCTGTTTAAGGAAGCGGCTGTGTCCTTGAGAAAATACTCTCCCATCGGGTTGCGTCTGTGAAACTCACTGCTGCGGGATGCCTCCAAAGCTGGGAACTCGAGAGTCAAATAAGGCTCGGATGTTGCTTGGGAATGGCAAAGAAATCAAGAGCTATAAATTAGCAGGAAGACCTGAGATTTGGCAGGGGGTTTAGACCTCGTTATTCGGAGTTGGGAGTGAGAGAGCACCTTCCTGGAGGCACAGATGGGGTTTGGTGCATCAGCCTGTTGGTGTTGGGCTGTTCAGGGCAATTGGTGGACCCTGGATTTGACCTCAAGCCGTTAACGTCAGGTTGTTTGGGCTCTTCGGATCATTGCGGGCCTTGTCCGTGAAGCGTTGCTCCTGGGAATCCTGCCAGTGCGGAGAGCGGCTTTGAAGCTCTTCCCAGGGTAGGGAAGAAACCAAGAAAAGAGCAGACGTTTCCTAAGAGTAATCTGGCGGGTCTGTTTGGTACTCCCAAAAAGGCTGGTGAGATGGCACGGCACCGAGGAAGGCTGCGAAAGAGGCAAGTGGAGTAATCAAGGTAGAAGGTGATTAAAACCCAAGTAAAATAGCAGCAAGGGTGGTCTCGAGGGAGGGAGGAAGCCTGGCAGGCGTCCATCAGGGAGAGTAAGCAAAGGGAGGCTGGAAATTAAAACAGAGCAATAGTGAAGGTCGAGCGTATCTCCAAGGCGTTGGGAACTAGGAGTAACGTTAACTCTGAGCTGTAGCGGTTGCTACTCCGGGGAAGGAGGATGGGAGGGAAACACTGATTTGTTAAAGGGCTAGAAATAAATCGCTGTATAGACCTGTGACATTTGTTTCCCCGGTATGAAGGCGAGAGCTGCGGTTGAGCCTGACTAGGCTGATGTTAACAAGGTTTGCTGAGTTTTTGCAGTTTTTTAAGCCAGCCTTCCTTTTGGATAGCCCTGCTTGTGAACTCTGCTTCTCTGTAGCGTGTCCCAGTGAAATGCGAGGTGGACTGAAGGTGGAGCAGGTGCTGCTTTTCTGACCTCTCGGTTAGTCATTTGGTTCCTCTTTTCTCCTACAGCCCAGGAGTGCTGGGGAGGAAGAGGGTATCCGAAGCGATTAGATAGCGGAGCAGAGATGGAGCAACTGGGTCACCTTATCCCAGATATCTCCAGTTCAACAATGTCACCCCAACCCTGACCTGCCTTAGGTTGCAAGCCCCCCCTGAGCCCGCTGTCCTCCCAGGGCTCTTCCCAAGCGCCTGCTTTCCCGGAGCGGGTCAAGGAGTCCTCATTTCTCCCCCGCTGCGTGCCACCCAGCTGCAGAACAAAGTCCTCCCTGTTAATGAGGCTCGTTAGGCTAACGTGGGGCAGTGCACATGCAAAGCCCCCCCTAGATCTCCCCTTCCCTCCTCCCAGCTGTTTTAGCCATCGCTGCGCCGTCCTTCAGCGGGGACAATGCCTGCTCCAGCATTCAGAGCGAGGGGGTGTCACAGCGAGATGCCACCCGGCAGGCCACCGTGCTGTCCCCACCACGAGCAGGAGCACGTGCTGTCTTTGGGGCGGCGGAGGAAACGCGCTGCCATCACCACCGGATGGGGTTTGGAAGCAGGCGAGGGAGGATCCTACCCCAGCTTTTGGTTCCCACTCCTCCGCTGAGCTTTTTCACCGCATCTACAAACCTTCTAGCCCGAGCAGCCTCCGGGAGTGCGTTGTGTAGGTGTGACTTGGTGTTCGAACGGGTCAGACTTTGCGTTGAAAGGGCTTGGAAGTGCCCTCACGCCCAGCTGTGGTTGTGGCTGATGGGGGGCAGCTCTTCTGGTCCGTGCAGTTTTGCTAGGGGATCAGAGCCCTGCTGCCCTTCTCCGGGGACTCACCATGGCCAGGACCAGCACCCGAGCCTGGAGCAGCCAGTGTTTGGGTGTGGGGTGTAACTCCCAGCTAACCTGGCCAAGGCAGCCCACCACCAACGCCGTGGGTGCAAGGGCTGAGCTGCCTTCTCTTCGACGGCAAGCTGAGCGTGACCCAAGTGGAGAAGCCCTTAGCAAGCCCAAGCGCTGCAAAACAGCTTTTCGGCGTGGAGTGCATCTCTCATGATTACGCTCCCCAAAGCAAATTCTTTTCATTTACAGTATCTTGACCTAAAGACCTGTCCCGGCAGGAGAAGATCAGGTGGAAATCATGGTGCTCCCCTAAAGCTCCTGATTGCCTTTTTGTTTCTTCCCTGACTTTCCTCTGTTCCCATTATCTCATGATGGGGGAGTTTTTTAAATAACTAGGTTTGGGAACAGCAAGGCCGCGGAGATAAGAGCCATCTCCTGCGCACAGAGATTCATTACCTGCTCCCATCTAAGCCAGGAGAGAAGCGAGCCTGCTTTGCTTCTCCTTTTTGTTAATAAGAAAATGCGACACTGGGATTTTTTTAAAAAGCAAATTAAAGCACTTGAGAAAGTGTGGGGGCTACAAACTAGTGCTGGAGCAAAAAGGACTCATTAAAATACATATTATTTAGGAGAACAAACAGGAACGCCGTTATACGACGTGTCACCGGCTCATTTTCATTTCACTGAGTCCAGCCTGGGGTTTGGCTGCACATGATAAGTGAGTCCGTCCTACTCCTCCCTCTCCTTTTAATTTTTTTTTTTAATATGGGGTTAGGGGGGGAAATACGCAATTACAATTTCAACCTGTTGCAAAAATGGGGTCCCAGGGGAGCAGTCAGAGCCAAATCTTTCCGAAGCGCTTGAGGGGACATGGGTGCTCTCTGCCTGCTGGGATTTGGGGTGCAACCGTAGTGAGATGGAACCTCATGGGGCCAAATCCTGTTCCTCTTGGGTGAGCGGTCTGACTCCACAGCAGCACCCACGTCTTACACGTCTTCCTAAATGTGAAATCCTGGGGCCCGTGCAGTTACTTAAAACTGGATGAGCCCTCGGGGTCCCTGTTGCTGCATTTGGGAGGGTGCTGCGACGGAGTGCCCTGGCAGTGCCCAGACCAACCCTGACACAGCCCCTTCTTACACAGCAACACCTGATTGTGGTGCCAACCTGCCCGATGCACCGGCTGAGTACAGGTTTTAAGAAAAGAACCCGTTGTCTGCTGTGGTTATTTAATTTTCTTTTTTTCCCCCCGCCTCTCTCCTAAATAATTTGCTCTGGCTGCACCGTCTCGCAGAGGGGGGATGTTCCGCCTCGTCAAGCGTTCATTGCAGCAGAGGAGGAACACGCTGGCCAAGCAGGGAGCTGGAGTTGGGGGCAAGGAGGAAGGAGGGAGTGGAGCTAATATCTGTTTTTGGAGGAATGGAGTGCTTGTGGTTGCATTGCGCTCTTCGCCCCGGCTGCTCCCGCGTGCGGAGCCAGGGAGGAAGAGGATGTGGGAGGCAGGCAAGGTAGCGGGCACGCAAGGCAGCACGGGGCATCCCCTGGCAGGGCTCTCACCCACCGAGGACTTTGTGGAAAACACGGATATTTAAAGGCACGCTCGGGAGCGATGCCGTGGCCATCCCGCCCCGTCTTTAGTGCAGGGCACGGCAGCAAAGTGCTCGAGCGCAGCTGCAGGGGTTTGGGTGCTGCCGGTTTTGGCGCATCCTTTCTGGTAGACCCAGGCAAGACAGAAGAGGCAACCAAGGTCAGGGGCTCTCTGGGGAGACGGGTTCTTCCGTGAGTTGCTGGCAGCTTGGGTGATGGGAGTAGCAACGGGAAAGACAATCCCAGGTTCAAGGACTGTGGCTGGTATTCGCCGTATCTTCCCAGTAGTGTTCACAGCTGAGACCCCAGGCTGTCTTTTTTTGGATGAGCACCACCAAATTTATCCTGGGCAGCCCAGTGAGGTGGCCGCAGCTTCCTTGAAGAAGGCTCCGCCATCGGTACGGATCACCTCACCGAAACTGCGTGTGGAGGGATTCAGTGATTTTTAAGCTCAGCTGGCTTTTTTTGTTGGCCAAGTTGGAAACATTTTGTAATGTCTGGCGTTAGACAAGGCTTTGATTTAATGCCTTATCTCTTGAATTCACCTTCAGCAATAACAGTGTATTCTCATCCTCTGCTCAGGTGTTGATGGATGGGGCCTGTTTGGGTTAAACTTCTGGGATCTGAATTGTTGACCCCTTTCTGTGCCTGAAGCAAGAGCAGTCGAAGGAGCCCTTGAGGAACCTTGCGAGCAGCAAGTTCTCCATCACTGGTTGCTGGCAAAGCCAAATGGAAACGTGAAGCCGGGGGAGTGGGGTGCCTTTAGCCAGAGTGCGTCTCTGAAGGTTTAGGATGCATGCAGTGGTAAGAAGCCCTCTGTAAATCATGGTGGATGGAAAGAAATAGGTTGGAGGCTAAACCCACTTCCTTGAGTGGGTCTCAGGAGGACAAAAATACGTGAGGACAGAAAAATCCTTGCTTTTCGATAAGGCTTTTTCCCAGAGACCGTTGTCCACCTCTGCTAGGTTGATGCATCTGGAGCTGAGTAAACCTTTGGGCTTGCTCAGGCTGGGATTAGGGAGCAAACCTCTCAGGTCCCTCTCCAGGTGCCTGGTGGGGTCCTCCCTGGGAGATGCCACAGAGTCAGTCCTGCATGAGACCCTCCTCCTCGTCCTTGCTGCCCCAGGGACCTGTGCTCTCCCCCCGCACCCAGGGCTGGGAGAGCAGGGAGGGAGAGGCAGGCCCAGGATCCTCCTTGAGATCCCATGAGGTTACCTAACCTTTATGTGCCTGGTCTGGACATGAGATTGCTCAGGGCTTTCTTGGATCTTGAGATAGAGAGGTTTCCCCTCATCTTTTGCATGATTGAGCAGGTCTGGTCCCTTCCAAGGCAACTGCAGAAGCAGCAGAAAGAAGGGCAGGTACCAAACTGCCCTTCCAGACCCAGGAGAAGACACAAATCAAGGTTGGGCAGGGAGCCCTGCTCCTGTGACCTGACTCGGTGTGTCCAAATCACTAAGGGACCTGTTCCTTGCTCCTTCAGTGCCCTGAAGACCACAGACATGGACCTACTGTTGGGATTTGAGAGTGAGGAGCTCATATCAGCAGATGGACGTGCAACCTCCTCTGCCCTGCAGGTCGGCCTTCTGCTCTGAGCCTGGAGAAAAACAGTCTCCCATGAATTTGCTGAGCCCCACATCTCATTTCCAGGGTTCACCCAACCAAGGGATGGATGTTGGCTGGCCGTGCCCGGGGCAAGCAGCTAGCTCTTCCCGCACACCAGGTTGCCCCTGCCCTCCACCTTCACCCTCCTCGTGCAGGCTGCCCATCACTCAGCCTTCCTCCTCGGTACCACATCAGCCACTTGGTTCATCATGTTCAGCAGAGAAGCTGCTTCACGTAGGGTTGTCCCAAGCGTTTCCGTTTTCTCTTGCTAAAGGTATCGAAAAACCTTTTCTTTCAGCTGCTAGGTTTCTGGTTTTGGAGCAGCGGACAAGATCTAGATGTCCAAGTCTGCAGTGCTCTTCGTAGGGATGCTCGCTTCTATGCCCGGCACCCCTGCTCTTGCCTTCAGGGTGTCACTGAGGTGTTTGCCCATGCATTAAGCGTTGCATTTTCCCAAGGGGCAGCTAAGGCTTGGGGGATATGAAAGGCCAGGTGGAATATTCCTGTTATAAAAAAGCTAGATCAAGCTTTCATTGATTTCCTTGGGGTCATAAAGGTCGGCATCAGAATTAAGCCCTGTGAGGAGCACAGGAAGGGCTGGTCTGCGTCCTCTCCTAAGCACTGGCCAGCCCCAGGTGCTGCAAAATCCTGCAGTTATGGAGTCCACTGATCCCTACCCCTCTCATCCCAGGCTCCGATTCACGTCCTGATACCCTTTCCAAGGATTCTTCCTCAGAGATCTTGGGGTGTGCATAACATCCAACCCTCTGCCCTCCTGCTGGGCCAGGCATCCACGTCTCTGCAGGGACGTGGTCCCCACCACCACCTGCTACGGTGTCGACTCCCAATTTCTGCATGGATTCTGAGCATCCCACGGCTGTTTTTTCACTGACTGTCCCCTTCTTCTCGTCCTCTGAGGTGGAGCGATGACCCCAGCCAGATGCTTGGCTGCCATCAGCACCGCTCTGCTCAGATGGCTGGGCCTCTCCTGTTTGTGTAGCACATAGCTGATTTATCAGCAGCGGTGTTGTATTTGCTTCCAGATAAGAAAACGCTGGGTATTGGGACTGGGATTGAGCCTTGTGAAATCCCCCTGGAAACAGTCCGATTCCCCTCTGACAGCGATTTGTTGAGATCAGCTCCGAATCCCCTGCACATGTGCTTTATTCTTAGAACACAGCGCTCATTTTTTGATCAGCATGTCACATCGTAGTGAATCAAATGCCGTACAAAAGCCTGTGTGTATTATCTCTAGGCAATTATCTTTATTAACCAAACTTGTAATCTTCTCAAAGAACAAAATCAGCTTTGTTTCACGTGACGTGTTTGCTGCAGAACCGCGGTGATGAGCATTGGCTGTATCCCTGTCCTTTAATTCCTCTTCTGGTTGACTCTCAGGAGGGTTCCCATTATTTTACCCGTGATTGATGGCAGACAAGCCAACCTGTTCATCAGGCCATCCCGCTTGCCCCTTTTGCAGATCAGCGCGGCATTTGCGTGCTTCCAGCCGTCTGGATCTTCCCCGGTATTCCAAGATTTATTAAAAATTAACATCAGTGGACCAGAGAGCTTCTCAGCCAGCTGTTGGAGGGCTCTTGGGAGCAAGTTATCCAGACCTGCTGATTTAAAATTGTTTATCGCTAGTAGATGCTGTTTAACAACCTCCTTGGTTACTAATGGACTGGAAAGTACTTCATCCTCCTCATGTGATACAAGCATCTCGTCCCGCTTCTTTCCAAATGCGGAGCAGAAATATTGATTGAACACTTCTGCCTTTTCTGCATCATTACTTTTCTCCCCGTCAGAGGCTGCGCTACTGATTTATACAAAGGCATTACAATATTTCCAGGATTATTCGCTGCCCCTTTCCATATGCAGCTGAACATCTTGTTAGCTTTGCGGCTGTGCGCGGAGCAGAGGTCTCCGCCGTGCTGTCTCCATCGCTGGGAGGTCCCTTCATTGGTCTGACACAGTTTAGGACCTTGGAAGGTGCCTGAGGAGCAGGAATTCCTCTCCTTTCCCTGCATCGTTTTGCGTTTATTAGGGAGGAGTTATTAATTTGCCGCGCTGTTGCCCATCCGTTTGGGATGCTGAGCGGCTGGGCTACCTCCGAGAGCTCCAAAACCATCGAACCCGCCCAGCCCTAGCGCAAAGGATGAGATTTGCTCCTAAAACCCTCAGATTTTTTGAAGTCATGACACTCTACATCTTAACATATCCGTTAACCCCGCGCCGCCTCCGTGTTGCCACGCTAATTTTAGGTTAGTCGCCCATGGACGTACAAGCCCTCATCTCTCCTTAGCAGTTTATGACTGCTTGGTCTTCCCATCATCCTAGAAGAGAGTTGCTATTTCTTTCTCCGGCCTTATCTTTGCCCTTTTCCTTTCCTCCTGTTCAGGGTTTCTTAAATAATAAATCCCACGGCTTGGGGCAGGGAGGGCAAATGCGCTTGCTGCTGGGGCAGAGCGCTTCCAGGGGCTCATCCTGCAGGTAGCAGAGCCCTGGGACTGGTGTTACCAGGGTAGGTGAGATAGGGGTGGTGGGTGCCCTGTAGAAAGGGCAGCCTTATTTCCATCCGCAACCCATGTTCACCAACTCCCCTCCGTTTGCCGTTTCGTTCGCACCTTCGAGCGGCTCTGCAAGATGAGGACAACGTGAGTTTCCCATGCACAGGTTGTGCTGGCCGAGCCAGAAATCGAGTTTTTCTGCAGTGATGCTCTTAATGCCCGTCATTGCTGCTCATTCAGCAAGGTGGGAGGCGATGAGGGGGCTCTGACCCGCAATTACCCACCCGAGGGTGGCCGGGTGGTGGGACAGCCCATCCACAGCGTGGCAACGTCGCTTGGGGCTGTTAATATTTTTGGCTGATAGGAATTTCTTCTTGTGTCAGCCCCGTTCCTTCCGCTCCCCTAGCACCCGTGCTACAGGACCCCAAGTATCTATTTTCATTTAATCTGTACTAAAGGGTTTATCGTATAAATACCTTTTCTCCCACTATGAGTCCAGTCTCCTGCTCTTCAAAGGGCAATCCACACGTGGTGGGCTCTAGGTATGAGACAGGAGGGTCGTGTTTGGGCTTTGGTGGGGTTTTTTTGCCTGGGTCTGCTGTATTTTGCATTTTTCTTGGGTGAGTGGAGAAAAATTGGGTCTGGTGGTGAAGTCTTGGGGTGTGGAGGGTGGACATGGATAGCAGGCGTGTTTTGTTACCCCACGTTGTCCTCACGGCAGACTCCAGCCCCTTTCAGGCTGGAAGGAGGTGGGCAGATGGCCTCTTTCTCTCTCCTCCTTAGGTGGAGATGGGGCCATGACATCTCCTCCTGGGCATCTCTCACTGCTGGCATTTCCCCCTCTGGCTTTCCCCACCATGGGGAGAGGGAGGACTTGGGGCCAAGGGGACTCGGCAGTGCAGAGAGACCACAGGGTCCAGCTTTTAATCAACGCAAGCCTCAACCCACCTATCCATGGCTTTTCTCCTGAGCAATCTCCATCCCTGGTCCAGCGCTGTAGCCACACGCATTGCCGGTGGAGGTGTGTAGCTCAGCAGTGAGATGCCATGGAAGGGAGATGCCCACAGCTCTCATCCTTGCTCGTGGGATCGTAGCCTTCAAGTCCTCACTTTGGGAAAAGAGCCAGACTGTTTTCTCTAGCGGAAAAAGGCTTGGTGTGATTAGACGCTCAGAAACCAGAGCGAAAACATCCAGGGGAAAAAAGGAAAAAAGATGCAAATTTTTTAATGCCGAGACTAATAAACTGCTAGAAACACTTGCCAAGGATCAGGGCAAGACCCCCTTGATTTGAAATCTTTCAGCCAGGATTGCCTCTGCTTCTAAATGCCGGAGGGCAGGCAGGAGTGAGGGCCTCGCTGCAGAAATTTCTGGGTGAAGTATTTTATTTTGTATGAAGCTGCAGGGCATACCACATGATCGTAATGGTCCCTTTTGCTCGAAAATACCGGTACGAAATAAACCTTTGCTTTATAGCCTAAATTTGCTGTGAAGTGTGGTCTGAAATCCGTGCATAGAGTTAGCATGGACGTTAAAATCTTGAATAATGAAGTGAATATTGGAAGGGATAGGCAAAGGAGGAAAAATGTTCCGCTGTAAAGTTTGGGACAGCAAGGGATGAGGATGCTTGGGGAACAAAGATGCGAGCTATGAAGGAAAATACTCTTGCACCCAGTAAAGGGAGATTGATCGGTTGTGTTCAATATTGTGTGTAGCTCAGGTCCTCCCTCCCGAGCACGGCGTGAAAGCAGAGGAAATAAAAGCTTGGCTTTTGCTAAGGAAAAGAATGACCCACAATGTCAATTTTTCTGCGGGAAGAACAGGTGAATTCAGTGTTTTCCTTTCTCGCTCCATCCTGCTGCAACGCTTCGCTGTGCGGCTGGGCAGGCCGGCAAGCAGATAATGAATCTGCCGAAATGTGGTTATTGATATAGCTGAGATCATTATACCTAAGGGTCTTGTGAGCTTTCCCATCTAAAGGGGCATTTGTGAGAAGGTTGCGGTCATGACATAAACAGTCTCATTTTGTATGAAATCTCAGCTGGCAAAGTCCTCAGCCTGGGAGCATTTTTTAAATACGTTATCAGGAAGGTAAATCAGGTCAGACGCATATTTTTTTTTTCAGCTAGGAGGAGTGAAATGGTTCGTTTGCCTCTCACTATTAATGTGGTATTCTGCGAGGAGCTGTGGCCTGGTCCACAGCTTCTGAAAGCAAATGAGATTGTTTCCACCTACATCAGGGAGCTTCTGTTAAATTTCTTATTTCCAGATAAGGATAACTTTCTGGATTGTGGAAATGAAAGCAAGTGGTCTGGGCAGAGGGTTATCAACACCCGGGGGCTGGCACGCTGGTTACGACTGGGCAATTTGCTTGGTCATCCTTAGCCCCTCCACGGATGGGATGGCACGAGCAGACCCAGCAAGGAGTCACGGCTCGTTTTGTCCTCATTTTTCATCTCTAGGGGCTGGGTCTTTGCGGATGCTCTCCACCTCCTCCCTTTCATCCCCCAGTAGATGTCATTTGTGTCCCTTGGGGGTGGCGACTCATGTAAAGTTAGATGTTCAGAAGCCCCAGGTGGTGTGGACCTTCCTGGAGGTCTTCATCTCACCCAGCTTCATCTACCCTGGGGTGGCAGAGAGGTACCTCCGGTAAAACCTGGCACCAGCCCATCAAACTCTGCAAAGTGGCTCTTGGATCCACATCTTGCCTTTTGTTATTAACATCCGTTTGCGTTTAGGATTCATCATTTATGATCATTTCTTCTTAGTTGCCGTCGCCAAGTCCCAGCCTTGCACAAACACAGGCTGAAGCAGACTTGAAAATCTTTCCCGATAAAAACAAAGGGAGGACTGAAGCATTAAAACCAAGCAAAGTGACCTGGCTACTGCCTTCAGGCATGTGTCATCTAACAAAGTAATCAGGCAATACATCAAGTATTTATATAGGCATGGGTTCAAGGAGGAAGACGTGTGTGCACTCCATTTGCAGCTCCTGGAGAGCAGGAGTTGGTGTCATTCCCTCCTTGCCGGTGGCTTCAGGGCCGAGATGAGGTTCCTGGCCACTGATCTTAAGTGCTGGGAATGGCCCTTGTCTCAGGTGAGCTGGCTGTGGCTTCATTTCGAGAGACGGAGGAGGTTTTAATGCATTTAGCTTTACAGCACCTCTAATGCCATGCCACCAAGCCTTCCACATCCTCATCTGTTGCCCTTGGAGATGATCTTTCTCTCCCACCAAGCAAGAGATTGCACAGGCAGCAGCTCTGCCCGGCTTCATCTTCATACAATCATAGGATGGTTTGTGTTGGAAGGGACCGTAAAGACCATCGAGTTCCAACCCCCCTGCCATGGGGAGGAACGCCTTCCACTAGACCAGCTTGCTCAAAGTCCCATCCAACCTGGCCTTGTCTTCTTTCATTAGACTGAGAATAAGACCCAGTGGGGAAAGGGAAATGTTTTCCAAGCCAAATACAGGCTTAATTCAAAGTTTGTGAAGAAATTTTATCATATTCTTGCTAACATGGGATCGTTCTTATTCCCTTGTGGCACCGAGAAGCTGCAGGGGAGCAACAAGGACTGGGAGCTGTGGCGCCAGCTTCCCCCAGAGGTGACCGCATTTCCAGAGCTGGAACCAACTGGCGCAGATGTACTGGGGGAAGAGGGGAGGTCAGGGCGCAGCTCTTCCTCTGAGAGCTTCCCAATGAAGCTATATGATGTAGCAACATCCCATCATACAGCTACACATATACATGTGTGCACTTAGACAATATCGTCTTGGCTGCATCCAGCGCTGTTCCTCCATAGAAGTCAAACTGTATATTTTTTTCTCAAGGAAATCTCTGGTTAGCACAAATGACCCTGTTGCCATTGAAGACGCTGGAGCCTCATTGAGTTCCACCATCCGTGTTAGGCGAAGCACTGGAGATCCCTTAGGGTCCATCTGGATTATGACCGTTAAGGTTTCAAATGTGAAATCACTGGGACTCCAGCTAGATTGTTTTAGCAAAGCATGTTGGTTTTCACTCATTTGCTTTAGAGCTTTTTTTTTTTTTT
>VZSC01000006.1:201029-250872 GCA_013398225.1 Steatornis caripensis | reverse complement strand
CTTTAGAGCTTTTTTTTTTTTTTGGCTAGGAATACTGTGACGGCAGCTTTGCACGTACGTGTAGCCTGGACCAGCACATGTACCTGGTCCGTGGTATGGGGTAATTTGTAATTCAGCCTCTTGCTGGAAACCACTTCTCATCTGCAGAGCCTGAGCCTACTAGAAAGGAAATCCTTTTCGCAACTCACCACTCAACACTTTCCCAGTGTCCACAATTACCTTTTAAAGATGAAAACCCAGCAGTTCTTACGCAAGCCATGAGCACAGAGACCTTCTTAAACCAGATGAGTTATTTCCCCCATCCTCCTTCCTCATGATCTGGTGGTACTCTGGCAGTGAGGGGGTGCATCAAGGTGTGGGCTCACATCTCTTCCTTCCGCTTACTCTATCACCTTTAAAACAAGGCCAACATTTGGAAGCACTTAGGCAAGGCTTAACTTTATTGCCTGGAGAGCAGCGTTGAAGTTAACGGGGATACGCACCATAGCGAACGGAAACACGTGTGGGTGTGTGGGATAGACGACTTTTCCAAGTTTCCCATTTGCAAGCAGTTTCTGTAAGATTTGAGGGGGAAATGTGTTGCTGGGTTTTATTTCTTACCAAAATTAACCTGGAAAAAAAAATCTTCGATTTTTTTACCGACAGATTTTGGCCGTAAAGTAGGGATGTTTGAGGAAGAAAATTATTTTCCCTTGAAAAATGAGACTGGTGCAGCAAATCTTGTTGCAGAATATATCTTCCCCCAGCTATCAGAGAGCCAGATTCACTGAGGCTGATTATTAGGATCCAACTAGCAGAAGTTTAAAACTGGCCTGAGACACTCAGGTGGGAAAGGAAAAATTGCAAAAATTCACAAAACACCGTTTATTCTTTAGAAAAACCAACCCCCCAAAACTGTAGAGAGCAAAACTGTGTCAAAACTTATTTTGCCCATGAAAATCTTTAAATTTGATGATCATTTATTGTTCTGATTGGACAGGCATCCTTTAAGTACTCTTTCTTCTGCAAAGCTTTCAGTTCAATGTACCTGTAATTAGAGCTTTCCTGACCTGGAATCAGCAATCATTACAACCGTTTCTATTTTTTTTTTTAACTAAATGTTTCCTGCTGTGCTTGTGAACCGAAGTGGGGTCTGGCACGAACCTTTCTTGTCTTCTTCTCCTGTCATTCTCATTCCCCACCCTGTTAGAAATAGTTTTAGCCTCTCTTGTTTTATAGTCTAGGAGACCCATTCATCCTTCTATTAAAGATGATGGAAAACTGGGAACCAATTTTCCATGGAAAACAGGAACTAATTTCCAGGGTTCACTGGGGTCCTTTTGGTCTGCAGTGTTTTTGGACGCGAAGTCGTCGCTGAGACGTGTCGTTTGTCACTGTGTCGTGTGCGTGTCCCGTTCGCATCCGCCCCCAAGTATTCTGCTGTACAAAAATGTTGGGTTTGGCTTGCAGGAATTTTGGGGACATTTTGAATCATAGAATTGTTCAGGTTGGAAAAGACCTTCGTGATCATTAAGCCCAACCGTTAACGTAGCACTGCCAAGCCCACCACTAAACCATGTCCCTGAGCACCACATCTCCACATCTTTTAAATACCCCCAGGGACGGCGCCTCCACCACTCCCCTGGGCAGCTGTCCCAGTGCTTGACAACCCTTGCGGTGAAGACGTTTTTCCTAATACCCAATGTAAACCTCCCCTGGCACAGCTTGAGGCCGTTTCCTCTTGTCCTATCGCTTGCTACTTGGGAGAAGAGACCGACCCCCACCTCACCACAGCCTCCTTTCAGGCAGTTGTAGAGAGCCATGAGGTCTGCCCTCAGCCTCCTTTTCTCCAGGCTAAACAACCTCAGTTCTCTCAGCCGCTCCTCACAGCGCTTGTGCTCCAGACCCTTCCCCAGCTCCGTTGACCTTCTTTGGATGCGCTCCAGCACCTCAATGGTGTTGGAGACATTGCCATAAAACCGTCATGGGAAACAGCACTTTGAACAGCGTTCTATGGTAGCATGGGGTGGATGTATTGGTTTCTTCGACAGATTGGCTTTGGCGGATTGATGGGAAGCTGGTTTGATGGGAAAAAAGACAGATTTTATGGGAAATGAAGAGTAGCTTGGTTTTGTGCTTGGGGAACTTGGCCGGCGGGTGGATGGGTGGGTGGTTGGATGGGTGCTCCCATCCCACGAGGGATGCAGGCTGTGGGAGTACCAGGAAAAGCAATGGGTGGTAATTGGTGTTCGTCTCCATGCTGGCTTGGCAGTCGCTGGATACTGCCCAAGTTTTACTTTACCCTTCCTTATCTGAGGCCAGACATATTGTTCGCGCTGACTTCATTTACTGATTTACCCAGACACTCCTTAGAAACCCAGTAGTCCGAGGAGTTGCAGATAGTGGTTTGGGTGTGGGGATGGAAGCAGCGTATTTATTTTTTTTCCCTACAGACCAAGAAAGCATGTAATAAACGTTTCAAAAGTAACCGTGCTCTGAGCGCGGAGCTCTTCCAAGCCGTGTCTGGGAGTGCCAGGTTGCCCCAGGCTATCTTACACTTGATTTTGCCTCGTGCTTCAGAAAGATTTCCCTTGTATAAACAGTTTTGGTTGTGATTGGGGTGGTTTTTTTTTTAATGTGCTGCTTTAAAGAAAAAACAGCAGAAAGGCGTGTAATACGGAACTTGGTGTCCAGCTGCTCTCATTGGATTTATCGTATTAACAAAAAATTGCCTTTCCTCGTTGTCATAATACCTCTGCCAGAAAGGAACCAGTATTTTCTTAAATGCAGTGTTTGACTTAATGCTCTGAGATGTGCCTGCTTAATTTGGGGCAGAATCTTGAGAATGATCTGATCCTTGGTGCGCCCAATGGGGAGAAGAGGAGGGATCTGTTAGTTATCACGCAACACGACGGCCAACCCTTTTGGGTTGCGCACATGCCGGCAAGCCGAGCTTAGCCAGATTAGGCTGCTCGCAAAGGTGGCACGCTCCGCTGAGCCGGGCTTCGGCAGGGCGACTCCTCTGCTGGGGACGTTCTCGTGGATGGGGATCGTAGGAGGTGGGTGTGGGACGGGGTTGTCGGCCGCATGGGTGCAGCTGAGGTGGCCAGGAGGTGGCTTCCAAACATGGGTGCCGGGGGGGGGGACTTTGAAGCCCCACGCTGGGCACTTGGGAAAGGTTTCGAAGTCACTCGTTCTTTGGATTGGGCACTCAATTTGGGTTCTCGTCACCTGGACAACATCCGGGGACTTGGGTAAGCAAACCCCCCTTTGAAGGTGCCCTTGCCTCCATCTTCTTCCTTGCTTGGGTCATTCACGTGCAAAACCGCATTTTTGTAGTTAAATTATACCCCGTTCTTTTTGAAAGAGAAGTTTTTCGCCACCCTACCCCCCCAGGTTTACCTTGCTTGTCTCAGCCAAAGGGGTGCATGGTTTGTAGGGGAAGTAGGAAAGTCACCCGTGTTGTCACCTCTGCGGGGGCAAACCAGCACATGGTCCTCAGTCACCAGTTACGCTAGGGCAGGGCTCGACCCACCAAGTGGAAAACAAAAAGGACGCGATAAATCTGCTTTAAGAGAAACGGGATTAAAAAAAAAAAGAAAATTCCAGAATGCAACAATACCCCAAGTTTTTCTTTCCCAAAGAACTTTGCGTGCTTGTTTAAAAAGGAAACGCGAAAAGATCCTGCTAAAAGCGGTCCCTGTCCCGCGCGTTGTTCAGACCTTAATAGTACAGGTGGACGAGGAGGGCTCCGTGCCAAATACTTTTGGTTTAGAGGGAGTGGTGGGAGTGAATTCTCCTAGCCGCTCCTAGAAAGGCTTAACTTTCCGCGCACAAATCAATGACAATCTGCGCTCGGCTGCAGACACCCGGGGAGCGACGCTGCCGGATTCCCCGTGCAGCCAAGGCAGGAGAGGGGAGGACGAGGGTTGGCACCCGGAGCGGGAAGGTGAGTCGGATGCTGTATTTTTGGCTCCCAAAATAGGTGATTTTTTATTTTTTTTTTTTTCCCTGTCTTTTAGGGCTTTTGCGGTTTATTGAGGGGAGGGGAAGGAGCTTGAATTTCATGCTCGGAGGCTGATCGCGTTCGTGGTAGAAATATTCAGCGCGTCGCAGCGATCCTCTGTACTAATCTATCGCCATTTGCATGCGTCTTTAATTGCTGTTTGGACTCGAACCCGTGATTCTCTTTCTGATTTCCTTGCTTGGTGTCTTGAATCTTTACCAAGCCCAGAGATTTTGGCTGTGTGTCAACACCTGTACGATACAACCTCTCAATTTGCCTTATTTTTTTAAAAAGTCCGGCTTAGTTATTTGTTTGGTTTAGATAGGAAATATCAGTGCGAAAACACGTCTGCTAACATGTCCTGCTGGGTAGGCAGAAGGGCTCTGATGAGGCAGATGATTAATATTTATAATATAATTTAATTTATAATATCATGTTATGGTCTATATTTGTAATACTTATTAATATTTGGGTTAAGGTTATTTTTGCTTCAGTTGTTCGTTGCGCAAAACTTGCGGAAAACACCCCGCTCTCCTCTTAAACGGTTAAATCGTCTCAGCAGATTTAACGCTGGCAGAGAAATTGTGATTAAAGACAGGCTCGGAAGCGTGGTTGGGATGAGGCTGCTGCTCGGTGCAGGGTTAAGCCTGGCTCAAGCCCATCTGCTCCGTGCTGCCCATGCCTCAAGCGGGGCTCGCACGGGGAAACCGGAGGCGCTTGATCTGGAGACCCCTGCCTGGAGTTTGGGTTTAATTCTCGGTCTATCTCGGGAACTTTTTGCTTCTTTACTAGCAGACGGGACACAGCAGGATGGCATGTTATACCCAATGTAAGCTTTAATATTTTTAACAGATCCTTCTTGAGATTAAGCACTGTTTCAGCGGCACAAACCTCCTCCCCAACTCCCCTGACCCAGCGTAGGTAATTCCCAGGGCCGCGCCACCGATAAAAACAACAGCCGTGGTTTTGTTTAAGGTTGGGCTGAATGAAAACAGGAGGGGAGGAATGTGCTCAGCAGAGGAGGAACCGACGCTCGGCCATCCCGGCGTTGCTTTCCGGAGCGTGTCGGGTGGACGGAAACACTTGGTGCGGTCGTGCGGGGACCTGCCGCTTGTTCTGCCCTCGAAAAGGGGATGTGGCAGCCACCTTCCAGTTCACTCAGGTACAATATTTGGGGGAGTGAGATCGAGTGGGACCTGCCCCTCCTTTCTGCTTGGTGGAAGTGGTGTCAGACGGAGGTTTCTCCTCCTGGGAGGATTTGGAGGTTTCTCCTCCTGGAAGGGTTTGGAGGTTGGGAGCAGCAAAGGCAGCTGTGTCTGCCCGAATCCTGGGAGCAGATGCTGTGGGCACAGCGAGCCCTTGCTGCCTCCAACGTCTCCAACACCGCACACCAGAGAGCAAACCGTGTGCAGGCTTCTCCACGTGTATCCCGCTGTATGCACCCCAGGGCAGCCGAGCAAATAGCTCCTGGAAAGGTAGATGAGATGCTGTGCTGTCTTTCCCCACTCTTCCGATGCCTTCCGTCACTGCCACCACCGCCAAAAGGACATTTCAAACCCGTGCTCTGGCGCGGGCGGCATTTAACACCCGCTTTCGCTTGTGCTTGGCGCTGTTTACTTCAGGTGCCAGGCAATGAGGAGTCAGACCCGGCGTGTTTGAGCACTGAGCAAGCATTAGCCGTACAAACCTGGGATTTTCCAGCGAGCCCGGGGCTGTCCGGCACCTAACTCCCTTAGCCTCCTTTGAAAAACCTCCTGTAATTAATAAACAAGTGGCAAGTTTCACTGACATAATTTCAGAGCTATTGCTCTTAATTAAATAGCAAGCTATTAAAACAGTTTCAAAACGCTGAAGTCTTCTCTCCCCGGTTCGTAGTCCTGCTCTTACTCCCATGAAGCGTTGCCGGTGGAAGGGTTTTATAAATTTGGAAGTAATTAGAAAAGGTGAAGGATCTCCGCCCGCACCGAAGCGTGGTGTTATGGAGCGTGTGGGGCTGATCCTAGCAAAGGGGGCAGCGACGGGAGGGCTCATCCCTGCCCCTGCCCTCCCGGCAGGATGGGGATGGGAAGGCAGATTTATATACGATATGCATATATTTATGTATAAATACCTTATATATGTAAAACAAATGCACATATAGTGTATAAATCTGTATAATATATATACATTATACACTATTATATTAGGATATAATGGCGTTGAAGGGACGGCTGCGCGCTCTGGCGCCCGGCGACACCACGCTGCAGGTCGGGTCAGCGACGTAGCTGCACGGTTTCTTTTCCTTTGGCTGAGAGCTTTAGCGATGAATAGAGGGAGGGGATCTGGGGCTGGGATGCTTCTGCCAAGAATGATTTGGAGGCCTCTTTATATTAGTCAGAGCTTTTTTATTCCTTACTGGAAGCCTGAGAGGAGCCGCACGCCCGGTGGCAACGTTGCTCACAGGTCTGCGTAATTTGCAAGTATCACTCGTGTGAGCAGCTTGCCTTAATTATAGATTTATTTCTCGCTGCTGTTGGATTGCTTTGTTCCTCGTCCCTCAGAAAGATGCCCCGGCCCCTAAGGAACCGTGGTGGTCGTGAGTGCTTTCTGGGAGGGGGAAGGATGCCACATCCCAGATGGTGGTACTGTAAGGGGCTCGATGGGCTCGGCAGCTGCAGAAGAGGAGGAGGAGGGGGGGGTGTCCCACACCACGACGGCTCTGCACCGGTTCCGTCTGCGTCTGGGCAGGCACGTGGATGTTGGGACCATTAAATGACTTCCAGCTGCCGGGGTGCGGGGAGAGGCAGCAGGCAGGCATCGCCGTCCCCCACCCTGCCCTGCCTAGCAGGGAACCAGTTTGGGAAGCGCCTCCGTGTTGCCCACGGATGAGCCACCTCAGGAGGAGGTAGGAGACCACTTTGGATCGAGATCCTGGCACCGCTGGGAGGAGGCAGGGCGGAGGGATGGAGACCAGCCAGCTTCCTAACTATGCAAACAACCCACACCCATGTTCGGTGTTTATCCCCGCCGAGCCCGTCACCATGGTATCTGGGCACCTTTTGCCAAGGTGAGTTGAAGCTGATGGAGCAGATCCTCTGCCAAACCCCAGGCTCTCTAGGCATGCGTCTGGGAGGTCTCTTAGATCAGCTGGATCTTCCGGAGTTACTGCTGCTGGGATAATCCCAATCATTTTGCTGTTGCCTTTGGACCCCCTGCCGCTGCCTGCCTGGTCCTCGGCCAGCTCCTGTCTGCCGTGAGCTCATGAGCTCCTCAAAGCAGGGGCATCCTCACCTCTGCCGTGGGGTTTCTTTGCCCGGTATCACGCCGTGGTGCCAGGCAGGCAGCCGGACAGGTGGCTTCACAGCCCCCCGTGCTGGCACTGCTGCCGTGATGCAAAATTTGGATCCTTCTCCCTGACGTGGCTGTGGCTCTGCGCTGCTGGGGAGCGATCCAGAGGCTGGTGGTGCCTCCAGCGACACGTGAGGTCTGGCCACATCGCTGCAGGACCAACCGGTTGATCTATCGTGTCCTCCTCGCTGTTCATGTTGGCCCGGCCTCTCGCTGGCGGTGCGCGAGAGATGAGCCACGTCGGCTAATGCCCGTCTCTCGACTCCCGTGTCCCTTCCAGACCTTCTCCCCGGCCTTGCAGGAGTGCAGACTTCTGGTGCTGCTGCCTTTCTTGCATAGAAATAATCAGTCAGGGGATGAAACTTGAGGCAGCCTCAGATGCGTTTGGCGGCTTCTCATTTCTTAGCAGCTGCCCGGCGATTGCATTACGGCTGCTTTTATAGCCTGCACCGAGAGACTGAACACCAGCCGAAAGGGGACTCTGAAAGTCCACCTCAGCCAGGATTGATACCTCCGTGTCATGGCTAGACGCTGGAAATACTAGAAGGGGACCGATTGCAAAAGAAACGGGTCAGATTTGCTTTCCTTTTATCATCAGGTCCAAGTCTCCCTGTCTTTAGGGAGGTGTTGCTTAACGGTGCTTTTATGGATGAGACAACCTTCTCCATGGACAGGAGGCAGGTCCCAGTCCCTCCGAGGTGCTGGGTGCCTGTGGGAGCTGCAAGGGAACACGGGAACGTCTGAGCATCCCAGCGCAGAGAAAAAGGTCGTGGTTTACATCCAGGCCCAAGACTGGTTCACTTGTGGCAACTTCTGCCCTCTGAGTCCTTTCTGAAGAGAAATTAAGGAAATGAGCTCCTCTACGCCTTCATTTCCCTGGAGGCAAACGAGATCAGTCGTCCCCTTCCGCGGGTCTTGGTCTTTTTTTGAGAGGACTTGGAGATGCTCTGGATATAGGGTGGTAAAACGAAGGCAAAGCGTTACATCGAAAGGGGATCCGAGATTTTACGCTCGTGGCTGCAGAGGCGCAGGCAGGTTGCGATATTCCAGCCTTCCCACCGCGCGCATGCACTTTCCAAGCAGTTTTGTTGCAATTAATTACAGTGCAATTAAAGCAGAACGACAGTGCTAACTAAGGGCAAAATCTTGTGAAACAAACAGTGTTTGGGCTGATTTTGTAATTGCTCCGGGTTCCCCAGATACAAATTACGCTGTCAGGGCTCCTGATTTATGGCGGAGCGATATACACACAAATAACTCAGGGCACGAGCTGCCTGCGTGGGCTGCAGGTGCAAAGGTCCGTGCGCCATCGGTTCTCCTTGTGGGTGACCCACGAAGTGTGTGCTTCTCCTTGAAGTCTGGGTTCGCCTTGAAGTCTGGGTTCTCCTTGAAGGGTTCTCCCACGTCAGCAGGACATGGGGTGGCACGGGCTGCCCCCCTCTTCCTCATCCCCAAGGTTTCTCGTGAGGTTTCCTCACCAGGGAGGTGGCAGCGCTGCCATGCGTGCAACTCCGTGCTGGGCAGAGGGACGCAGCCGGCCCCGAGCCACCATCGAGGACGTGGTGGGCAGAGGGATCTCATTCATCCACGGTGGTCCAGCCTACGGGACAACATCGCGGATGGAGCGGTTTAGCCCTTGGGTCCCAACTTTTTCGTGCTTGCAGAAAGTCCCCATGTGGGTGAGCAGGCAACGCTCGGCTTTGCTAAATCGCAGGCGGATTGTGCTGCCTGATCCTTCCCGGGCTGTCTGGTGGGGCCACGATAAATCGCGTTGGAGCGTGGTGACTCAGCTGGGGAAGGTGACCTGCGAAAGGAATACAAAGAGGTTGTGCCCTTATCGGCTTCTCCGAGGAGGACCGGGCGTTTTGTTTTCAAGATTTGTTTCCTCCGCTCCTGTTTCCAGCCGTACTGGAAATATCGCGCTTTGTTTTCGTGCAGGAAGTCCCTTTCCAGATTAGAGAGCTGGAGCGGGTGTTTTCTCACCTTTAATTAAAAGGAGTGAAGCTGAGACTTTTTAGCAAAGAAGTCCTGCCTTGCAAGCGTTTGGAGGTCATGTGAGTTAATGCATTTCAAGAAATGCAAACAAAACTCCCGAAGTATCCAGACGTCGCTGCCTGGAGTTTAAAAATAAGCGAGGTACGCTTCTGAAAAAGTCACGAGATCAAGCAAAAAACAAGGAGATGAGCTAAAACTATCGGGTTTTACAACTAAACCCCTCTGTGTCCGTTTTTTACCACGGAACGCCGGGGTTTGGGCCGTGAGTTGCTGTCTGCTGGTGTCCCAGTGCCGACGTGAGCCCGCTCGGTCACACCAGGGACTCCGCACGGGATTCGGCCGCGGAGGGATAATCCCGTCACCAGCCACCACAACACCCCGTGGTGCTCACGAACATCCTTTGCTGGGGGTCGCGAGTGGCTTCCCGGTGTACCTGGAAAGCCGCGGTGGTTCACATCACCATCCCAGCTGCGGCTCAGGGTTGGGCACCTTCCCCCGGGCGGCTTTGGCCTCGGGTACCAGGGCCCCCCCAGCCCAGCACATCGCACCCGCAGCCGGGCTCCTGCCCTGGATACCAAATCCTGAGACAGAGAGAAGGAGCCCGTGCGCTGATTAATTTGAGCCCGCGCTGCTCTTATCCTGGTTTCAAAGTAATTGTCTCTCTTGTCCACAATTTTCTCTCCTTACATTTCACTGCATATTTATTAGGTTTTTGCGAGGCTATCCGCAGCCACATTAAACCAATTTACTCCTTGAAATGTCTGACCTTTGATCTGCCAGCCACTGCCTTTCGGAGCCAGAAAAAGAGCCTTTAATAACGTGTCGCATGAAAGGCTCGCTGCAGAGCCTGTCACTTGCGCACCCGAACTCCAGTTAATAAAGGATCAGATGAATCAATTATTGCCTGATAATTGTTACCTATATTTTTGTGCTAAACAAGGAGAGCATTTTCCCCCTCTTTTTCTCGCCCCTTTATAATCTCCCACTAGAGAAAACTAGTAAGGCAAATACACGTACGCGGCTCTCGCTAATATTTCTCGAGGAACACCTTCAACCTTTGTAGCCGGTTGCGATCCTAGCAGACGCGGAGTTTTTTGCAGAGGCGTTAGACTGTCCGAGTGCGTCACGTTTTAGGGGTCCCTGCAGCGTCCCTGTGTGCCCTGCTGCGTCTCCTGAGCCGTCTGCAGCCGGCGCGGGAGAGGAGAGGGGCGTTAGCGGGTTGCAAAGCGCTTTGCTGGGGATGTTGCGACTGTTGCCCGGGCAAGGGCGGTGAGGCGGGCGGGTGTCATGACTTGTCCGTCACAGCAAGGTTGGAAGCAGCCACCCCAAGGACCACGTTCCTGCCCATCACCTCCCAGCACCCCGGTGTCCCTTTGCATCAGGGCCGGATCCTGCTGTATCATCAGTGGAGGACAGACGTCCCGCTCCACGGGTGATGCCTCACCTCCCAATCCACAGAAAGCACAAAGTGGGGAGAGGACCCTTTCCAGTGGGCTCCTGGCAGAGCCGGCTCTCCGCGCAACAAGTCGGAGCGGCTGACGTCACGGTCGTGGCTGCATCCAGCCATACTGGCTACCTTTTATTTTACATTCGTGTATTTGAAGTAACCGATACGTTATCTCATACTGCTACAGAGCCGTCGAGCTCTCAGGGGTTTGCTGAGGCAAATAGGGGCAGGTGTGGCCAAGCTGCTGTTGAAATAAGGACGTGGGGACGGAGCTGGTGGGATGCAGCGTAGCTCCTTTGGGGTCTCTGCGGCCTCTGGGCACAAGGTGCCGCTACCCTGAACCCCAGGCAGTCATCTGTAGCATCTCACACTGGGTCTGTGACCCCTTCTTGTCAGGCTGCTCGCTCTCTGCGCCTGGTTTGGACTGCTTTTGGGGATGATGGAGAACATCGTTCAGGTCCTCGTGGAAGCCAGAACATCCACAAGGTCCCGGGGATACAGTACCCTCTGCTGAGGCAGCAGGGCCTCGCTCGTGCTTTGGGGAGAGGTCTCCCTGGCACTCCCAACCTCTCCCCTGGTAGGGACATCGATCCCGCTTCTGCTGAAATCGGCAGCGAAGCTGGATTTCACGGGGGTGAAATGGGCCGGTGAAGTTTAATCACAGCAATTACAGTTTCTGTCACCTGCAAGGCTCTCCGATGCATCACTCTGAAACAACGTCTTGCCCAGGAGCTCCATTTCACTCCCAGTGACATCTCTCCAGGGCAGGAGCAGGCAGCCATCCGGAGGGGAGCACGCCTGGGTACAGATCCATCCTGGAGGTGGCCTTGGCAACACACTTCAGCGTTTATGTATTATTTATTTTCCCTGACGCTTTTCGTCTCTTACGTAGTCGCTTAACAGCACCAGGCTTTCACGAAGCGATGGAGAAGGGCTGAAAAATGCAGGAGGCAACCCAGGTCTCCTCTCTCCGCTTTAATCTTCCCGGGATGACTTCTCGCTTGCCATATGGGGAGGGACGTGCTCCTGACGTCCCCAGCCTGCAAAACACCGCGGCGTCGAGCAGAAGCAAAGCCTCGAGTTTCAAGGGAAGGAGAAACCATCTGCATCGCTCTCTAGCACATCTGTGCTGATTTGGCTCCGTGAGGACTTGGTCGCAAGCCTGTAGGATTCCTCTTCGGAAAGGCTGGTATTAATTGCCGTTGAAATGGGAAGCGTTAAAAGCTGGGTGAAGAAGAGGTGAAGAAAAACGAAGAAGCTTGGAAATACTATGGGCTGATAATTCTTTCCGTCACTCTTGAGTGTATTAACAACGTTGATTGTTAAAATTGTTACCGTAGGAGGCCATCTGCTAGGCTTGGCCTCCCATGGATCGGGAGGGGAGGTGGAAATGAACATCGCTGGGGAAGTTTCGAACCAAATCGCAAATTTGAGACGAGATTCACATGGTCGTGGAGACCTTCGTAAACCTGCGTTTCTTATCTGCATTAAAAAATAAATGTAGCGAACCGGATCTCGTTCTCTGTATTGCCGACTGCGGTTCGGATGGAGGCACCTCATGGACCTTCCAGCTTTAATCCTGGCTCACCCCTTGTGCCTTCACCTCTGCTTACGCAATGAAAAAAGTCATGAGCAGGGGCGCATTTTATCCAGGACTGCTTCCAAGCTGAGCTTCAGAGGGGAATTTAGCCTGGAATAAGGCAGGGATGGGGAGAGAAACCCGTGTTAGTCCTGGCCATGGAATGCCACTCTACCAGGCTGACCCAGAAGACCCCGCAGAGACTTTCACCTTGTCCTTGGGTCTCTCAGAAATCAGCGCTTCGCTTTCACACCGTCCAGCAAGGAGAGCCCTGGCATCGTGGGTTGATTCTCCTTAAAACGATGCTGTCGCTTTTACCTTCACCTTTTACGTTTGACATCTCGCAGCACCCAGTCAGGAGCATCCCAGCCGAGATGCTCCACATTATTTTCCAGCCCTAAATCCGTGGACACTCAGCTTGCGGCCCCCGCCGTACCCCGTCCGTGCGGACGAGGGGAAATTCAAGCCTTTCTGACCTTCAGTTTTCCTCCTTGGGAGATGAAATTAATACTCCCTGCCATACCTTGCAGGGATGCTGCTGGGATGAATTAGTTAATAGACCCGATCTCGCTCGCCTGCCTCCACGAGGGCAATCGCCACGAGGCCGTGTCTAGCATTCGCCTTTCCAATGACTGCAGGGGACTTTGAGTCAGGACGGCCGGGATTTTGCCACGACTTGGGCGGGAGCATCCGGTGGACCCCGCCAGGGTCCGGCCCTAGGGTGGCGAAGGGCTGAGGCTATTGCAAAGATGCCGCAGATGCCTCCCCGCAGCTCTGCACCGCATAATTTCCAGGCTCGCAGTGCTGTCTCTGTGAAGGTAGATTTGGTTTCTATTAATAAGGGGATAATAGCACGGGAAACCTGGCTACAGGATGGCCCATACCCAATTACCGCGGTCGCTGGGCTACAGCAGCCGCTTCCCTGCAATTATCCCACCGCACGCTGGTGCGGCTCAGCCCTCTGCGTTTTATTCTTAGTAACAGAGCCCCGGGCAAGGTCAGGGGGGTCCCTGCAGCCAAAAGTCCCTGGTTGGGGGATGCGAGAGCTGAGATAGGGACGACAGAGCCACGTCGGTGTCACCGACTGGTGGAGGAGTCAGTGGGGGCAATATATATCCCCCCAGCCCTGGCGGACGCGGCCATGAGGCCGGCAGCAAGGCAGCGCCCTGTTTTGTCCTTGTCCCAAGCCAAGCGGTGCAGGAGGATCCTGGTGACCTCCATAGGGCACATCAACTGCTGCAGGGCCCATGGCAATCAATCAATCAATCAATCAGCCTCATTTTTTTTTGCGTGGGGGGGGGGTGGCGCAAAATCTCCGACCCGCTCGAGAACATGGTTTAGCGGTGGCCTTGGCAGCGTTAGGTTTACGGTTGGACCTGATGACCTTAAGGGTCTTTTCCAACCTAAATGATTCTGTGATTTTAAGACTGGACGTGGTGCTTGGTCTTGCTCCCAGTGTAAAACGAGTTGTGTGGAAGCTCTTCTGGTTTGCAGCCGCCGGGAGCTGGCCCATCCGTCAGCAAGCCGATGCGGGAATCGCAGAGGCAGGAGGTGCAGGGGGTGGCCTGGGGACTGAGATTTGGCGAACCCAGGGTGAGTTTCTTTTCCAGCACATTCCCTATGCGTCTGTAGGAAGCCCCTTTGCTTCTTTATCCCTCAGCTGGGCATCTGTAAGCACGGACAATAGCCTGGCACAGGGATGCAGCGAGAAGAAATACGGTCCAGCCAGGGAGATGCTGAAAGGCGAGCTACCCAAATCACTCGAAAAACATGGAAGACCCTTCCTAAACCTGTGTCGGTTGTGGGAAAGCAGTGAATGGGAAATATATGTCAAGGATAAAAAGTGATGCTTGAAGGGCAGGAATAAAGCCTTTCTCGTGAGAAAAGCCCAGCTCTAGTCTGTGCTGTTTCAAATTAAGTTTTCGGTTTCCTAAAGGCAGCAGACAATGCTTCACTCAATTCTCTCCCCACTGTCATTAAAACTCGAGTGTGTTGTCTGGATATACTATTTTGCCCTACCTTAAGAGCTCTAATCTTTTTAGGACCATTTCTTGCTGCTATCCGCAGACACTCGAAAGCCTTCTCGACCGTGGAGTGAAATACAATCCCTGTCTTGGGGAGCTTTACCTCCCCTTTGTCTTCCGCAAAGACAGAAGGAAAATAACCACTTAACAAATCTGCCAGGTCTGAATTTTCTGCCCCCCCTCCGCCTCCCTTTTCGCAGCTATCATTTGTCGTGGGTTGCTTTCTCCGTGTGCCACCCTCCCGTTGCAGGGAGATGGCGAGGAGCCTTTTATTGTTTGCTGAACAATTCCCTGCAATTTGCTGTTCGCTATTTCTTTCGGGCTCCTTTAATCCTTTTTTCACTTGCTGCTGCTTATTTTTAGCTCGCGCACCGTTCGTGTTTCTTCCCCAAACTGTTTACGTTTTGAAAAGCCCCTCTTTGCTGCTGACGGTGCCTTTTTTTTGAGCATCCCTGGTTGCCTGTAAAGCCCTCCCTGCCCTCTCCGTCCCCCAGCACCCTGCCAGGCTGGGCGTTGGACGCAACGTGCTGCCATTCGCAGCTTTCCTGACTTCCCCCGTTTTTCCCTTGGGAGCTCTCCTCCAGCCCTCCCTGGAAATCCCCTTTCCCTTTGTGCCCAAATCGTTTTGCTGTTGTTCAGTGAAAATCCCGGGAATGCCAAGCTCCCAGCAATGCCACCCGCCCAGACCCTGCCGTTCCAGCTCGTTTGGGTGATTGACGCTGTCCCGGTGCAAACCAAACTCCTCTGGCTTCGCTGGCTGCCAAAACGCTGTCGGCGATGGTGCCGCTGAACACGAGGTGCGGGCCCGAGGTTCGGCCCGTGGCAACCACTTGGCGTGGGAAGCCCATGTGCTGGCCGCGATCTGGAGCCCCTCTGAGCTTTAGGCTGCCTCTGGCCTTAGGCTAAACCTGAGCCTTAGGCGGGAGCCAGCTGATCGTCTAGGTAAGGCGCTGAGTTGGGATTTGGAAGAGCTAACTCCAAGTTTTGGCCCTACCATGGGCTTCCTCCGTGGCCTTCGGTGCGTCACCGAGCCTCTCTGTTCCTCATCTGTACGATCGAGGCAATCTCTTTTTTCTCCCGCTGTTTATTTGGAGCACAAGCGTTCAGGGATGGATCGCTCCTTCTTTGGTCTTGCTTATATACGGTGCCTATAAGGGGATGGGGATCCCGCTTGTAGCTATAAGAAACTGGTGCAGCATAAATGGTCACTGCGATTAGTAATAGTAATAACAATAAAAATAATAATAAACCCTGCGCCACGCGCAGTGGAAACTTCATCTCATTTGAATGTGCTCCGAGCTATCATCAGCAAACGACAGTAGCGGATATTTTTATTTCCTTGCCTGTACGTCTGCTGGTAGGGCTGTGCTTTGCTCCTGTTACTCAGATCTACAGCTGGAGAATTAAAACCCATCCCTTGTCCCGCCTACAGTCGGGATTCGGAAATTCAAGCAGGGCTTCCGTATCCATCCAAACATCTGACCTGCCCCAGCTGACTGCCCTGAAGGCAAATAGCAACGGCCAGCGTAACCCCCTTGTTCCTGAGCTATCCAAACGGTCCCCGCTGTGCCAGCCGGGAAGATAGATTTCAGTTCTCCCTGACGGTCCCGTCTCCTCCCTCGTTAATATTGCAACAAGCGTTCCTCCTCGGGAGCACCGCCTGGCCCTCGGGAAGGCTTTCAGCCTCCCTGGTTTAGGCAGGCGTATGGTAACTCTGCGAGCTCCATCCTTTGCGCAGACGCGATGCTGGTAGCACCAGCTCTACCTTTTTCCTAGCATCACCCAGAAGGTAGATTTATCCTAATCTTCATCTGCGGGTTTTTTTTGTGGTGGGTTTTTTTTTTAATTATTTATTTTAATGGACAGGTGAATTTAGGTTGGAAAAGCAACTTGAATTTCCTGACCTCAGAAATTATTCGGAATAGGTCTGGAGACACTCGTGGTTTGGTGCTTTTTTGGTTTTCCTCTAAGATACGCTGGCGGCTGGAGGTGCAACCCCAGAGCTGCATCTTTAATTGCTGTTTTCGTGAGCATCACGGCAACTGTGCCGCCGTTTAGGAAAAAAAAAACCTGAGATCTCTGTTAATAACCAGCTGGTCTCCCTGCCGGTATCTTGTACCGGCAAAAAAGAGTTATTACTGCTATCTCTTAATAAGAAACTGATTTTCTCTGTTGTCTTTCGACATCAGACGAGTTCTTGCTCCCATTTGCCTTTAATAAATGGTATTTTGTTTCCATTATTACTCAATAGTAAAATCTTTTCCCAGCCACTTCACCAGAATTAGATTTATGGCCATGAAAATAAACTTGGGCGTGATGAGATCTCGGCGTTTTATTATCTATAAAGCACCTTGCATGCCTTTGTAGTTATCAGAAGGTAATTATGTATTTAGATTTTTTCGATCGTCTCTGTTTGTTGGTGGTTTTTTTCAAGAGGGAAATTTCGAAACCCCCCAAATCCACGCTTAAGTGTAACTCAAAATATAACCGCTATTGACTTTACTCTGGCTTCTACCAGAAGGAGAGCCCAAAATAATCACCGTGCGCTGCGATGGGGCAGGTCTGCCCAGAGCGATGTTCGTGTTGAGACACATCTTCGGGGTTTTTTTCACGCGCACGGAAAACGTCGACGTTTCCTGATTTGAGATACGGCATTTACCGATCCTTGCGCGGGGCTGGATGTTAGTTGTCGTCGCAGGCTCTGGGTGTGGGCGAATCATTGTATAATGCCCACACCCTTCGGGTGGCTTAGGGTGCGGCGTTGTCTTTGCCTCACCGTGCAGTTTTCAGATGTATTATTACCCAAAAGTAACACACCCTTCCGTGCTTCATTGTTTTTATTAGGGATCGCTCTGAACCAGCGCTCCAAGCACCTGGCAAAGCCGTCGTTGGATGTGGAGCTCGTAACTTAGGCTTGCTTGAGGCTTCCCGTTGGGCTTTCCTGCGGAGGAGCTCTCGCCGCTGATGCTTTACGATGGGAGCGGGTCAATTGGGACGTCTCAGGGGGCACATCGGTAGCCAAAGACATGGACGGAGACCACCAGAGGCTCGGGCTGATCTTATCTAGGCTGAGCTCCTAGACGGAGCTTACCTAGGTGGAGCTTTCTGTGATGAGTAGTGGTAGGAGAGGGAGAGGTGGGAAAGGCGAGTATTTCTGTTGGGACTGGACAGGGCAGGAGAGAAGTACCCCTTTGCAGAGGACTTGTAGCCTGAGCCCTGTTTTAGGGGCTGTGGTTGGACTTGCCCCGTGCAAGGGCTTTTTGAATTTTGGCCAGGCTGTTGTACCTTTGGCACCTGATTTGTGTCCCGCCTCAGTTTACCTCCTCTCTGTGAAATGAGGATCGCGATAACTACCCAGCCGCTCCTTCCACACAGTGCAGGATCCTAATGGTGACCAGTTACAACCAATTCTTTCCCCAAATGAAACCTTTTCTTGCAATCTGTTTAGGAAAGGGCTGGCCCATTGAAGAGCCCGCTTCGTACGTCCCGTATGGCCTTTTCCGTAAGCGCACCAGACGTCACATCTTCTCCACTCTGGCACGGCCACCACGGTGGCTTTTCCACCATCTCCATCTCCTGGCTAGCCCTCAGGAGCATCCGTGGTGGCAGTGGTGACCGCCCCGATCCATGGTGACCCCTTTGCTCACCTCTACGTCGACGCCGTCTTCTCTGACCACCTAGTTCTCCTTCCGTGAAGGTTTATATTACTTTTTCTTGCCTCAAGTAGGGGACTGTATTTAAATGAAACACATCCAAGGCAAACTCGCAGAGCAGTCTCACCTTTCCCCGTGCCACATGATTGACTAGGGGGGCAAAGCTGCAACCCCCTTATTAGAGTAATATAATTTTCCATCTCAAATAGGAACGAGGGATGTTTTAATGACCGGGCTCATTAGATGGACTTTCCACTTAAAGTGTCTGTCTGGCAATTAAGGCTGGGAAAAGCATGACTGATGACCACACCTTCTGTGACTTAATGGGGAGTCTGAAGGCTGATCTTATTATCACACTGATACAGTCTGTGATAAAAAAGAATTTAAGATACTCTCCAGAGATTTATTTGCCCATTAGGAAGCTGCCAGGAGAAGGTTAAGGGAACTCATAAGGTCAAAGCTGAACAGAGAATATTACTAAACGCTTGGGATCTGGGTGGGCAGAGACCGCAGGACACGGTTTCTGCTCTTCACTCTGCTACTGACCTGTTACATGGCCTTCACCAAGTCACTTTGGTTTTGGTTTTTTTTGCAACGTGGACGGTCATCACCTTGGGCGGGCACCGCGGTAGCACTGCTGATGCTTGAAGTAGCGTCACCGTGGCTTTGCCTCGGTGGCACGAGTCCCTGCTGCCATCCACTGCCGGAGATGGCCGTGGAAGAAAATTGTGTCAAGTGGAAGGAATCACCTGCAGTTGGGAGGAAAACAGTGGTGTTTGGGGCAGGGAGCTGAAAAAGGGTACAGCAGAATTTCCGTTCTCCTCCATGAGCATCCTCACGGGTCCTCAGTGATTCCCTAACCTATTCTGTCCGCTTTAAAACATGACCCGCTGTAATATTTTACTTAAGCCTGGTGTTTAATGGACTGGAACTTATTGTAGAGCTCACTGTGCTGGCTTCAAGCCTCCTGTTGGGTACCATTTTACTGACATTAGCTTGCCATAGCTTGTCAGTGATGTTAACTGTGCTGATGGGTTGAACACCCCAGGATACGGGAGCCGGCTCTTTGGGCTTTGTACTTCGCTTTAGCTTCCTTAAGTACAGTTGGGAGAGATAATTCCGCCAAATACGTTTTAGTACATAGTGAAGTTTTTGATGACAAAAAACTGCCGCGTGTGTGGGTCAGTTTTGTCAGATGAATGGAGGAATTGTGAAGAATGGAAGCGTTTCATTTCAGCATCTTCAAAGCAGAAGTCCTGACTTTCATGGGCAGTATGATTTGTTTGCCCCAACATATCCTGTGTCACTCATTAAGCAGATGCCCAGAATATAAGGAAAACATTCTGTTTCAGGCTGAGCAAGTAATTTTTTAACGTTTTTCAGAAACCCTCTCACTCCCACCCTCCCGCTCCCGTGAACCAGAAAAGCCTCCTCTCCTTCGCTCCGCGGCGTTTGCAAGGGGGTAGCGCCGACTCCGGCCCCGTCTGGTCCATTAGGAAAGCAAAGAGTCCCAGACTTCTCTTATCGTTCCTTTGTGCCAAATTGAGTGTTGAGAGGCAAAAAAAAACCCCATATATTTCTTAGAATTGTGTGGAAACTAAATAATTGAATATGAAGGCATTGGCTTTATGTCTTTTAAGGAATCCTTTTGAAGTTGACTCTTTTGACCTTCGAGGCCCTGCATAATTTTTCCTTCTCCTCTCTCCTCCTCTTTGTTGTTCCTTGCACTCCTGTAATCTTCTCTCCCGCCTGCTTCCTTCATCTCCTCCCACCCTGCTCCGCGACTCCACTTATCCGTGCCCCGTATCTGAAGGGCTCGGTGACTCGTGCAGCCAGCAGCCCCCTCTCCCCCCGCGAACCTCCCTCCCTGCTCCTCGCTGCTAGGAGCGTCTCCTGCCCACCCTTTTTTCTCCAGCTGGCGTTTTACCTGGGCTCTTTCCACGCCTGGGATTGCTTTTTCCTCCCTTCCATTGGGAAATGTTAAATTAGGGGAGCTGCCTTAATCTTCTGGCTGGCCAAGTGCAATACGTCCACCCACAGCTTTCAGCAGGGGATGGGCTCTCTTCCCTCTCTCTGGACAGAAGCAGGACTCCACCCTGCCTTGCTAATGGTGTAACAACTGCGTGACCTTCCTGAGCTGAACCCACTTCACGTCCAACCCCACTGTCTTCTCTGCTGGCCTCGTGGTCTCCCCACGGGTGGTTGTCGGGGCTGTACGTTCCTACACCGTCCAGCACGCAGTGGGGTCCCAGCAATGCTCTGAAGTCAGAGTTTGGGATAATTCAATACAAGAGGTTTCAGCCAGTGAAAGAGATTATTTAGATGGTATATAGCAATTGCGACAGAGGTTCCATTTTACAAATTCGGGCCATGCTTTTCTCCGTTTACCGGGAGTTGTAGCTTAGCTGGGGTGAGTGGGAGGACTCAGAATCATAGAATCATCGAATGGTTTGGGTTAGAAGGGACCTTTCCAGGCCATCCAGTCCATGGGCAGGGACACCTCCCACCAGACCAGGTTGCTCACAGCCCCGTCCAACCTGGCCTTGGATGTTCCCAGGGATGGGGCAGCGACCGCCTCTCCGGGCAACCTGTGCCAGGGTCTCACCGCCCTCAGCGTAAACAATCTCTTCCTTCTTTCTGACTTCAACGGGCCTAGCAGTCTTCTTCCTAAAGAGTAAATTTAGCTCTGAATAAAGGATGCGTGCGCGGGCACACGCACGTTTTGTGGAGATTTTTAGGCGTGAGTGCTGGTATTGGAGGGGAAGCAAAGCTCTCACCCTGCATTTATCTGGGCAAGGTTTTCTTGCGTATTCCCCAAGGGGGGAGGAATGTGGATTTGCTCCTGGTGCAGGTAAATATTCGGAGTGATTTCGTGAGGACTTAAATTCCTCCTGCAGCAAACGTATGAGCAGAGAAAGGGCAGCCGTGGTGAGTTTTATGAAGAACTGCTCTCCTTTCTCGCCAGGGTACAGAGTTCATTTTTCCACTGACACATCTCTGACAAACGCCCAACGAGAGCGTGGCACGGGGAGCCAAGTGATTGTGTTGTCATGGCAAAGACTAGTGAAAGAAGAGCAAGATTTATATCGTGGCTGCTCAGAGGGTTGGAGGAAAATGGCCCAAAGCCAGAAGTCATGCAGGCATGGCTGATATGGTCTTCTGTTTTTGCCAAGTGTGGGCTGGTTGGTGGCTTATGTGAAATGGGCTGCATAGTCTTGGTCCAAGTCTTGGTGGGCATGATTCCACATCACAGAAACCAGCCGTACAGTTGACACTTTCGCTGACAGTCTTAGCAGAAAGATGAGTTGCTGAATTGGCCCTGAAGATGAAAAAAAAAAAAAAAGGCTGGAGAATTTTGCAGCTAGAGAAGCACTGCCTTCTACCAGGGAAGCAAGAAGAGCAGATGACCCCAGAAAGCTCGGCACGCACACACACGTGACTGTGGTGGCGTGGTTAATTTACCCAAAAGCAGTGAGAGGAGGGCTTTAGGTTGCTTTCTGGAGATGTGACCTCAGGTGCAGGTCCCCTGCATGCCTGTGGTTGTACTATTTCACCTTCTTTGTGCCTCGGCTCCCTATCTGCAAAACCGGAGCGTGGAGTCAGAGAATGGGTTTGGTGGCAGGGACCTTTGGAGGCTCCTGATGCAACTTCCCACTCTCGGTCAGGCTCATGCCTTTGCGTTGGTGAGTTTTGAGTATCTCCGAGGATACAAATCCCAGCGTCTCTTTGGCTTCATGGTTCAAGGCTTGACCAGCTTCTTACTAAAAACTGGTTTTCTCACATCTGGTCAAAATTTCCTTTGCTGCAACTTCTGCCCCTAGCTTCTTGTGCTCTGAGCAGAGTCCGACTCCGTCTTCTCTATAGCGATGCATTAGGTAGGTAGATGAAAAAATTTTATTCCACCTTAACCCCGTCTTCTCCAGGCTGAGCAAACCTCTGTTCTTGCCTTGTGTGCTCCAGCCCCCTAACCATCTTGGCGTACCTCCACAGCGACAGCGTCTGTCTGGAGAGCCCAAATTGGACACAGCGCTCCAGCTGTGGTCTCACAAGTGCCAAATAGAGAGGAAGGATCATCCCCTCAACCTCCAGGCAACATGTTTGCTGATGCAACTCAGTACGCGTCTGGCCATTTTTGGTGCGAGGACATGCTGCTGACTCCTGGGCACCTCTTTGGCCACCAAGACCAGCAGGTCTTTTTCTGCAAAGTGGCTTTCTGGCCAAACGCAGGTGGTTCTTGCTTCCTACCGAGGTGCTACGGCTGGGAAGTGCCGGGGTCTTGGCAGAGCTCAAAGGGTGAGGAGCAGACTGTCCCTGGAGATGCAGGGTCTGGAGGATCAGGCAGGGTTACGAGCTTGGCCGTGTTGTGTCTTGCTGGTTCCGCCAAGACTTGGCTCAACCTTCCTATTTGAAAGCATGAAGCCCGTTAACGGCTGAGAGGTGAGATGGCTGTGGGAACAGGAAAGCACCTGTAGAAAGCCTTAGGATACACTGAAGCACTTTCTTTTGGTCTCAGGCTTGTTCTTGTTCCAAGGAGGTGCAGCTCGTGTAGCCGCTGCAGTGGCTGATGTGGTACCTGCCCTTCTGAATACAAAAGGATGGGAGCTGCCCGTCCATCACCTTTCACAAGCCTAGAAGCAAAAGGAAGAATAAAAGGAATACCAAGAAAATAAAGAAACATTGCAGCCAGAAAGCTATCCTCTGTGTTTCACAGTTCTATAAATTATGCCCTTCCCTTCCTATTTAATCGCCAGGCATACAAAATATGCTTGCAGCAGAATCATATTCTTCCCATTAAAGTTTCAGAAAAGAAATACAGGTCCCATCTGCCTGTTTAGCAAAGCAGGGCAGTGCACAACCGTTTCTTTTTTCCCCTCAAAATCTGCTTTATGGCAGGAGTTTTCTCTTTTAGGACTGGCCATTCATTTTGTTTTCTCATTGCAGCGTGCATTGACAGAAGCAGCCCCTTCTTTATTCTTTCTCCAGTGCCTTCAAACTCAAATGCACCTAAAGAGCAGAGGTGCAGCCTGCCCTGGGTGGTGGTCAAAGAGAGATGAAGGTCATTTAGGATGTCAGCAGGGTTGCTAGAGATGGGTTTCTGCTCTGCGGAGAGGACAGACACTGTCTAAATGCGAGAGCTGTCAATAATGAGACACTAATAAACTGGATTGTGGAGGCACCCGCATGCTTCACTGCCATCCATCCCTGCTTGCCTCCAAAGATACTGGGTTTGTTTGGCATCGATCTGGATTCGGGGTGGGTATGAGATGTTAGGGATGGGTTATCTGCATGGAGCAGGAGTGAGCGCGGCATCGTCCCCTGCCATACGGCAACCGCCCCCACGACTCACCCGTGCAAAGGGCATGGGGAAGAGGACGCGTTTGCGTGCATAGTCCCTTGGTGCGTCAGGTCAGATGGCAGGGTGCGTGCATATACATCCAGGGGGACCTGTGACTTCTCTAGCTGTGCATGTGAATGGGGAAGGCTTACACCTTTTGGAAAGCATGACACGACAGCCTCCGCTTCTCCTAATTCAACCTACCAGGTCTTCATAGAATCACAGAAGGGTTTGGGTGGGAAGGGACCTTTCCAGGCCACCCAGTCCAACCCCCCGCCATGGGCAGGGACACCTCCCACCAGACCAGGTTGCTCACAGCCCCGTCCAACCTGGCCTTGGATGTTCCCAGGGATGGGGCACCAACCACCTCTCCGGGCAACCTGTGCCAGGGTTTCACCACCCTCAGCGTAAACAATTTCTTCATTGTATCCAGTCTGAATCTCCCCTCTTTTGGTTTCAAACCATGACCCCTTGTCCTGTCCCTACAGGCCCTACTAAAAACTCTGTCCCCATCTTTCTTCTAAGCCCCCTTCGAGTACCGAAAGGCCGCAATGAGGTCTCCCCGGAGCCTTCTCTTCTCCAGGCTGAACAGCCCCAGCTCTCCCAGCCCGTCCTCGCAGCAGAGCTGTTCCAGCCCTCCGGTCATTTCTCTGGTCTTCTCAGTACCTGTTCTGTGGCTTACCACGGGTTACATGAGGCATGTGTAAAATGGCTTGAAGGATTATTTATAGTGCTGCGCCTTTGGAAATCCCTCCCATCCGGCAGAAGGACATGGCCCTCTATTTTACCGTAAAGCTTCGTTCTTACGCGGCGGCATTCAGAGCAGAACTAACTCCGAGGACCAGGGCTATGCGACTGCTTTTTCCGTGCCTGGAGATTTACACCCGCACTCCGGCTCCCGTTAAAGTTGCCCCGCTCCAAGTATAAATCAGACCGTGCTCTTTTGAGATGCCTTCTACGTTTCCAAGAAGTCGTGTGCGATGGTAGAAGGGATCCACTGCAAATTTGGCGTTGACTTTTGGGGGCTGAGTGCTGCTGGGGGAACACAGCCACAGAGGGACTTAGATTCCCCTTTTCTGATGGGTTCACCATAGAAGAGGCTTTTTTTTTTTTTTTTTTTTTTTTTTTTTTTTTAGCACTCTGCTTTCTCAGTGACTCTAGCATTAGCTGGTTATTTGGGGTTTCAGGGATGGGCCTCTGTCAGAAGCAGGAGGTAAAGGCCCCTCAGGTTTCTCTGTGGGATTGAAATTGCCCCAGTTTCACGGTTTCATCAAGTGGAGGGGACCCGTTCCTGCAGCAGAGNGTTTTTTTTTTTTTTTTTTTTTTTTTTTACCGCCTTGGGCAAGTAGCTGTTTGGTTTGATATAGGTTCAAATTTTATTTTTAAGCAAAATATGAGAAACGCAGGAGAGGAAACCGCACTCTGTTCCTTAAAATAAATGGAAGAAAAGACAAGGCTAGAAAAATATTCTCTGATGCATGCACTTTGTGAGCATGTACCTTGGCTTACGCAGCGTCGAGGAGCTCTGGATGTTTAACTGGATCGTATCTTTTCCTCTGAAAGGCGCTTTTTATAAGGGCCTGGTCGAGTTCTTGGGCTTACGAAGTCCTGTAGCCCATCCCTGCCTGTAAAATGCCAGCAGCTCCCATTGAGCTCTGATTCTGCAACACCATTTGGAAGAGGGACTGGAAATCAAACCTAGCTCCAGAGACCTACCTGAGCACGCCTGTCTCCAAGGCCATGGCTCGGGGAAAGCGGAAAGGTTTGGGTTATTTTAGCCCTCCACCTCCCCTTAGAAACCCTCCTGTGGCTTCTAGCCTGGTGAGGCAGATGTCTTTCCTGGCTTTTTTTTATTCTCCACGATTTGCATCCCCTATGCAAGCGCCCGATTCAGTGCTCAGCCTTCAACAGCCGTGGAGGGAGACTTCAAATCCCCATTTTCACGATCCGCAAAGGCTGGAGCCACCAGCATCCACCTGGGCAAAGGGAGCAGCCCTGCTCGTAGCCTCCCACATCCACATCTGCGCTCCGCTCGCGCACACGCCCACGGCACCATTACCTTATAATTAAATCTCTTTTTCCCCGACTGGAAGGATTCTGCTATAAACAAGGGTTTTCTCTAACCATAATTGCGCTCGGCGGAGGGCAAAGAGCCGCAATAACTCAGGGCTTTGTTCTGTGTGCAGGGAGCGAGTCCCTCTGCCTATCCTCAGGTATGCCAACAATGCGAGCGTAACTCCCCTCGACCTGACATTAATCTCAGGGCAGGGTTTGCAAATAGAAGCAGCGGTCAAAATGGGGCTTGAGTGCATTTATAAATATTTTGAAGTACCGATCTGGAAAAGGAAAGTCCCCGGCGTGCCGTGGCGCTGGTGTTTCATCGAGCGCTGGTGTGCGGCTTTGAAGTGCGGCGTTGGCAGGCCACTGGGCTCCTGCCCATTCCTAGGAAGGGCTGAATGGATATATATATGTGTGTGTATAAAAAAAAAAAAAAAACAAATGCAAGACACAGCGTTTAGGCTCATTTTTGGTGAGTGTCTTCACAGACGAGCGGGGAGAAGAAATTAAAACGCTGCAAGGGGTGTTTTGCTAATGTGATGCCTATATGAAACAACATAATGTGGGCTAGAAATGCCAGAGGTGGGTGGATGGAGAAGGAGATCTTTCCAAATGTCTGCTTTTATTGTGGCCCCTTAACTAATGAATTTTCCTCTCCTAGATAGAATTCACTGTAATACATTTGACCAGAGGCTGACGTATCTGTGCTGTGAAAGGTGGTACAAAATACAGTGAAATGATGGGGAAAGTGGGGTAAAATGCTGATGTTTTCCCACCCAGGACAAAACCCAGGGCCTGAAATAGTGTGAGCGATTCCACATTTTGGATGGCGCTCTTCGGGACATTTCCCAAACACGCCCACCCAGAGCATCCTCCAGTCCTTTTCTCGGGAGGCGGATCGAACCTGCACCCTGGTGAGAGCGCGCAGAAGCCGCCGTGTGCTCCCCGCGCACGCGCGATGCCCTTCGCCAACGCACAGGTGCTTGGGGGTGCCGTTGGGTTAGGTGCTTGCGGCGCCGGGAGATACTCTCTGTCTAGGAGCTGAGAGCCAAAACCTCCGTAGGTACGGCTACGTCGCACTGCGCCGCGACGTCGAGCTCTGACATCACGTAGGTTTGCCTGGAAGCTGTAGCACTTGTAACTGGACTGGCCTAGTTACGCTCATACCATTTCCCCCCACGCAGATGCAGTCGGAGCTGTACAGATGTTGCCTTACGCATCCAGCTGTGCCACTGGAAGGTGATGCCTCTCTCCCGGAGGCTCCTGCCTCTATCACCGCGCTGCTGGAACCGTCCTCCAACAGCGCCAGCCAAGTCCCCTTCGCCAGGCTGCCCATAGCAGTTGGGAGAAACTTGCTTGCTACTTTTTCCCAGCGGAAATAGGGATTTTCATAAAAACAGCCTTAAAGGCAGAGCTTGTGAGGAGTAGCTACGTCTGGCCTGATAGCGGATGAGAAGCTGGGGGTCATTTCTTACGCCTCTGGTACGTCTTGGACCGGGAGACAGCATCTGTCCTCAGTCTTGAGGTGCTGTGTGGGGGCGTACGTAGTCCTTAGGGTGAAAGGGAATCAGCCCCCTTGATGTAAGCTGCCTTTGTAATGGTGTAGCTTTCCCTGTTCTAGCTCTTTCTGTAAGTCACGAACTAGCTGCGGATCCCGTGCCGACGTGCCAATGGTGGCACCGGCTCAGAAGCTCACTGTAGGACGGTGCCATTCGGATCCATGTGCAAGGCTGTCCTGCAGACCACTGGCACATCCTTGTCCTCTTTGCACTGGTGCAAACCCAGAGGAGCATCATCAGTTAAACCCCTGGAGTCAACCCATGGTCACACCAGGGTAAATAAGAATACGCTTTACCCAGCAAAGCCTGAAAAAAGCATAAAATCCATCTGTTCAGCTCCAGCAAGGCCAAGTTCTGGCTGCAGGCAGCGCCCTGTAATTCAAGGACTCCTTTGGACATCCCCTTTGAGTCGGGACGTGTGAGCAGCTTCCCTTGAAAATGTTTCCTTGTAAAGCCTTGGTGAACTTGTGCGTGCACTGGTGTTATGGTTATCGCGCGTGTAATTTCATCTGACATTGTAATGACAGCACGGGGAGTTCAAAATGGAGCAGTAAATAAAGTTGTTAGGGGGAAAAAAAAAAAAATTAAAAAAATCCCAGCCCATCATCCTGACTGCCTCTTCACGTCATGGGAGGGATGCAGACAGACTCCAAACACCATCAGCATTTCTGGGTTCCAGTTGGAAACTGCCTGGAGTTCAGGACAGGCCAAAACAAACAGGCGAGACTGTCTCTCTTCACATGGCAGGGCTGCATTTCCTCCTCCTTTTCCCTATTTTTTTCTTTTTTTTTTCTTTTTGGAGGTTCATCCCTCTGAAGTCCCTAACTGGGGAGAGGCTGGGGGTTTTTCCCTGCTTGCTTGGGCTGTTTTCGTAGCCGGTGGCACGACGCACCCCCGCTCCTGCACTCGCGCCCGGCCGAGAGCTGAGCCCTGACTCGAGCCCCGGTTCTTTTTGAACGCTGTCGGTTTGCAGTGCCGTATTGAAGGGTCATTTGCCAATTCCATTATAAGCCTCATTTGCAACTCAGCCGTTTCAAATCGAATCAGACTGTGAGTTGGCGTGTGTGCGCAGTCAGCTGGGACGCAGGACTTGCCTTGCTCGGGGGCCCGATCCCGCAAACCCGCTCCTTGCTTGCAGAAGCATCGGTTGAAAAATTAACCCTAGTGATTTCAATTTTTTTTTTTTTTTCCCCACGCGTTTGAGCCGCAACATCTAAGCGGTAGATATTTTTCTTTGCCTTCTTCCAGGTTGTATCTGGGGCAGAGTTCAGATGGGGTTTTTTTTTTCCCCGTTGGTCCTCCACCAGCTTTGACTGACCAAGCTGGGCATGGCTGGGCCCCACGGAATCGCACAGATTGCCCGGGTGGGTGAGGCTTTGCACGATCAGGGCTGAGCTGACAACTCAGCTGCCGTTTAGCTTTCTAGCAGGTTGGCAGAGAAACGAGGGGCTTCGCTCACAGAAGGAGCTGAGGTGCGAATGAGATCTGAATGTGACCCCTGATCTTCAGTTAAATTGCTCTGTAACCTTGAGAGCTGGATTAAATTGTCCCCTGAAGGTAGGGAGTTGCCTCCAGATATTCGGTGCTTGGGCCACACTGTAAGGTTATGCTCATATGTTACCTGTGGTCTTCAGAGGGCTCATTAGTTGGTTGGTTTACATACAAGAAGTCTGGATGAAAGTCCCATCCCCCTTCCCTGCCGAAGCCCGGCAGCATCTCCTCTAGAAACGCCCGGCTCAGGGGTTGGAGACATGATGCACCTCGCTGGGGTCGGTGGGGACACGGCGTTCAGAGAAGTGTTGGCTGGCAGAAAAATTATCATAGACTCACAGAAGGGTTTGGGTGGGAAGGGGCCTTTCCAGGCCACCCAGTCCAACCCCCCACCATGGGCAGGGACACCTTCCACCGGATCAGGTTGCTCAGAGCCCCGTCCAACCTGGCCTTGGGTGTTCCCAGGGATGGAACCTCCATGATGCTCCTCCTTGGGTCAGCTAAGGATGGGGAGACGCAATATTCACCCGCGATGGAGCTAGGGCTGTAGGTCACTCTGAGGGGACACTCGTGGGTAAAAACTGGGTGAATTTGGTCTCCTCTCTGAAGGCAGGGACTTGAATGTTCATCCTGTGGTTGGGGTTGACTGTGGCAGCACGACCCGAGCCCAGGACTAGGCTTCTGCCCATGGTACAGGCGATGGGTCGGTGGTGCTGGAGGGGCTGTGTCTCTGCAGGCTGGATCGCTGTCACAGGGCGAGAGGCTCTGCAGAGGCACCTGCCACGTACACATCTCTCCGAAAGCCACTTTATGTCCGTGTGCGAGCTATTCTGGCCCAGCCGTAGCAGGGGAGCTGATGCGCTTATAGCTCCAGGACTTAAATGGCAATTAAAAATGAATGAGGCTGCAAAGGCTCTCACGAGAGCCAAGCAGGAAAATAATATTTTGCATTACGCCGGAGGAAAATAGACCAATCTGAGGTACCGCTCCCGTAAATACTCATGGGACTGCGAGCCTAACGTGGTGTAAGCGGCGGAGGGCATGGTGGGAGGCGAAAGGTGAGGCTGGGCTTGCGTAATGGGGCTTGGCCCAAAGCGAGCTGGGTTTTAAGAGACGTGCTAGCTCCTTGTGCGAGGTGGGACGACGCTCCTGCCGCTGCCTCGGTGCAAGGCTGCAGATGCCTTGGGCACGTCTTGGCCAACGCGTCGTGGTGGGGGCCTCTCCTGGAGGGAATGACGTTTGGAGAGGTGGTGCGGGCCGGCGAGAAGCTCCCCCAAACAGGGATGTGAACGACTGGGGATGCCCAGCGATGCCGCGGGAGAGCCCCGGGGAGCGTCCGGAGGAACAGCTTTGCCTGGGCAGGGGCGTGGAGCGCGGCCCCCGCCAACGCCACCACCGAGCTGAGCCTCCCACCCCGCCGCTTCTGGAGCCTGCCCGTACCTGCTCCCAAGCCGATATTAAGCCTGCTCAAACACTGCACCGCCTTCTCCTCGCATTGTTTTCCGTACCCCACACCCAGCACCAAAATAGCGATAACCCCCCCCCTCCCCACCCTCCCGCGGTGACTCAGGCTGGCGAGCAGGCACACATCTGCTTCTGATTTAACGTGCTAGCGCTCTGACCCTTTGATTTTCCCTCCCAAAGTCCTCCCTTCAGTGCCTTTCTCCCTAGGGGCGAGGGGAGAGGAGAGAACGGGGAGCTGGATCCCCATCCTTTGCCCCCCGCTTTTTTTCGGAGCACCCAAAAAAACCTATTTTGTTTTATTTTGGAGCCGTGTTTTCGCGCGGGCTGGTGACAGCCTTGCCCGCATCCGCGTCCAAGTCCCTCGCAATCCTGTCCACTCCGCAGGGACGCCAGCCAAACCAGTTTTCCATGGTTAAGCCGGGCACATTTTTCCGCCATGGGGTGGTGGTTTTCTTTTTTTTTGTTTGTTTTTTTTTTTTTTTTTGTCAGGAAGCAAACCCACCCAGTGCGTGCGCGCCGTTCAATGGGAGCCTTTTTTTTTTTTTTCTTTTCGTTTCTTTTCCTTTTTCTGGCTCCGCAGAAAAGCAGAAGGAGAGGGAACGAAAGGGCCTGCCTGTTCTCCCAGGAGAGCTCAGAATGGGAGGAAATCACTTTTTTTTTTTTGCTATTTTTAAGGCTGTGCTGGAAGGAGGTACCCGCCACCGATGGGCTCATGGCATTGTAATGTTGTGCGCCAGTAGGGATGTATCCTATAGATAGATAGATAGATAGATCCCTCTATAACAGGGACCGGGCAGCTTGCCCAAGGGGGAAGGCGGTGTTGGAGGACAGCGGCTGCAAACACGTGGGCAGAAATGCCACCAACGCTGTCACGTACCTCGCGGACCCTCATCCAGGTCGTGTCAGAGATGCTGGAGGGACCAGCGACCTGATGTTCAGCCAGGCCAGCTCTGGCGTCGGCGCATCTCTGCTGGCGATTTTCCTTTCGCTCTCCTTTTTCTTTTTCTTCTTTTTTTTTATTTTTTGGGGCAGAGCACGGTGTGGGAGGGGGGTGCCGCGTCGCTTGAAGTGTGCGCGAGTTTCCGGGAGAGCGGGGTGGTTGCACAGGCTGACTGGGAACTCTTCTGCTTCGCTTGACATACTCCCCCTCCCACAGGGTTTCTGCGCGCGCACAAACACACACGTGTGATTTGCGTGTATGCGTGTGCATATAGATACATAGGGTGGGGAGAGATATTCAGCCGGGATCGTTTCCTGTACCAGTGACGCCGCATTTAAAACTCCCCTAAATGCTGGAGCACGGCCAGGAGAGCCTCAAGGCTACTGCAGAGTCATGCAGAGAGGGACTGATGAGGGTTTCCAAGAAAAATCCCCGTAGCTAACTGGATATTGGGCACCTTCAGCCTTGCAGAAACCACAGCAGAAGGGACCTGATGCCCAGAGCACCATCCCTTCCAGCTCCAGACCTCCAAGGAGCTGCTTGGATGGGTCAGGATGTGACCACCCCATAATAAAGCCCCCTCCCGCTGTACCTGCCTAGACACTGTGGTTAATTAAATTGCCGCCGCTTTGTGCGTAGATGTAGCCCTCGAAACACCATCTGGAGCCAGGCTGTGCCTTCGATGTAGCTCCACTGACTGTTTATGTTTATTTGACCATTTGTCACTGGGATCCCCCTTTGCCAAAACCTGCTCAGCACATCAGATGGGACTTGTCGTGCGGCATTCAGCCTTAATCAAGCTGCCATCCAGAAGGGACGAGCTCCTGATTTCGGAGAGTTATATAAACTCTGAAATTGGGAAGTGTGCTGGGTAATTTAAGGAAGCCAGAAAAAAGGATCCAAAGTGAAAACATCGCCCTTCAATTATAGGAGGCATTGAACTCTACGCTGGCCCTGCCAGAGCTCCTGTTTGCATTTATCTGGGACCCAAGAACTGGTTCAAGGAAATAAGAGAGCCACGGGGCTTGGGTTCTGGTGGCGTGACGGCATCTTCCGAGCATTAGCCCTGCAGTATGCGGAGCTGCCGGGTGGCAGGTCCCTGCGGGCTCGCCCGGAGGCAAGGTCTTGATCTACCAAACTTCGTACCAGAGTCTGGGAGCTCATCAAATTATGTTCAGGTCAGGTCAGGCCGGGGTGGGAGACCTTGGAGCAGATCCAAGGGGATGCTGGGGCTTTTTGGATACCTGGTGCCTGCCATGATGGGTGACGAGGGAGAGAGGAGAGGAGCTCAACCTGTTCATCATCACGTGCCAATGGAGGGGACAGCTTGAGCAACAAGCCCGTAGAGTTGCTGAGGCCGGTAAAAATGGCCTTAACTTAAATACCTCATGGGCTGGGGTTGGGTCCTGGTGGTCACGGAGCAACGGCAAATTCCCATTACAACCAGTAGCACCCGACCGTTCAGCTCACTGGGGGAGGATTTGATTCACAATTTGCAATTTCGCCAGATTGTATCTGTACATAAACAGTTGTTGAAGAACGGGGTGCCCGGTGTTGGCCCTCGGTCGCTGGAGCTAACCTGCAGGGATAGATTTGTTGAGAGAGGCATAGTGTTTGCTGCAATGCGTAACTAGCCTTTAAAAATTCCCGAGGATGGATTCACAAAGGGCACAGGAGATGCCTGTGCCTCCACGCCTCGATGAGCGAATGAGTGGCACCTGGAATCACTGCTTATCTTCTTAAGCAAATAGTCCTCGTGGTACTTCCCAAGTAATGTTGTACCAGTGAAATACAGCAGATCCCCAGTATTGACGTGCTCCAGGTCTGCTTGGCCGGCTAAACTTCTGCGTGAATTCGGGAAACCGGGAAGAGTGGATGGCACTAAAATGAAGAAGGCGTTAAAAATGTCTTTGTCGGGACTGTTGGACACTCTGGAGGTAGTTCTCCAACACCTTTAGTTTGGATTCCCTGGTGGGACTTCAGGTGAAGATGGGTTTCTGATGGCCTGCTTGTAGGAAACTAATAGTTCCAGTCCAAAAAAGTCGGTTTTATATAGCGTGTGTAAATATATACGGTTCATATGGGCTCAGCTTGCCAGCCAGGTGTTGATAAGCATGAACCCTTGTATGGCCAAGGATTTTGTTTGGAGATGAGTATTAGTATTGAAAAGTCCTTTAGGTAGTGGAGAAATACCAGGCTGAAGGTCATCCGTGTGATCTCAATCCCTGAAGTGTAACCACTTTAATTATATGATCAAACCGTGCTCGACTTCCAGGGCTCTTCTTCACGTAGGAGCCGTCTCACGCATCCTCGGCTCTATGTGGGCTGGCCAAAAAGGGTTGGGCTGTGCCCCCGGGGCTCCTTGGCCATCCCTCTCCTCCCAGCATTAGTGGGAGGCCTCCATCTGTGACAACGTCACTGGGGCTCCGGCCAGCCACTGTTGGCAGCCTTGGCATGAGCGTGCTACGGAGCATCCCCTTATTGCTAGCAGCCGCATGGGGCGATCGCACCTCTGCAGCCGCCTACGGGGCTTTCTCCCCATCCTTGCTGCAAGCGAGCGCCTTCCTTGGCCAACGTGACCCTCTTTGCACCCTTCCTCGCCAGGGCATCTCTGCCCTTGCCTACTTTGTCCAGATCTAAGCAAAATCCATGACTTTTTTGAGGAGTTATCCTCAGTTTTGGGTGGATGAGCTTATTACGTACATCTTAAATAACAAACACCTCCACCTTTCCCGGCTCACCACCGTACTCCCCAAGCATGACCTGTCCCAAGGGGAAGACTGGTCTCAGTTATTAGAGACTGCGGTAGGTGCCCCCGGTGCTCTCGCTAACGACCCGGTTCCCTCCCACGACCTCATCTTTGGGTCTGCGAAGTGGCTCATCTCCTTGGAAAACCCGATGATTTCCTTGCGAGGGAGGCAGCGGTCGGTGTCGCCGTGTTTTCCTCATCGTTTCGGGCATCTCGCAGGGAAGTGATTGAAAGGCGAGGAGCGCGCTCTGCCCCACCTTCCTGCCGGAGGGGAGAAACGCTAGGTACTGGGGTGGGTGGTTTAATAACACGTTCTTTTGGAGACAAGATGTTCAGAGGAGAGGCGTGCTTAAGGAAATACTTGCCGCTTTTGGATTTTACACCTTTTTTTTAAAAAAAAATAAAAGAAATAAAAAAAACCTCCACCACTCTACTTGCCTTTCAGATAGGCTTTCAGGGATCCCAACTCCATCTTGGGAGGAAAGAAAAGTCTTCTTCCAAATCGGAGGCACGCGCTTGGCCGAGGCAATGGTGTCATCCCCACGGGGCCGGCTTCGGGTGGGGTGTCGACGTGGGTGGCTCCGCTCAGGGACACTTGCACAAGGGACTTGCTCAAGGTCACCGAGCAATCGGCGGATGCGGGAACAGAGCCCCAGCATCCCCGTGCCCCGCGAATAACAACACGGCTAAGGAGCAGGAGCTATCAATCACTGGTCAGCGTATCCCGTAGAAAGCAGCTGTAATATTTTGACGGATTAGGGTAATCTCACATGCACATCTTAATTGCCTCATTACGACGAGGCACAAACAAACCTGGAGGAAAAAAAAAAAAAAACCCAAACACGTATATTTATGGGCTGATGGATGTAGCAGGCAGTGTGCGTAGTGGCCGCGTGGCCCGGGACCCCGGGTGCTGCCTCTGCTCCCGCGGCCTGGAACGGGGATTGGGAAAGAGGAGCAGGTAGCAAAGCAGCAGAGCCAAAGCGTCCGGCCCTCGGGGTGCCGAGTGCCCCGGGCAGAGGAGGGAGGGAGTTGGTGGTAGAAAATAAGTTGAGATGGGGAAAGCTGTTGAGACCTCCTACTGGCTCCCTCTCCTGCTGCGGGGTGTCCGGGGATGCTCAGCACCGAATCCAGGTCCAGCCAGCTCTGGGGTGTTTTACCAGATGCCCTCATGCTTGTAGAGCTCGAATCCCTGCTGGGGTTTTGTACCGGCAGGGACCGAGCGTGAGGGATGCCGTGTCGGGGTGGCAGGAGCCGGCCACGGGGGGGATGCTCAACCCCAAGCCTTGCCCCGGGCTTGCGCCCCAAACCCTGCTCCATGCATAAACTGGGTGGAGGGAAGAATTGGAAGCACCATTTGTTTTGCCTGGAAAAATGTCATTTCGGCACTGGTAGCAGGCAGAGATCAGCCAGAGCCTCAGGCTCCTTCCTCTGTCGCACTAAATGCAGAACGAGCAACGACACGGGGCGGGCGGCCGCTTTGCGCTCCCTGGCTTTCCCCGGGGCACTGCCGGATCTTCGGCAGGGAGCACTCCCGGGAAGGGCCCGGCGCTTTGCCGGCCAAACAGATGGGGTCCGGAGCCAGCTCCTTCCCGTGGGGAAAATGATAGCAAAGAGAAGGCCAAGCAATGCACATTTTGAGGTGAAATGCTCCGAGAGTCTCTATACAAATATAAAAATGTAAATATATAAAAATATGCCAATATATTAAAATACTAAAATTTGTCCAGTGCCGCATGTTGTAGTAGTGACGCTACCTGGTAGCATACAAGTAAAGGCCAAAATCGGCATCTCCCAGCTAAGACTCCGGTTGCGAAACGTTGTCCCCACGGACGGAGCGGACGGGAAGGGGACACCCCCCCCAGCCCCGCCGTGGCGCTGAACCAGGAGCCGCGCGTTGCACAAGCCAGGGCTCTTCCCGGCAGCCTTTTATCTCCTCTGAGGGCCCGGCGTCGAGGGCCCGGCGTCGTAGGGCGTTGTCACCAGAGCAGAGGAAGGAGCTGGGAGAGGGAAGTGCTGATGAGGAGCCCTCACAGGTCTCTGGCTCCTGGCTTTGAGCAACACGGAGACCCCGGGGCAGGATCCTGTCCCACCTCGGGGCTGGCACGTCTTTCCCAGGGCTCCTCCGAGCTGTGGCAGTCCTCCAATCTCCACTCATACAAATGAACATAGGCAATATTACTTTACTTTACCCATTTTCTATGCATGCATGTCTCGAATCTATTGAGTATCTCTCTAATCTATTGAGTGTACTTCTGGTTTTCGCTTCTCACAACGCTAAATGAGTATTTTCGCCTCCCTCGCTGCTGTTTCGGTTTTATATTATAAGTTTTCAGAGGCTGTATTATACGGAAGGAGGCTTGAAGTTAAAAGGAGACGTGAGAATAAAGCAAGTGAAAAATAAAAATAAAAAATAGAAGGGGCTTTCGAACAGCAGAGCGCCCTGGATGGGCTTTGGATCACGCGGGGAGCGCGCGTCGCGGGCGGTTTATGCTATTGCTGCGGTGCCTGGCTTGTATCTGGGTTGTATCACCTACGTTCCAGGCAGCCGGTGAGATTCGAGCTCGGCATCACAGCCGAGACTCCTGCCTGCATCTGCCTACACGCCTCCATCGCGCTGGGGCGGCGAAGCACCACCCTTGCCCAAAACGGAAGGGTTTTCGCCCAAAAAGGGGACAAAGCTCAGCTCCTCCCCATCTCCCCTTTCTCCTGTTGCAGCCCCAGGTGCCCGAACGCGCTGGCAGAGCTCGCCACGCGCCCGCGGGCAGCGCGGTGCGGGAAGCGGTCCTGGATCCGAGTAGTGTCTCTCCCAGGATCGTTCTTTTATGAACGGGGCTTTTCGTGGCAAGCAAGTGATGAACGAGTTTTAAGCATGCCCATAAATGCAGCGTTTCGCGACGTCATCTGCAGAACACGTTTATTTTAGGTGCCCTCCACCCTTTCCCCCTCCACACACCCCAGGTTATTTTAACAATGCTGTGATTTTCTATTATAAAATGGGATTTTTCTCTTTAGCTCCGTGCGGTCCGTTCAGCATTTGCGTGTGCGTGCGTGCGCTGGTGACATTTGTCACCATCTGATGCTATTTTTAGGCCCGTTATTCTTGAGGAGCCCACCCTCGGCTTGGGGAGGGGAAGGGGGGAGCTCAGGAGGAGGGAGAGGAGGGAGGGGGAGGAAGGAAAACATCAGGCTCAGCACACTTCCAGCCTGTGGCCATCAGCCTCCCCGGGGGCATGGGAACCACAAGGTCATTTCTCAGGCTCGCTGAGCTCCGGAGCTGTCAAACCACCCCTGCGAGTTAAAAAAATGCAAATGTATGCAAATGAGCGGGCTGTTTCTCTTCCTCTGCCCCCCTCCCCACCCCACACTTAGATGACATGAATCACCTTCAATTTTGTCAGCGTCCTGTAAAGTTAGCGGCTTGCCCGAGTGCTTCGGTTAAACAGAATGGCATCTCGAGACGGCCGGGAGGGGAAAAGAAAGGAAAAGGAGCCCGTTTGCACCAAAAGGAGCTCTACATCATTTTAATTTATAATCACATACCCTACCCCCCACCGGTCTCCTAATTCCATTTTTTTCTTGCTTTCGTGCTGCCTAATGAATAATCCACGAATTAGGGAGGATGGAATTCAGTGTCCAGAAAAGACCCCTATAAAAACAACGCTCAGGGTAGTCCAATATCCTGCTTTTCGGATCTTTCGCACTTAGGGCGATGCGGCAATCGGAGATCAAAACGGGTTCGTAGGAAGGCACGTTCCTCCGCGCAAGGAGCTCCTTTGACGCTAATGCTCCTTCCGAACAAAAATAAACGAGCAGAAGGTAAATACAGCAATAGGAATTGAATTGCTCGTGCTTATTATTAAAGATACAAAGCCCTAAGAAGGAAGTTGTCTTTTCCTCCTCGGCTCAGCGCTTATTTATGATCTTTTCCACTCTACTTGGAGAACACACCGGATTTACTTTCATTTATCGGTGATTTTCAAGGAAGGTTTGATACGGAGCCGGTCAGGCTGGTAGAGGAGCGTAGCTAGTTAACATGGTTAAGCACCGCACACTGTAATGAATCAATTTGTTTCAGACAACGGACATAATTAGCGTGGAGCTAATGAGCACGCCGGGGGATGAGGGACTGGAGCAGCGTCCCTTGGCCGAAAATGTCGGTGGCTGGAGCTGAGGGCGGCTCGGAGGGCTGTAATTCCCGGTTCCTCTCGACATCCCTGGGCACGGGGAGGTGGCTGGAGAGGGCTCCCCATGGTGGGGGCTGCCCTCCAGACCCCGGCGAGGCTTCACGAGCTCAGGGACAGCTTGTCCGCCATCCCGGCGTTGCTCCCACCAGGCTGGTGGTCCGTAACCCTTCCCCGGGGTGTGCTCCATCTAGGCTGCACCGTCTTCCCAAAGCCTTCGCTCGCCGGCTCCCACGCGGCGAGTGTTCGGCAGCGTTGATTAGGTGTGGGGGAGATAGCTGCAAGGTCTCGGCTGGAGATTGACCCTGCGGAGGGAGGAGAAGGGAGATGGCATTCCTCTTCCCATGGGAATGTTTGCTGCGGAGTCCGGTCCCCTCCACGGCTCCCCAGCCCCCCCCTACCAAAGGGGCACTGGCTTGCTGACCAAGGTGAAGCAAGGATTTCCCTGGACAACCTCCATCAGAGCAGGCTCTTTTCATCCCCGAAGGCCAGAGGCAGGTGGCAGGGTGGGAGCCAGCCCCACACCATGCGGCAGCCCGGGTACCCACAGCTGGTGGGAAGGAGGTTTGGCGTCAGCGCGGCCAGAAACCGTGCGGGGAAGGACACCCAGGACGTGGCAATAGATCCCAGGAGAGATGCGGAGGTGGCACGGGGTGGGATTGGGAATCTGCCTCATGGTCTCAGCCTCGTGAAAGGGGCCGGAGTGGGGCTGCGGTTTCACGTACGTATACCCTGGGCTCTCTTGGAGATCAACCACTCGGCTGTGAACCGAGTGTCTACCTGCAGCGGGGCCACGGGCCGGCGCTCGTAGAGGTGACACTGCACGAACACATGCTCTGTGTCCCGGGGGTTTCCAAAGGGTTAGTGTATTCAGAGTTATTCCGGCTGTTTGATGTATTCTGTGTGTGATGGGAATAATGTATTCCCGGCCTGCTGGAGGAAGTCGCGCTCCTTTCCTGGGATTTCTCATGTGCAAGGGCTGCTGGAGCCATGTGAAAGAGGAAACGTGTTACAGATAAAAAAAAGGCCAAAAAAAAAAAAAATCAGGTTTTCCTTTTGGGTGTGGGCTTTTTGCTTCCGAATTTCCCTTTGAAGGTGGAGCTGCTCTGGCAGGGGAAGGTGTCTGCCAGATGCACGGGGCATTTGATACCATGCTAACAAGTCCAAACAGGACTGGGAATGGAGCAAGCTCAGCTCATGGGTGAAGACAGCAGACAGCCATCTGCCGCTGGCCAAGCCCTCGCTCCCTGCTTGGGTTCCTGGTTGTCCTTTTCCTGAGCGTTTAGGTACCCTGTGACACGCGACTCCTCGCTTGCCTCCCCGATTCCCGGCTCCCTCGCAAAGACAACCCTGTGCCGGTTGTCCACATGCTGAGGTGACACGGGACAGCTTCCAGACATGAAGTAGCAAGACACAGAAGCGGAGACCGTAAGGACCGCACTCCTGCTGCAGCAAACAGCCATGACCAGCAGTCCCTCCTGTTTGGGACATCCAGTTGTACCAGTCCCAAAAGCAATTGCGTAGACGAGATGGGCTCTCCCTGGCTCGTCTTGTTTAAGCGGTGTAGGTGCTGGCACTTGGCAGTTTGAAGCAATACAGCATCGCCCTTTCCCCACATAGCTCCTGGCGGGGCAAATCCAACATGTACCTGGAAAGATGTTGGCACTGGGAGGATGTGGAAGAAACGTGGCAGGGAGGGGATCGTTGCACAAGGTTCCTGGGGGAGGAATGTGAAAGAGAAGAGGGAGCTTGTGGTGGTTGCGAAAAGGTGAGTAGGGTGGGAACTGAGAAGAGGAGGATGGAGGTGAAAAAGGAGACAAAAAGTGATGCGGAGGGAAGCAGAGGTTAAATCACAGAGGACCCGGAAGTAGTTGAAGGTAACGTGGAGGTGCACTGGGGCAGTGCAAGCAGGAGGTGATTGCAGAGGTCCAAGTGAGACAAGGCAGAGGAGAACACCGCGAGAAGGCGGGGTGGTTTTGGCATCGTTGATCGGGAATCCCCTGCTAATGCTGTGCTGTCTGTGTTTTGTCCTAGGGCACTAAATGAGAATATGGCCAATGGCATTGAAGATCTTATCGGGATCCCATTCCCGAACCACAGCAGTGAAGTCTTATGTGGTTTAAATGAGCAGCGGCATGACGGTCTCCTCTGTGATGTCATCCTCATTGTACAGGACCAGGAGTACCGGACCCATCGGTCCGTCCTTGCTGCCTGCAGCAAGTATTTCAAAAAACTCTTCACTACCGGCACTTTAACAGACCAGCCCTATGTTTACGAGATTGACTTTGTCAAGCCTGAAGCACTTTCTGCCATCCTCGAGTTTGCCTACACCTCAACCCTCACCATCACCACCTCAAATGTCAAGCACATCCTCAGCGCTGCCAAGATGCTGGAGATCCAGTGCATTATCAATGTATGCCTTGAAATCATGGAGCCCGACAGAGAGGCGGAAGAAGAAGATGACAAAGAGGACGAAGACGATGACGAAGACGAAGATGACGAGGAGGAGGAAGAGGAGGAGGAGGAAGAAGTGGAAGATTTTGTCAATCAGGAGAACCTAACCGATGTCCAAGAAGTAAGCTGTCACCAAAGCCCTTCGAAGTCGGATCTTACCGAAGAAGCATATACAGAAGCACCTAAAGACTTTCCAAATCACTACCCAGCCAATAACTCCTCTGGACACTTGGGTGTGATACGAGACTTCTCCATTGAGTCCTTGCTAAGGGAAAACTTGTACCCAAAGGCGAACATCCCAGAAAGGAGGCCAGCTCTCTCTCCTTTCACCCCTAGCTTCTTCCCCCATCTATGGAACGGTGATTTTAGCTCTTTCTCCCAGCTCGAGGAGCCACAAGTAGACAATGGCCCCTTGGACCTGGTGATCAAAAAGAGGAAGATCAAGGAAGAGGAGGAGAAGGAAGACCTGCCTCCGCCTCCTTTCCCTAATGACTTCTTCAAGGACATGTTTACCAACAGCCCAGCAGCTCCCTTAGGGCATATTAAGGCAGAGGCTGACTATAGCGCTTATCTCAATTTCCTAAGCGCTACCCAGTTTGGAGGAGTTTTTCCCCCGTGGCCCCTGGAGGAAGAGAGGAAGATAAAGCCCAAGGCGTCCCAGCAATGTCCCATCTGTAACAAAGTCATCATGGGGGCCGGCAAGCTGCCCAGGCACATGAGGACGCACACGGGAGAGAAGCCGTATATGTGCAATATCTGTGAAGTCCGCTTTACCAGGTGTGCGTTGGTTACTTCTGCTATGCGTGGCCATGTGGGGGGTGGTGGGGTGGTGGTTGGATGGGTCACGTCACGACCCGTGGCTGGTTCCTAAGCTACACGTCTCTTTTCCCCCCCCAAAAAAATAGCAAAGCAAGCAGGGCACGATCTCTATCCCTTCAGAAAAAAAGGGAGGAAGGGAGGGTGGAGGAAGAAAACGAACCTACTGATTTTGGTGGGTTGTGGATCACATCCACAACTCACTGGATCCATCCCCTCGCCGGACAAAAGCTTAAAAAAGTAACGGGATATTTTCAACCCCACCATAGTTCACCACAGTTGGACCAGAGGGAGCTGGACAACAGATGGTCAAGCAGCCAAGGAGGCTTCATCTCTGATGTGCTGGGAGACGCGTTGAGCTGGGAGGGCCACCTAGCTGCGGGATGTAATTAGTTTGTGCTTGCACATTTTGGCATCGGTGTAGACCACAACCAAGTTGCACATGTTTAGACATGACCGTGTCTGGGCTTTCTGAGGCAGGAGCGGTCCTAATTATTCTATGTTAGTAGCGAGGTGGGGGTCGGTCTCTTCTGCCAGGTAACAAGCGATAGGATGAGAGGACACAGCCTCAAGTTGCACCAAGGGAGGTTTAGATTGGATATTAGGATAAATGTCCTCACCGAAAGGGTTGTCAAGCACTGGGGCAGACTGTCCAGAGGAGTGGTGGAGTCACCGTCCCTGGGGGCATTTAAAAGACGTGGAGATGCGGTGCCCAGGGACATGGTTTAGTGGTGGGCTTGGCGGTGTTAGGTTAATGGTTGGACTCGATGATCTTATGGGTCTTTTCCAACCTAAATGATTCTATGATTCTGTGATTTATCGCATTGGCCACCCAAGAGCCTGGCACCTCGACTCCCTTCATGGTCAGTGGAAAGAGATCAGCACCCTCAGAGAGGTAGATGAGGAAAGGGCATGAGTGAAGGTGTCGTCCCTGACCACAACGACAACCTGCGGGGCTTAGCTAAGGCAACTAGCTTTTAGGTAAGTCAGGTTAGGTGAGACCAGCCCCAACGTGGGCTGCTCCAAGGCAGGTGTGACCGACTGGATCCACCCCTGGTACCAGTATTCTTACACTCCCAGCCTTTGCACCTCTCTGCACCCTGCCCATGCCCTCGATGGTAACAAATTGGAGCGGGCTATGCAAATCTAATGCTACAGCTCCCAACCCTTCTCTGAAAAGCCGGGCAAATTTAATCGGTGAGCAGAGACAAATAGATTCCTGGACCTGCTCTTGCTGGGTATAATTAATATCTAATGAGTACAATCTTTACCATAATAATAAAGCTTTCTGACAAGAGAAAGTATTTCGGCTCCTGGCTGCGTGTGAGAGAGAGAGCCCTATTAGGCTGGGGCGAGGAAACCGGAGGAAAATAATATGCACAGTAGGCAAAGGCGAGCTCCTGACAATGGCCGGACACCTGGGGTGCTCCCGCATTCAGCCCAGCTTTTCTTCTCCCGTCCCTGTGATAATATTCGAGTGGAAGTTATGCAGATGATGAGGATTTGACCTGAAAATAAATTTCCGTGCTCCGCTCCATTAACGCAGCAGACCCCGTATTATAATGCCGGGAGCATCGTGCCTCGGGCGGGCATATGCGACGTGAGCCGGCTCACCCTGGTATTTGCAGAGAAAAGGCTGCTGCCTGGTGCTAATTCCTGCCTGCGGGAATTTGGATCCGGCTCCTGCTGCTGCTGCGTCCCCAGGTTAGCGCTGGGTCGTCGCCTCCGGACGGGCAGGCTTTGCCGGGAGGAGCAGGATGGGTTCAGCCCGGTGAGTGTGGATGCATCCCCCAGGCCACCTAGCCAGCCCCATGCTGCGGTCCCCATCGCTCTCCTGGGTGCGATGCTGCAGGTGCTAATTGCTGATGAGGAAATTGCTTGACCTGACCGGTCACTGACACCTTCCCTGTAATGGGAATAATAGAGCTGAGCCCTCCCAGAGGGCTCCCAAAGTCCTTTACAAGCAAGGGCACCATCGTTGGCTTCGTTTGGGGAAACTGAGGCACGGAGGGATGTTAGTATTGACTCACAGTCACTGCAAAAGTTAGCAGGAGGGTTCTGGTGGGAATTCAGGTATCCTGACCCCTAATCCAGACCGGTTAAATCAGCGTCTTGGAGGTTAAAAGGCACAGAGATGGTCTAGTGCGCCCATCACAAAAGCAGCGCTAAACCCGACAGCTTTAACATCCCCCCGTGTTACCCATCAGCTTCTAAATACAAAGCAGAGGGGTAGGAGGACTTTCACCCAAGAACATGATCACAAAGAAAATTGGGACTAACCCAACGGTGCCGTCTCCCATCGTCACTCACGAAGCCGTGCCTTTGGGGCACCCTGCACGGAGCTGAAGGCTGGCGGGCTTTTTTCCCTTCTTTAGCACCCTGAGCAAAGTGGAAATTTCAAAACATTGGTTTATTTTTAAATGCATTTGGAAGGATTTTGAGTAGCATGCAGCCGTTTGGGTTTTGTTTACTTTTTTTTTTAAACCATTTTCAGTATTACTGTAATGTGAGAGCTCTCCTTGAGGGGAAAGTGTGTTTAAACAAAGTGGAGTGATTGAGATGTAGAAAGAAATTTCTGCTGGGATTTCCTGAGTGCCGCCGCTTGCGTTACGTGTTTTGCTCTTGGGGAGAACCTCACGCTCCCCAAAAGCATCGAGCTCGCACCCACGGCAGTCAGCGGATGCAAGCCCGCATGATCCGCCCCAGGGTCCCCTGGGAATGAGGGTGCAGGGGAGCAGAGGTTCCCAAATTGGATTTCTGGATGAATCAGTCCTTTGTATTATTTCTGCGTTTGAGGAACTGTGGAGGAGCAAATTCCCTGGGGGAAATAGAGAAAATATATTTTCCTGGGTGGGGAGTCCCCCAGCCTCCCCATCAGATCGCTCCGCCTTCGCATCCGTGGGATCCCGCATCCCGCGGCAAGGACCCCACGTGCACCTGGATCTGCCGCTCCCGACTCCCAGGGACATCTGATCGCAGGAAGCAGGACTTCATTTAATAGCTCATTAATTTTTTTTCCTTAAACAAAGGCTGCTCAGCTTCTAGTCTGCTGTTTTACCCTGCTAAAACGCTGGATAAAACTGCAAATATTTCAGCTTTTCCACCAAGACAGCCCCAGAGTGCTCAAGGAGAAACTGTTCCAGCCAGAAAGGTTAACATTATTTGTTCCTATTATTTGTGTTGTGACAGCTCGCAGAGCCCTAATCGCTCTCCTAATGCAATTGCATTAAGGTTATTCACACACACAGAGCGTGGTTCTCCTTCGGAGAGCCTGCGAGCCGAGCTCCCATCTTGCAAAGCCTGCGTTTCCCATGCCGCATCCTCCCCGGGTGCTTCACCGCAGCCGGAGCACCTCACACGCCGCCCCCCCACAACGTCCGAGCTTCTCCAGGTCGAGCCATAAAACCTCTCTTCCATCCCACGGAGAAGCTGCCGGGGCACGGAGGACTGAGTTTCTCCCCGTCTGCTGCCGGAGATGGGTAATAGCTTGAAAAAATCTTTGCCTGTATTTACATTACGCAGTCCTGGCACACCACGTGTTTATTAGGAAAAGCGATCCTGCTAGGTTAAACATTACATATATAGGTTTAAATCTCATTATAGGCGGCGCTGGTAGCTCTGCTTTTTATTAACATTTCCCAACGCGCCGCGTTACGAGCCCCTGCGTCCATCTGCTTACGACTTCGCTGCGCGTTATCCGCTTGGGGTGAAATTTTCCACGCTTGCAGGGGAAACGCGCCCTCGTTAAAATCTTAAGATGACAGCGTCTTTGAAAACGTCAAAGCGGGACGTTGGGATCTGGCCCTGGGCACGGCCGACGCCGGCGCGCTGCCGGTCGTGTCACCAAAAACTATTCCGAGATGCACACGGGCAGGATGGCAGGAATTAGTGCAAAGGCAGCGCCTTGCAAGTTTTGAGGGCTTGACCTGCCAGCATAAATAGATTTTTTTGGGGTGGTTTTTGTTTTTTTGTTTTGGCATGGTCACGTATTTTGTATATAATAAAGACACGACTCCATAGATTCTGCGTATTCTTAGCCACATTACTAATGTGGCGGAGGGATCAGACTGCAAGCATTTTGGAAAACAGCGTGAATTCTCCCACTTTGCTGTTTACTTGAACTCCGCTGGTGCACCCTAGGCAGCGCGCTTGGCTCGGTTCAGCTGCAATCAGCTTCGCTTTTTATCATCGTGTGCCTGGGCTGTGATTTTTTGTAGACTGCAGAAGAAAACATTTATTGGCGGAAAAAAACAACAAACGGTGATTGGACCGCCAGCTTGGGAAAATTTTCTTGCTGCTTATAGGTGTTGCCCTTAAAAAATACCAAACTGAATTTCAGGTGCGTGCTGTTGGGGTGGGTATTATGCTGTGCCATGGCTGTATTTAAAAGCCTTCTCCAAAACGCGCGTGAGGCTGGAGGCGCATCTCTTGGCCTCGGAGAAGATGGCTGGGAAGGGCAGCGGGTGCGGAGCACCCGGGCGCTGCCTGCACCTCTGCCTGCCTCACCCTGTGCCATGCTCCAGCTTCAAAGGAAAGCTCCTGAGACACCCAGTGGTCACTGCAAGGATAAAATAAGGGAAGATCAGCTCCAAAAGGGACTTTGTTTAAGCGGCATTGCCCCACAAGCTCAACTAATTCCCTTAGCTGCAGGCAGGAATATAGCTGTATTTATTTAGATACTCGTATATGTGTTTCTGCTTTATGCCGGAGGATTTTTTTCCTCCAATTTAGGCTGGTTTGGAGTCTTTGGGATGGGCGGGAAACTGCTGACACGGTTGGGTCTGTGCAACATTTAGGCACTGTCACCCTGGGAAGGAGGAAGCAGATGAAACCCCAGCCTGCGAGAGCTTCCAGACGCTGGGGCAGTGCCATAGGTGGAAGCCCCGGGATGAACTCCTTGCCTTCGCATCACCTTTCCCTCTCTTGATCCAAGGAGCAATCCCAACCACGCCACCTGAGCGAGTGCCTTTTCTTTTGCAGGCAGGACAAGCTCAAAATCCACATGCGGAAGCACACGGGGGAGCGGCCGTACCTGTGCATCCACTGCAACGCCAAATTCGTGCACAACTACGACCTGAAGAACCACATGCGCATCCATACAGGCATCCGGCCCTACCAGTGTGAGTTCTGCTACAAGAGCTTCACCCGCTCCGACCACCTCCATCGCCACATCAAACGCCAGAGCTGCCGGATCGCACGACCTCGGCGAGGACGCAAGCCAGCAGCGTGGCGGGCGGCTGGCTTGCTCTTCGCTCCCGGTGGCCCACCGGTGGAGAAGAGCTTTGTGATGCCACCGACGTTGGAGGAGATGAGCGGCCACCTCGGCGGCGCGGCCATGTGCCTTCCCGGCCCCAGCCCCAAGCACTTTTTGAGTGGGGCCAAGACCTCCTTCAGTCTGCAAGAGCTGGAGAGCCAGTTTGAAGAAACCCAGATGAAGCTCTTCAGGCGAGCCCAGCTGGACATGGAGAGGAACGCGGGCATCTTCGCCTTTGCCCTGGGCCATAACGAAAACCTTGCTGCCCAACCCTTCTTCCCCCTTCCGGATCCTTGGAGCACAGGCTTCAGCGGCTTGGCAGGGCTCAGCCATGTGGCTCCCATCTCAGAGGCGAGCAATTAAACCTATGCTCGGTCCCACCATGGGTCCACTCCCTTCCCAAGAGGGCGATCGGCTCCCTCGGGGTCCTCACCTGCCCTTTCGCATCATCTGGCTCCCAAGAAGCATTCCGTCCCCCCGCCGCCATGGCCTGCGTGGAGCTTGGGGCACGAGGCCATCCCCGGCGCGAGCGGGTGGGTGGGCGGGCGCTGCGCCCCATGGCCACTGGCACTTTAGACTCTGTGATGCACTTGGCTTTGGGGCCGTGGGGCGCTCACTGCCCCCTCCAACTGCCCACCACTCACGGCTCTGTCCGGTAAGGCCAGGCCAGGACTGCTTCTCTCTTTAACGCTCCCGAAAATGTCACTTGCCTTAGTCCAGGGCACGGCCATCACCACGAGATGGCTCTTCTAGGGGAGATGTTGCCCATTTTCCACCCACGGAGCCTACTGGACACCAACAAACCGTCCAGACTTGGTTTTAATATGTTACATTACTTGGCCCTTTTGGTCAAAAGGACTGTTTTTATTTTTTTTTTAAATTAATTCCCACATCTGGCAACAAAATTTATTCTACAAGGGATAAAGAGGAGGGTCAAGCAGCCACATTGGGAGAGGGAGGATCCTGGCCATTGCCTTTCTCAGTGGTATATCAGATTTGCAGGGCTGGTGAAAACCCTGCTGTGCAGGATGAGTCGGGGCCCTCAAAAAATCCGACCCCCCTAGAAAAAAAGAGGTAGAAAATCACCCAGGAGCAGGGTGGAAAAGGTGGGTTTTACTCATTTTGGTTCTTTGGCCAGTTCCAAATTTCAGAAGGAGAACCAAAGCCTATTTTGAGTATTTTAAGTTCAGTTGCTTGAAAAGGTGAAGGAAAATTTTTGGAAAGATCTTTGCAAAGATCAACCATGTGGGAATTTTGAAATTACAATGTCGTTTCAAACCAAAGAGTCAGAGTTCACCGCCGCTGACCGTTCTGAAATGTCTGGGGTTTTGTCCTTAATTCCCTCTAGTTCCTAGATATATTTTGGTGACGGAAATTTACAAAACACTCGAGTGTCCCCAAATCTGCAATGTCGATGGGAAAAAATTGGATGTGCAAATTTCCCTGCCGCTCACCTCAAGGGATCTTTGTGGATAAGGAGTCCACAAAAGTTTTCCTGCAGATGAGGTTGTCTACTTGCAAGCAAGAGGAAATACTATTTCTTCACCATTTTTTGGTTCAAAAGATGAGGCGGTAACATATGATGGGGTGCTCCAAGCTGAAGGTCGCCTATGGTGGCCAACAGGTCTGAGGTCCTCCCCGGCACTCCTGAAGAGCGTGGCCTGGCCACCTCTATCTAATATTTCTTCTGAGGCCAAAAAAGTGGCAGATAGGCTGGATCGCCCCATCGGCCTCCTTCAGCCCCTGAAAACATGAGCTAGTCTCACGGGTAAAGGCTTTTGAAGGCCATCTGCCTCCAACAGCTCCTCTCAGATGTGGTGGGACCCCAGTTTCACCACCAGCTGAGATGGCTTGCAGCGGGTGCCCGGAGAAGCTGGTTTTACATTAAACCAGCTCTCAAAAATGTAAATGTTACAAATTAGGGGGTTTTCTCTTTCTCATTTTACTGTTACCTTTCAATGTCAGAAGAATGAAAGGGAATGAGAGGACCGCGGGTTCATGAATTTTTTGGTTTGCCCATCGATGGTGCCACTCTGAAGCAGTGGCTGGACGAGGGTCTCCCCACCAGAGCATGGAGGGGGACACAAGGGGTCCAGGATCCACAGCCCCCCATGAGGTCATGAAGGACTCTTGCTCTGAGACCATCCGTAGCAGAATGATCCCAAGAACTCCCTGACGCTCGCTTCCTCCTCCAAAAAGAAATCCACAAAGACTCCGCGTGCAACAAGGCAATGGAGGGGGAAAAAGAAAAAAAAGAAAACTTCTTAAAACTGCATCAAACTTTTTTTTTTTTTTTAATCCGTATCAACTTCTTACACAAGCGACGTTTTGCAGATGAGTGGTTACTTCAGGTGTTTTTTTGTCTACGATTTGGAGTCATTGTAAAGTATCCAAAGATGCTGAGTACTGTATAATCTACAAGGACTTGAAGCAAGGTGGTTTTTCTGTCTCGATTCGTTTGTTGGGTTGGTTGGGGGTTTTTTTCCTATTTGTCTAGGGGGAAAAAAACCTTTGCAATTTTTCTATTTATAACTATTTTTATGTGATTGCTTTATGTACAAAACAATGGAAAAAAATCAAAACAAAAAAGGAGAGAGAAACACACACACACACACACACAAACAAATTTGCCTTAGTTACTCACGGGACAATCACCCTTAACTTTCATTGACGCTAGAAAGTGGATGGAAAAAAAGATACTAGATCCTTTTATGTATTTATTAAACTGTATTAATTGATGCTCTTAAATTATTAGGGGGACTTGGTTCTCTTGCCTGTGGCCACGCTGAGAAGGCTAAGCCGCTGCAGATGCTGAGCTGCTTCCCTCCTTGGGCCAGCATGGCCATCCCCGTGGCCTCAGGTCTGTGTATGTTTGCCGAATACACAAATTTGGTGCTTTCCAAAGGCACCTATTGGAAAGGCAAAATAATCACGCATTAATTAAGCATCGAGCCAGTACGGGCCCTGGCCCGAGGGGATCATTGGCGTGGCGATGCTGATGGCGATTAACAAGTTAAGGTTGATTTTCCCACTGTTTCGATGGGTTGGGTTGGGTTGGATGGAGCTGGGCGCTGGTGGTGATCGTGTTTTGGGGTGGGGAGGGAAGACTAAAGCAAACCCTGTTTCTTCCCATTTCAATGTTGTGTGGTAACTCCAGGCCACAGGTATCCACGTGGGAGCCCAGCTAAGCATGGATGTGCCTTCCCAGGGCTCTGCTCCACTTACCCAGCCAGGACGGGCATGATGAGCACCAAGCCTGGGGCTGGAAGGACGCGGGGCTCTCTGCCAGCTCACGGTGCAGTGGCTTCTTGTCCATCTTCTCACCACGGCTCGTAGGGCCCGGGTGCAGCAGGTACCGATGAGCACTGCGCGGCATCCAAAGAAATGTGGCCAACAGGTTGAGGGAGGCGATTCAGCACAGGAAAGACATGGACCTGTTGGAGTGCATCCAGAGGAGGCCACGGAAGTGACCGGAGGGTGCAACACTTCCCGTATGAGGACAGGCTGGGAGAGTTGGGGTTGTACAGCC
>VZSC01000006.1:172780-199275 GCA_013398225.1 Steatornis caripensis | reverse complement strand
AAAAAAAAAAAAAAAAAAAGAAAAACATATGTATTTGCAAGAGGAGGGTGAAAAATCTGAAAATTGCTCGGAGGACCTGTGCGCTAATCAGACACATGGGAATCACAGAAAGAAACCAGCTTCAGTAAATGCTTGTTAGCAGCAACATATGGCTGCACTCTTGCTCCTGAACAGCTGCTGTTATCTGCTGGATCATCCAGACCACGGTGGGGGAAACGGTGCCGGGGTGATGCTGCACGCACAGCGTTTGCTTGCACCAGGTGCTGCTGCAAAAGGAGCGTTTGCTGTGTATCACGGGCACGGAGCTGGGTGGGCAACTCCCTGCCCTTGGCTCGAAACCCTGAGGCGAGCGGTGCGAGCACCTCTTCCTCCAGTTGTGCAGGAGAAATGAAATACCAAAAAAAAAAAATTAAAAAAAAGGACAGAAAGAGCCCGCACTTTGGGAAGCGAGAGGCTTTTCCATTTGGCAGTCGCCTGCAGAGGAAAAAAAAAAAAAGTGAATAATTCCTTAAAATACCCCCCTAAATTGCTTTAGACCCACACATGCGGTCCTCAGCAGTGAGACCAGTGGGGTGGCAAATGCTGCCCCGTCTCTGCTCCGCTCTTGCCCTGCCCGCAGCCCCGTGGGACCTGCTGTGCTCCCCATCCCAGGCCTTTGCACACCCGGTTTGGAGGGGATCAGTGAATTATTTACAGTCTAGGTGCCCTGAAGCTGGAAGATTGTGTGGTTGCAGAGGGAAGTTTTAAGAGACTAAACGAAGCGAGACCCCAACCATCTCATTTTAAGAAAGTGTGTTTTGCAGCAGGTCACCTGTGGTTGATTTTCTAGGGTCTGCCGTCGCCTTTTGGCACCTGACAGCCTGCAGCGACTAGGTCCACACATGTCTTTCTTTCCAAACCAGACTAAAAAGGGGAAGAAATGAGAAAAAACCCTTCTTCTGGAAGATACACCTACTCGCCCCGTGTAGCCCAAGCGAACGTCGCCCCATCCCAACTCGCGCAGCCCCACCTCTCGGATCCCCGCCACCCCGATGGCAGGAGAGAAAATACCTGTGGCTTGGAAATGCCTTTTTTTTTCCCCCTTGTTTTCCTGTGTTGAACCAATGTTTTACATGACTTGCACTAATTGCTGTAGGGCAGGACACTCTTAGGTTTCTTTGTTTCAGTCTCTTGTTTGGTTGCGACTCCTCTTGGCTAAGAAAACGGCAGTCCTATAAACGTACCTGCTGCACATTTTACACCCCTGGAGAAAATAAACTATTACCTGAAGCAGTGAGCGGGTCGTGTATCCTTAACGCTGCTGTGGGGCTGGGGGTCGGAGAAGTTATGGCATGGAACGATGGTGAGATGGGTGATGGACCACCTCATGGTGGCCCTCCAGGGCGACACTTCATGTGGCATCTGGGCTGTCACGGTGAGGGTGCGTGGGCTGAGGAGCAACCCCTGGCGATGCCCGATACCCCAGCGTGAAGTCTGAAAATCATGGAAAAAAAAAAAACCCCTAAGCACAATTTGGGGCTTTTCTCCCCATTTCTGCTCATCTGCTTTCGGCAGCTGCTTGGTAAGCTCAAACTCGCACTGCCCTCGTGTGGTGGCCTGGTGACAGCTCTGCCACTGAAACTGCTGGGAACACTGGTGGTCCCGCACCCGTACCTGTACCTGGAGGTGTTTCGGGGGTCTCGGTTGCCCCAGGGCAGGCACGATCCCCCGTCGTCTCCCGTCGTGCCCAGCCGCATCTACCTGTCGGGCAGAGGAAATACAAAGCTCAGCCACATCAAGATGGACTTTAATAGTTGGACTCGATGATCTTAAGGGTCTTTCCCAACCCAAATGATTCTATGATTCTGATTCCATGATTCTGATTCCACGATTCTAAGAGTTTTCCGCACCCCAATTAACCACAACCAAATAATTAGGCCAGTGAGGCTGGGGACACCCCACCCCCAGCTGTCGGCGACCTCATGGGGACCGTCACTTTGGGAAGGTTATCCCTGCAGCCCAAGGGTGAGCTGGAGCATGGCCCCAGCTGATATTTACCTCTTCCCCTCGTGGTGCCACTGATAATATTGCCTGGTTCAGGTGAGTATAGGGGCCAAATATAAATCTTATGCCGTTGTATAATGCTCGTTTCCTTAGGAATAAATGCAAATACCAAGGAAGAAGCCAAACAGCAGTGCCAAGCTACAACGCCCCTCTATAATTGGACGTTTTTATTTTACTTCTTTCTTCCTGCGGTGAAGACACCGACTGAGATGTCACAAATCTGATCAGGCTTCCTAATAGTTCATGCAGCGCCTCGAGCCTCAGGGGTCATCTGAAATTCAGGCAGCCAATTTGCAGGCAGACGATGCAAAGCACTCAAGGCGCTGGCTTGCTCAGACCAGGCAGGGGCTGAGGTTGTAAGGACAGACCCTGGCTGTCAGCTAAAACCGTCCTCTGCTCTTGGGTAACCGCTGGCAAATCCTTACACCAGTGGCTGTAAACCTGCCTACCTTTAAGCTGTAGCGCTGTTAACTCGGTTTCCATAGTAAACCGGACGGTGTTGTCTCGGTGGGATCAACTTCTGCAACGTTAGCTGGAGTTTTGCATCATTTGGGGAATATTTAAGGCTTCGCCCTTGAGTTCCCGAAACTGAGTTCTCGTTTAAGCAGCTTTTGTGAGATGTTTCTGGCCTTCTCTGTTGCCAGGAGGTTTTGATGATAATCGCTGAAAAATCAGTTGGAAACACAAAGTTCTCCCCAGGTACTCTGCAGCCCTCCAGTGTTCACAACCTTTCTGAGACATGGTCCTTGGATCCGAAGCAAAGGTGAGCAGTGATTTCCTCCGAGCGTTGCTGCAGGGATGAAGGAGCCAGGCTGCGACACACCGAAATTGGAAGACAAGAGCTGGACGATGAAATTGAAGAGCGAGCAGAGGCTCCGCGGGAGGTGGAAGATGATCTCCCATGGGGAAACGGCGGCGCTGAGGGCAATCACGGCTGCCGGAGCAGCAGCCCATGTGTAGACGTGCTCCTCATCCAGCTGGCCCCTTGTCCTCCTCTTTTGTGTTTGATCAGCTCAGCCGATGACAAAGGTTGTTGTAGCTCCAAGCACCAGGGATGCTTTTTCCCTGGAACAGAAATAGCCAAGCTGTATAATATACCTATCTGTGTTAACATAGATTCAACAACCCTAACGTGTGTGTACGTACATATGCAGACCTACATACATGCAATATGTATTTAGCTGTTGTCCTCACGAGAGCTCAGATAGAAGACAGTATTATTTCTCCTTTTTGGGGGGAACTGAGGCACCGGGAGGCACAGAGTTTTATTTGTGGTTCCCTTGCAGCACACAGGTATCCTAGTGTGCGCTGCCAGCCTACCCGTTACACATGGTCCTTGCATGGGTACAAATCGCCACTGCGGGGCGGTCAACCTTGGCAATGGCTTCGTCAGTCTGTTAAATTCAATGCTAGGAGGGAGCATTCCCCATGCAACCCCGTCTCCTAGTCTCCAGCATCCCCGCCTGATACAGCAGGCCACTGCGCAAATCGCCATCCAGACAGTGAGAAAGAAATTTGGAGCAAGAGGGGAAAAAGGAAGTAACCAAGAGAGGACTTTTTTGAAGGAGACCGTGCTAAGATGAGCCGGTGAGAGCAGCAGGAGCCATCAGGGACCTGCATGGCCGTGGCTGGTTCAGGGGACCACACTCCGCATCAGCAGGTGTCTGCGGTAAAGGTTTGTTTCCAAGGGCGGAAGGCTGCCAACGCCCCCCCTGCAAAATATCGGTGCGCAACACCAGGGATAAATGTCCATGTCCCACCCAGTGATGCTCTGAAGCAAGCAGGTGCAAACGAGGGAGAACTAAACGTGAGGACAACTCCGAGTGCTGACAAGGAAGGAAACCTCCTTCCCGATGCCCCACCGAGTGGCATCAGAGTAAAACCCAGCAGCAGGGAGGGGATGCAGCCATCACCACAAATGCCCCTAATCGGGCAGGGATATCCAAAGCGCAGGACGTGGTCACGTCACGCACCCGGGCTTCTCATTTGCAGCAAATGCGTGAGCCTGCCGTGCCGCAGCCCCCACGGCTCGGCGCCAGCTGCTGCATTAACGCCCCAGGTGCCAGGCCATATGCTCGATCCACATCGGGGGATGCTCGTGTGGGCCTTAAGGGGAGGCAAAGAGACACGTGGGAGCAGGTATTGTTTAGAGAGGTCCTTGGGGACCGGAGATGAGGGTGTCGGGGAAGGATGCTAGGCAAGTGTGAGAGCCCACATGAGAAGGCATGGGGCAGCAGCAATGGGTCCTTGATGTGAAGCAGATAAAAACGGAGCTGGAGGATGCTGTGGGGTGTCGGAGGGCACCACCGACCCTTTGCAGTGTGTTTCCCAGGAAGTTGCATGTGCAAAATTTATTATGAAATGGGATTTTCAAGACACCAATAAGCTTAGAAAAATATCACGGTGGAAATCTGAAAGTGATGGGTGTTTCTGCACGCTGGAAGCATCTCCTGCTGGGGTGGCAGCCCCGGAAGAGGAAGACATAGGGTGGATGAAGGAAAGGGATTCAGCTCATCTGGGTTAGACACCCACGGCAGAGACGTCACCGTCTCAGCTTGCCATCTACCATCCTCCTCTAGTCAAGGGGAGAGCAATCCCTCTTGAGGTAAACATCTGAAACGGGTCCAAAATGCCACACTTTCAAAGTGCCTGTTGCTCTTCAGCTGCTGGGAAAGGAGGATGACTGTCCTGAGGGTCCCCTCCCATGCGCTGACCCTTTGGTTATCAGCTTCCTGCCACGCAGTCTCCTCCTGGTCCTTTGCACCGAGACCCAGCATTGCTATAAACTCTGTTAAAAGCTTTTGCTCATCACCACTGAAGAGCCTGACACGTTTAAATACCCGGGATGGGATATTGCATGGTACTAAAGGCAAAATTCCCTGTACGGAGCAGCACAGCAGAGAGGCAGGAGGCTCTGGGTGTGCCCACAGCTTGTTACGTGCCAGAGGAAGGGCTAACGAGGGCCACCAGCAGCTGAAGCGCCACAGATTCAGCCCAAAGCCCTGAAAAGGGGGCATTAGGCTGTGTTAGGTTAATCCTAGATCCTCAAGGAAGGGGATGGTGGGATCTGCACCTCTTTCAGCCCTTGCCACGGGGTGAACAGGTGCTCTCTTGCATCCTTGGTAGCTCAGCCAGATACGGGTGAGAGAGGACACCTGCGTTGTGCAAAAGGTTAGTTAAACCGCTTGAAATCTCTATCAATTTATCTAGATAAACTAGAATCTTGGCCTTAAACAAAGGAGGGGACCTAAGCCAGATTTAGAGACTTCCCATCACCTTTACCAATCTTACGTCCTCTCCCACCAGCCCACCTCAGGCACACTGCCCGTGGCTGTAGCCTGCCCCACCTCGCTGCTTAGAGAAAAACTAATTTCATTTGAGCTCAGGACTGAGATTTGGGCTCCTGGAGGGAAGGCTGCTAATCTTTCTGCATTAGCTCCCCTATTTGTAAAATGGAAATGATGACTTTATCCATCTTTGTGGGCTGCGGTGAGGATTACTGCTTAATCTGAGGCTCTGCTGTGCCCCAACAAGGATGCCCGGTGTGAGCGCGCGTATTAGCTGTATTGATTGGGATGCTGCTTCCCAGCTGTGGCTGTAATCGCCGCGAGGATGCAGCAGGATTTGCAAATGGAGAAGTGGAGGGAGGGGTTTTGGAGCTAATTTTGGCGTCAGGGTGAGCAGGGGAGCAGGTACGTGTTCATCCCTGTTGCCAACCGAGGAGCAGCTTGCTCTTAGGCAGAGACGGGGAAATTTAACTACAAGGAGAGACGAGTCTTGCTGTAGCCTTAACTTGTGTGCATGTGCTGATGCTCTTCTGTGTGGGCCCACGATCAGCCAAGACACGGGAGACGTCTCCAAGTGCTGAAAAGCACGAAAAGGGCAAAAGCTGAACCGAGGCAATGACAAAGAAGCTGTAAGAAAAGGGAATCAGGGAGCTGGCGGGACAGCAGGAGCTGTAGGAGCCTGGAAAGGAGAAGATATCCGGGGATGAGAGGATGGCGGGGATGTGGTTTGAGGAGAAAACCATCTTCTTTGCTGTCCCAGGTCCTCAGTACTTGCACGGTGGGGCAGAGCATGGTTTTGAGCACAACAACCAGCCTTTCCCCACACCGTGTGCATTAACTCGGCTGCACCCTGAGCCCACCATGTCCGTAGGGTGCATAAATTGGGCCAGGTGCAAGTTATTCTGTTGGTGGATGGGCCAACGATTAAAGTGTCCCAGACCCATTTAGAAACCATACGATAGGGTCTTCAGAGTCCTCTCTGCCAAGCTTTTTTGGGGGCTCTCTTCCCCTTGGGCAGAGAGTTTACTTGGACGGGGGCGGACTTTGGCCTTGAAAGAGGGTTTGAGCTGGGATTTAACCTACTGGTGTAGGTAAACCCACAAATTCAGCCTCCTTCGCTGTGTGTGCCCAAGTCAGGCCACTATTTGTCTNTCAGAGTCCTCTCTGCCAAGCTTTTTTGGGGGCTCTCTTCCCCTTGGGCAGAGAGTTTACTTGGACGGGGGCGGACTTTGGCCTTGAAAGAGGGTTTGAGCTGGGATTTAACCTACTGGTGTAGGTAAACCCACAAATTCAGCCTCCTTCGCTGTGTGTGCCCAAGTCAGGCCACCATCTTGTCTCCTGATGTCCTGGAGGAGCCACAGGAGCACCTCCTGGATAGATGTTGAATTCTGGGTGAGCAGAAACCCCTTTGGGAGTTGTTTATTTGTCCCCACCAGATGCAGGCAGAGCAACTACAGCGCCAGCACGGGAGCATGAAGTGAGATGGGATGAGTGCTTGTCAGGGTCTTGCAGGGATGAGGGCCTGAGCAGCGGATAAATACCACTGAACGTGCCAGACTGACCTGACACCCAATCTTTTCTTCCTAATACTGACAAAATTTCCAACTGAATGATTAAGCAGAAAACTGGGGTTTTTTTCCCAACACAGTTGTCATGGGGAACGTGGTTGATAATATCCGGAATGCGACTGGTTTATATGCCCCACAATGGTACCCTGACTAAAGACCATTCAGTATTTAAAGCCACCATCAGCTGTTCAACAGTTTTCTTCCAGTATTTGCCCTTGCCTCCTGTCGCTGTGGCATCCAAGGGAAAAAGCTGAGCTTACTTCGGGATTGTTAATTGCTAGGAGACGTTTGAAATCCTGACTGTGCCATTGTGTACCACTAAGTGAAGCCGGAGAACCACAGAAAGGTTTGGGTTGGAAGGGACCTTAAAGACCATCCAGTTCCAACCCCCCTGCCACGGGCGGGGACCCCTTCCACCAGACCAGGTTGCTCAAAGCCCCATCCAACCTGACCGTGAACGCTTCCAGGGAGGGGGCATCCACAGCTTCTCTGGGCAACCTGTGCCAGTGCCTCACCACCCACACAGTAAAGAATTTCTTCCTGATATCTAATCTAAATCTCCCCTCTTCCAGTTTAAAACCGTTACCCCTCGTCCTATCACTACACACTGTGATAAAGAGTCCCTCCCCACCTTTCTTGTAGGCCCACTTCAAGTACTGGAAGGCCACCATAACGTCTCCATAACCACGGTTGGTTGTGCTCAGGGACTTGGGCAGTTTGCAGAAACTGACCCCAGCATGGAGGTTTTTTTGGTTTACTTCGGGTTTGGAAACCTGGTCAGAAAGGAGAAGGTGCTTTTCTGGTACTGCATTAATCCAAGATGTGTAAAATCTGTGCTCAGTTCTCTGCCCTGCCCAGACTTTGAGCGTGAGCTGTGCTGTGTCCAGCTACGGCAAGCAAGGACTCTGTGATCTGGCAATGCGGTGTTGGGTTGGATTGGCAATGGGGCTGGACCATCTGAGCTCATTGCTGTGGCATCCCCAGGGAGTCACTGCAGAGAAACAGGCATTTTTAGGGCATGGTTCCTCTCATTTTCCTTTAGACGTCACAAATGCATCATGACCTAATGGTGGTTCTCCACTGACTCCATAGAAAGCCCAGAGTCTCCAGCTCAAGTGCAGGTCTCCTTACTAAGACATTTAAAGCTAGGGGAGATTAATCCCACACCCTGTAGACACCAAAACTGGGTTCAGGTAGTGCATCTAGGTGCTATGGCCCAACAACCAGTCCTTACTAAAAGAACTTTAGTCCAATCTCAACCCTGTCCTCTGCTTCAGCTCAGGACCCTTCTGAAGGGGTACAAAGTGCTGGCGCTGGGTTGCATGCCCAAGGGGCTGCCACAGGAGCCATGCAGCAGAGGCAGTTTGCATTTTGAGCTTGCCTCCTGTAAATTAAAGGATCCAGCTGGGCAGTTTTGCCTTGCACATGCAGGCACGGAGGGAGGCAGAGCTGCTGCAGCACTGTGAACATGTAGGCACCATCCCTGCCCACGTGAGAGACAAAATCCAGCCATTCAAGCCTTGAGCTCGGTCAAGGCAACAAGACCGAGCTGCAGTTGTCTCTGCTGGTGTAGGACCAAAGCCTAAGAGGATCTGCGTGTGCACATTGTCCTCCAGTGTCTTCATAATTCATCGTGGTATGTCTATAACAAGCTTCCGGCAATGTGTTTTTGTTACTACCCTTAAAATAGGATGCAGAAGGTAAGGTTTATGGAGATAATTCATTTTATTGGCTCTTCTGCACCAGAATTAATTGCAGCCGTATTTATTGCTCTGGCAAGTAGAGATGAGGTAGATAAGGGAATGTCTTTGTTTAGGGCAATGAATAATTTACGTCGTAAATTCACCAGAACCTTGAAATTTGAAAGACTGATTTTGCTTCCTTCTGTGCCTAGGGATGTAGGCTGAGCCTTAACCCTTGTGTGTGACTGATGTTTTATGACTTTCCCGTCACTGTGATCATCTGCTCAATCTCCTGTAACACAAAACGTAGAATTTCCCCATGTAGGGTGGCTTTGGCTACCTATAAGGTTGGCATCCAGGCTACTTCTGAGTGCAGTGGGAGAGGCGTATCCAAGGAATAACCCATCCTGTCTATGACAAACGTCTAAGGCAGAATAAAACACACAGCTGGCTACAGAGGGAGCTTTGACAAACAGCTTTGATGGCTAATTTTCCATCTGCCAAGACAGGGGTTACATGTCAAACTCATAACGTCTAGTTGAGCTGGAAGAGATGGTGTTAGAAAGAGCCCCTGAACAACGTAGACTAAAAGCCTCCCAAACATTGCTGCAAAGTGGCAGATTCTTTCCCAAAGTGATGTTCCCCCAGGCTGTAGTCTCCTGATGAGCATTAGGATTTGTGTCCCAGGAAATCCCTGGTATCTGCAATATCTATCTTTTGAAGGGGATGGATCTGTTGTTGAGACTTATTCTACCCCTAGGTGGGCACCGCTACCTGCCCACCTCCCTGAGAGCCTGCACTGCCATGCAGATGGCACGTGCCGTGCTTCCTGGGCTGGGAATCAGGCGGTTTCCCGAGCCTTTGCCTTGGAGACAGAGGGCAAATATTGGTTTATCAGTCCTGCCTGCTCATGCTCTGGAGCAGAGCCGGTGGGCTCTCGAGCATGCATATATCGGTGTCCCTTGGATGATCTCTTGCTTCAAAATGAGGGGAGTGAGAGGGAAATATAGTGAAAGTCAGAAACTAACTTCAAAGGCAAGCTGGGATGGGAGCCCGTGCCAGCTTATGAGAGGAAAAACAGGAATGTTTTCGATTAGCGAGAAGGTAAAACGTGGTTAGAATGAAGAGCAATGTCCTTTCGTAGCTCTTGCCTAATCAAAGAAAGGACAGTTGTGGGGGCCACTGGCATTCTCAGTGGAAATTATTATGTCTTGGGAGAAAAAAATCCATTTATTTTAAACAACTGAGAAATAGGTCTATAAATCCTTCTGCCTTGGAGAGGCCCTGACGGAGCAGCGCTAGCCGAATCCTTTACGTGAGACACCAGTGTTACCACCTCTGCAGAGGTTTGATACTCTGGTATCAAACTCGGGTTAAAAAGGTGAACAGAATCTCCGTGGCCTAATCCTCCCTCGACAGAAGCTGACATTGCTCTAAAAAAATTCCAGTGGCAGAGCGGTTGTCCAGGTTTCCTGTTCTGAAGGGAGGTGACCAGCAGATCTCAGCTGGACCCTGTACCATTCAACATAGGCAGGAGTCTCTTCAGAGCATGAACAATAGATGGACAGGCATTTGCAGGGAATATAGATTTTATTTTATTTTTTTCAGAGTAGCTGAATGCAAAAAGCAGCAGAGGGCTCGTGGTATAGAATGAGCAGGCCACAGGATGGCAGATGAAACTCAGGCTTCGTAAACAACACGTGCTGAATGCGATGCCCCTGCAGTGACTTGGGTGGTTTGGTCGGAGCCCAACAGATGATGACAAACATCAACACCTGCTGAAAATGGACATTCTGGGCTTGGATTTTTGGATGTGGGCACCTAAAATGGGATTCAGCTGCCTGATTTGGCAGTGATTCCTCAAGAGCTGCCCTAAATGTGGCCCCCATAACGCCAGCTCAGTAACAGAGGCCCCTGTGTCTGCTGGTGCATGGTGCCCTTGCTCTGGTCAAGCCTGAACTATGCCCTGAAGCCCTCAAATGTCCCTGCTTCTGATACCCATCTTCATATCTAAGGTACAGCTGAAGCAAAACACAAATAATGGTGAGGGGAAGAGATCTCACTGTTTTCTAACTTTTTTTTTTAAAGTACAAGCTTGCAGGCTTTGCTTTCCTTCCTCGGAGGAGCAAGGAAGGCACAAGCCGGTTCCCTGTCCTTACTGAGTCCTGCCTCCAATTTGCAGGTCAGTGTTCATCCAGCAGTTGAATTTTCAACTGTCACAGAGGCAGAGAGAAGGGGGCAAAAAAAATTCTGATAACTAAAATGCCACCTGTGGAATATTCACAACCAGACAGGCAGAGACGGAGGCTGCTGGGTGAGTAATTTTCACCGGCAGAAGTGACCAAACAGTAGGCAGCATCCTGCCTTGCTCAGTGTTGAGAGTTGTCAGACAGAAAGTGAGATGGCCTCTGCCTTGTGCTGAAAATTTCTGGGACAGGAGAGGTAATTCGTCAGCTGCTGAAGTGTGTTAGCCCTCAGCTTCTCTTGTCTTCTTGGACATGGCCCTGAAACTCATCTGCTGTGGATGGGAAAACTTAAAGACCTGGGCACTGGCTCCTCCAGGAGGACATGCCGCTGTCCCGGGGAAGCAGCTCCAAGGCAAAAGTTTAGCATGCAGCAGGGCCTGAACGTCAAACTCTTAACTGGGTATCTCCCAAATCTTCTAACCTCATCCGTGCTATTTGCTCTTCCTTCTCCTTTCCTGCCTCAGTTTTTCCGTCAGTGTTTTTAACTCCCATTTACTCCAGTCTTCATACCCAACGATTGCCCCCTCCTCAGCTACAAGAACAGCTGAGTCTAGGTTATGTTGGTTAGAAATTGGTAGGTCACAAATTTTTGAGCCAGCTGGGAGGTGTGGAAACTGGAGGAAGGTCTGGGCAGTGTCTGACTTAGCCATGCTCCCGTAGGCTCCAGGCTAGTGCTGGATCTGGGCAGCAAGGTCTGCACCCTGCCTGCAGCTGGGGAGGGATCAGGTTGGAGGGCATGGGGAGGCACAGATCACCACAGGTAAAAGGGTGAAAATCTCTGTTTCCTTGTCTCAGCAGACTGTGGTTTGCAGAGAAGCTTTAGGCTAGCAGGAGGATGAGTGTGCCAGCTCACTGCAGGGTTAGGTTTTGGTGTAGGGGGGACATTCCCCAGCAGGTGTTGGCCATGGGAGGCATCACACCACAGCCACACCCCTTGAGTCATGACTCCTTGGGGTTATGATTTCTTTTTTTTCCCCAAGACTGAAATAATTTACAAGGCAAATCATTACGTTTACCCCATTCTGGTATACACTGACTCAGGCTCATGTGCTCCTTAGCAAAGCTTGGACCTGTTTCTCCTCCTTCACAGCCTCTCCCTGCCCGCTCAGCCATGGAGGAGGTCCATGAAGGCTTCCACTTACTTGCATCCAGCTGAGGCTCTTCAAGCTCACGTAGGGGAGAGGCTGTGGACTGAGCCTGTCTGGGCTATAGGACTGAACTGAGCAAGGGGCAGAGTTGCAGCCCCTGCTACCAATGGCCAACAAGGCAGCCACGTCATGCAGCACGACACCTTGCCTAGGGGGTTGCAACAAAACCCAAAAGTTATTGCAGGCACTGAGAAAAAAACATTTGCAGTTACAACTACGTTGCATGGCAGCAGGAACTTCATTCACAGCCAAGTGCGCGGTTTTGGTCCAGCCACCTTGCACAGCATGGACTTGGGGCCAAAAAAAAGGGTCCAAGTCCAGCCAGGTCATATTAATTTTGGGTCCAAGATATGCCAAGATTTCCTTCGCCTGGTAACTCCAGAACTTAGTGTAAGCATAAGCATAAGCAAGCTCAGTCTCATGCTCAACTGCTAGCGTAGCATCTCCTAGCTTTTATTGTGTTGCATCGGTCCTCAGCTGGATTTCCTGCGTGCTGCCTCACTAGACCTGCTTTAACAGCATCTCTGGATTAAGTGTTAGAACAGATTTTGGGGTGTCCATCAAAAGGTGCCTGGCTACAGCCTCTACCACAACCCACCCATGTTCGTCTGCTTCAATACTTAGTGCCTACCTGGAACTCTGTGAAGTAGCCGAGATGGTAAATTCACAAACCAAGGTCTGGTAAGGAAGTGGTTGGGATTACATGAGCAGCAGGCTGCACGGTGGGGTATTTTTTTCAACACTGGAAACTAAAAAGAGAGACCAAGCTTGTTTTTCATCAGCCAAGAGAACATGTATTTAAAATTCAATAGTTAAAATCATTGCAATTTAAAGTAATGCTCCAATGAAACTTAATGAAAGATAAACCTATTCTGAACAATACAAAAGAAAAAAAGGGAGTAATTACTTAGCTAAGCTATAATTTCGTTCACTGTTATTAGGTGGATTTAGATTACTTGCTCACTCGAGATTAAAGATTTGAAGTACACGGCTGAAATCCTCTTTCTAATCCAGAATTGCTAAATCCTTGGGTATTTCTCCATTATAGTGCTTTGATTTGTGTCCTCATATTCAGCACATAGCTTCAGTTCTCTGCCAAATACCTGTTCCTTTCTTCTCCCCTAAACACAGTCCCCTATTTTCCTGATAGCAAATGCTGTACACAAACCAACAGTGCCAGCTCCTCCCAGGTTTCCCCAAGGGTCCCAACACTTCATACCTCAGCAGGGTGCTCTAATTACAAACCTCAAAGCAAATGATGATTAATTTTATTGAAACAAAAGATGCCAACAACATGAAGCCACTTGGAAAAGAGGATGGAAATTTTTTTTTTTGTAAGCTTTAACAAACTTGTACACAGACTTGATGACCCTCCTTGTTTGGGCTGCTGCTACCAGAAATGGTATTTCCGTATTGCTCGGTCCCTTTGGCCATGCCTGGCTGAGAGCTGTTGCAGGGTGTGTGGATGTGGCAAAGGAAGGAGGGAGCAGATGGACCTGGTGCTCCAAGAAATAGGAGCTAAGCCTCAGCTGAGCAAGCGAAACGGCCCTGACAGGGTCAGCAGAGTTACGCCGGCTTATGGCAGGGGAGGACTTGGTCCTCCATTTGTTGTAAGAGGATTTCCAGACCCTGTTCCTAACAGTTCTCCTAGAAATCCATTTCCTTTGGTGATACATGTACCTGGGGAACTCCACGAGGTGCTGCATGTCTGTCCTCATCATCGTTGGGGGAAGAGGTGAAACATCCCTGGGTGAGCATTACAGAAGATGGAGTAGCTGGTGATTTCAGTTTGCACAGTCAAGGGAAAAGCATCACGTCCCCCAATTCTGCTCACTGATGCTCAACCCACAGACTACTATGGGATAGCAGGATGTCACTTCATGTTCATTTCCACATCCTAGCAACTGAATCTCACATCAAGACAGGGAGCAAGGAGTTGATAAAGTCTAGAGCTGAGAGACCAGCTGTGGGGGGTGGATTTAGGCAGCTTTTGAACTGTGGCACTTACTAACCTGCCCATTAGTATTGCTGGGAAAGGCATCCGCATTTTCCTATGTAAAGTAAAATAAAATCATGAATTGTATGGGGAAAAAAAACCACGTTTGGTCTGCAAGAGAAAAGTCCAGAGGAGACTTAACTCCAGCACTTTTGGTTTTTCATCTGTTTGAACAGTCGGGGTGCAAAGGGAGTGGCTGGGTGCTGCCCAGAGTCATAACCACAGTGGTTAATGTTTCAGTGCTCAGTCACGTCTGATTTCTAGCTGTTACCTGCTCTCACTCAACTGATTTTTAACACACTTGGCATTTTCTGTGTGTGCAAGATGTTTGGTTAGATCCCTTATGCTGTGTATGTGGAAATACAAGGCCAGCTAAGAACAGATGAGCTATTAGGCATCAGGTGAGGTATAATCCTCCCTAATCACATTTCTAAACCTGGTAGTGGGAGGTAGGATTAGAGTTATTAACATGCGGACACTAAAGCATACCATTTATTTAACAATTGCTGGCCCTTTGTGAAGCGGGGTATACGCAAGCTGCAACTGCACGCTGGCTCGTCCATCTCATGCAAGATGAAGCTACTGCCAGTGGCAAAGTGAGCAGGTATAGCTTGCTGTCCGCTGGCACAAATGCAGAAGCGAATCTGAAATCTCCTCATAGGGCTGCTGTGCAGCCCTATAGGAGCATACCTGGCATCTAGATATTAAGCTGCGTAAATATAAACAAATAAAATACCACAGGGTGAAAAAATTCAGCCAGTGTTTGTCTTCTCTTTCTTGAACATGCTGTAATATATCTGTACACAAGTTTAAAAAGCTGGAACTTGTAGGATGAAGAGCAGGAGGCAAAGGCAACAACTGGGAAGTAGCAATGTGGTGCAAGAGCAGCAGGGAAGGGAATTCCAGAGCTCCTTGACCTAACCCTGTCCTGAGCATGCCACACAGTTTTCCCGGCTCGGCTGTGCACTGAAGTGTTACATCAGGGACTTACATGCCAGGTAGACATCCTGAAAATCAACAGTTTTGTGTTTTAATTCTTCAGTCTATCATGCTGGTGTACCTGTCTGCCTTTGGAGAATTGAGGTTTGACCTTCTGATTCTGCTGAGGATGTTTGGAACAGCAAGGTTTTTTCCTCAATTTGTAAAATAAAAATAAAACTCTGTGCCCAAGCCTGTTGCCTGGTGTGCATTAACCTACTGAAGGATAGTTCCAAGTTGCTCTAAGAAGGGTGTCAAGTCTGCTCAGAAGCAGAAGGACAGGACGCCAAAGCCCAGGGGCAGCTCGATCTGATCCCAGGACCATGTAGATGCAGATGGGAAATCCCAACACACGCAGCTCCCTTGTCTGTGCTCTTCGGCTGCCGCAGTCACTGGCAAAGGCTTGGCCCTGGGGCAGGTGCGCTCTTCCAGACAAGTCTTGGGCATGGTTTGGGATTTAGGTCGGGCCAGGGACCATTTGCAACAACATTTTTCATGTGCCCGCCCTGTTTTGAAAGCTGAAAGTCTAGTACTCTGGGCGTTGCTCATTCCATGCCAGTTGGCGTGGTACGTACACCGTGCACTGCTCCACACTGGTATACCAGATGTGCTTACGATGCTGTGTGAAAGAGAAAATGATACTGCTGCGGTCAGGTTTAGACCCCACGTGCTCTGACAGGTGCCTAGAGCCAGGCGCCTAGAGCCAGGCTTGCAGATCTGAGGTATCTAAAAATTAAGAGGATCCCTTTATAGCCAGTGCAGAATAATAGGCGCTCCCGGGGGTTATTCATCCCGTCCTAATGCAAGCTCTAAAATAGGCCAGATGAACTGTCCTCTAGAGAGGCCTCTGTTCCTGATGACTGTAGCAAGTTTAGGGTGACTAACTTAGACTTTGCAATCTAACTTCTAACGCTTGGCGAAGTGCATCCAACCATCTGTCTGCAGGGATAAGAGGCTGGTGTTGGAGGTAGCCTCAAGGCACCCTTCAAAAGACACTACACATCTAGCCTGTAAATCCCACAAACGCATTTTCTTGTGCATAGAGCAAAACCATGTTCAAAATACTCTTTTCTGGGACTGTAAGTATACCAGCACGGCCAGAGAGGTTGGCCCCATTTCTCTGATCTCTCTCGTCTAGGCTTTGTTCTTGCCCCAGACAGCGGCCATGCGATGCAGCTCCTGGCTCACAGCACGGAGATCTTTCAGGTAATGCCTTTTAAGAGTGACCTGACGGCCTTGCCGGTGTTTCCAGCTGAGACTGTAATCGGGCCGTGTCACAGATTTGAGTCATATCAGATGCTGTTAAGTCATCGTGCTCCAAACCCGGCAAAAAGTCAGGAGAGGGGAATGGCAGGATCCCTTCACTGCAACAACCTTATCTGTCTGGAATTGTAAACGGTGATGGGATGATGCCTTTGCTCCTCTCCGCTCCTCACCCTTTTGTTGAGAAGCAACCTAAGAAGAGAAACTGATGATCTGTTTCAAAATAGATGTTTTTTCCAAGCCACTAGCCTTCATTTTTAAATTTATGCCAAGTGTAAAATGTCATGGTTTTTCTTCTGGGTTTACCTAGCAGCAGGAGACCATTATCTACTGATATTACCTGTTAAATAAGCGCAAACTACCTGTAACTGCAGCATTGCATGTGCCTGGGGAATTTATGTAAGCCTGAGCTGATATCAAGGATGGACTTTGGAAAAAAACCTAGGATGTTTTAAAGAGGAAGAGTTGATTAATCAAGTCATGTCTTCATCTGAAAATGTTGTACCTGCCACTGACACAAATAACCTCCAAGACGATGATTGAAAGAGGATTCACGGGCGAAATATTCTCCCTTATCATTTTGTTAACTTTGTGCGTTTGACAGCACATCACCGCGTCTAGACAGTTTCACGGGTAGGCTGACAATCAGCTGTCTGGCACTGACACGTGGTAGGTGAGACGCTATGTACGCTTTTCTTTTGGATCAGCTAGAGGAGAAATATCAGGAACATCAGCTGAAGGATGAGAAGATAGCAGCCAGGAACGACTGATCGGAAAGAAGCCCAAGCACACTGGCTGCCATTTATTTCTCCAGGCATTTCCAGCAGAGGGCTGTTTGTATATGGAGCATCATAGCTGCCAGCGCCCATCAGTAGAGTCGTTGGGATTTGTGCCGGGCGCTTTTCTTGGGCAGAATGACTCCTGGACTCAAAGCCTGCTCGAGGCATGTTTCCACTGTGTTTCTTAAGGGTGGACAGAGTTCAGACTGACATTCCCCAACTCTCTTCCTCCCCAGACAGCGTAGTCACCTGTAACGCCAAGTTTGGCGTGTTGCAAAATCCACCCAGGACCTGGGTAAGCAGCCCTGAACTCCGTGTTGCTCTGGTTACAGCACTCGCAAAGCCTGAGCTATTTTCAATCAAGAGGTGTTCAACCCTGATTAAATTACAGACACATCCTGGAAAGGGCTTTCCAGATGATTCTTCTGTTTCCTTTAACTTCAACAGGGCTTTTTTCTCACTGGTGGGCCAGAGGCAAGGCGAGCTTCATACACAAAATTTAACAGTAATAATTGCACCCAATTCAAGGTCCTTCAAGGCTCTGCATTATGATAAAGTCACCCATCAGGACAACTTGGGGCTTCACAGGGCCAAAATTATCAGTCTCTGTCCTGCAAAAGCACCGACATCTATCACCTGTGTTAGCTAAGGAGAAGCCTTTGGTTATACTCAAAGCAGTTAAGGTCAAAACTACACACAGAGGGCAGCTGGGTCCTTGATTCCGAAAATAACTGCCAAAACTTGCCTTAAATCCCTACCATCGGATTTAGCTTTTAAGTTTGTGCAGGACACTTGCGTTCATGCTGCAAAGGAAGACACAACGTCCTTGGAACATCTCTAATATCACGTCTTGCCAGTGCTTGAGCTGCAAACTGATTTTTTTTTTTCCCCCCGCTTTAATCTTCAAGCCAGTGGATGGGGAGCAAGACACTGCTCCTGAGGGACGTTACTGTTTGTCTTCAGTCACTGTAGATTACAAATTGCTGCAGATTACTGTTTGTATAGACTTGGAAAGCGATTTATCTTGGAATGAACGCATACAACACTATTACTGGACATTAGCCTCTTCCATTTGTTTCTTGCTCTTTGCAGACCACTGCTTCTATTTCAGTTGCTGCTTCTATTTATTTGTGCGTGTGCATCTCCCGTGTTTTCCAAGGCTTTCATCTTTTGTAGCTCTTCCTTGCCCTGTTCCTTGCCGTGACATATTTCAACAGGCTGATTAAGTTCTGAATTTGACTTTTGCAGCCCATGTGCTGTGTTTTCCTCATCTTTGGTGCTTAAAGCTATATGGTCTATAATATATTTGTGTGCAGTTGCATCAAACTTGCACGAAGACGCTAACCCAGCTAGACTGCAGTTTCAGATTTTGCTCGGTTGCATCTATCAGAAGGCATATCTCTCTATTTCCATTTTCACTAGCAACACTATTCTAAAGCGTTTAAGATCTCATTATTGTGTGACCTTTCTTCACCTGTAAATGCTAAGGTCTGAAAAACCAGCAGCTGTCCTTGCCTGTGGCTGTAAGCTGGGAGTTTTTTCCTACTGCCATGTTTCATAAATATTGACAAATTACTTTTATAGAGCGATCTGCACAGCGCAGCAAACGTAGTCACTCAGATCAGTGGTCTTAAGACAGCTGTCTCAAGGAATCACGGCTGCACATCTCAACTTTAAGAGTGGGGACTGCATTTTGGAAAGCACAGACTTTAAAAAGGATTTACAGGTCACTGTTGAAAACACTGTGAACGTATACTCCCGGTTTTCCATAGTAGGGGAAATGGGGCCTTTGAATCCAAAAGCAGAAGACAACTGAATAAAGGCAGAGCGGTGTTATAACACTGTAAACGTATTACAGGACTGATCGTGGTTTCAGCACCCGTACTTCAAAAAGCAAGTTGTAGAGGTAAAGAGGGTTCGGGATAAGTGCTGAAGTTTGGAAACCCTCCTTGCGGTGAAGGACCAAAGAAACTCAGTTTAGTTTGTTTCGCTAAGAAAAACACCAAGGTGCAACTCACTCCCAGTCACCGAACACTTATATGCAATCAAGATTTCTATGTAAAGACATTGCTCCAGCAAAACAAAACCAACAAAAAGGTATAATGAGATCTAATGGCATGGAGTTGAAACTAAACAGATCCCTTAGAGATAAAAGAGGCACTCATTTTCACCACGCCAACTTACCAGGCTGTTGGTGGATCCCTCCCACTGCAGGTTTGTAATCAGAGTCGAGCTGCCTTTTCCATGGCTGGTATGCAATAGCTCAGAGCTGCAAAGGTTGCAGGCTCGATAAAGGATTCTGTGGTGGCAATTGTTTGGCCTTTGAAACAAATAACACAGAGTGGATCGTTGTAATGGTCCGTCTTACTCATAAATTCAAAGACTCTAGTAAAATGTTGATATTTAACCTCTCAGTGCCTTAAATCCTGCAGCCAGAACATGGCTTCAGGACAACATCCTTCCGCATATTGGTGGGAGGCCGGTCCGTATTGCCAGAAACGCGGTTCTTAAGCAAACCTTACTCTTGCATAGAGGAGATTTTGCTGTGCCGAGAGAGGACGTGTGATCAGCACCAGCATCTTGCACCAGCTTGTTCCCAAGCTGGAGGAGGACAAAACCAGCTGATTCTTAGACCAAATGGCAGAGGCAGGGTCAACTCCTTGAGTTCTCCCCAACCCCCTCTCTAAATACGATGGCTGTCACAGTGTCACGCCGTGGCTGTCCAGAGCCAAGAGCTCCTTCTTCTGTCACTCCAGCCAAACGAATCAGCCTGCCTCCCCACTAATGCCGAGTGCCAGGGATGGAGCCTCTAACACAGACTTCCCCGTGGATTACAAACAAAAAGCCATCAGTTGGCTTCGAGCATTGTTAGAAGGACAGAGATTTTTTGCATCAGTTATTCATCATGATAAATGCCAAGAGCTGAAATAAACAACATGACAGGTTTGTAATGATAAAGTCCCAGCATATTTTAAGGCCTAATTTTTTATTATGGCAATGTTTTTATTTGGTGATAGCTTCACCTGCATAACAGTAATGTATGTTTCATATCTCTAAATAAAGCTAGGCAGGGAAGGATTTTGCAGGTCCTTTGAATTCCTTATTCTTGATCTATTCTGTCCGTCAGAGTAACAACAACAACTTTCAAAATGATATTGTCATAAACCACTAGTTTTTTGAAAGCACAAAGAGAACGTTCAAAATCTGTAACGAAAGCTTTGCACGACCAATAAGAACATAAAGGAAACTTTTAACCTCAAAGGATTCTAAACACTTCATCAACTAATACAGACAATATATACAGAGATCACTTCCAATTCGGCTACCAGTCTCGCACAGATGGTGTAGAAAACTGGGGTAAATCTCATTGAGACTAATCTATACAAACATATGCTTAATTAGCATAGTGCATCTTACACAGTGTAAAACAGAAACAGACTGTATTGCAATAACTGATCACAGCCTAAATTGGTTTATTTTGATCCTTCCTAGAGAGGCACTGACTATTTGGTTTATTTTATTATTTTGCAGATTTCACTGTAATGAATTAATTTCGGCTTGCTGGAAAAAGCAAACAGAAAAAAGAAATAAAGATGATGATAGAAAAATTAATCATACCAAGGTTTGTATTTATGCTGAATTTTGTTCCGATGACTGATCCCGCTGCCTTCAGCTGGCTTATTCACTGCATAGATTTAAACATTTACATAAATCCTTGCTGGACCAGGGCCTACCATTAATTCAGAAACAAAGCTATTGTCCCTCAGGCCTACTCACAAATTACATTTGTTTATTTAAGTCAATAAAGATAAACTTGTGTAAATCTCTTTGTAAACAAGGCTATTTCACTTTAATGATGGCTTATTTGGGGTTAGCATAAATGTGTTTCTAATCAACTTTAACTAATCCAAAATAAAGGATGTCAGCAGATGAATGGTGCAGTATTTGGAATAATGAGAAAGGACAGAGGGATAACCCGCTACAGAACAGAAATGCTGACAACGTGGAACATTTCTGATCTATAAAAATCAGGAAAACAGGAAAGAAAAGCCAGTTTTGGTAACTATAGATGACTGAGAGTGGCCATCCCCTAGCTAGCAGTGAGTGGAGGGGTATGCCCAAACGGGTCCTCAGTTTGGTCGCGTGTGGAGCCCCTGCCCCTCCTTATCTCGGGAGGGAGCAGCGAAGCGCTGCCGGACCTGAGGGAGGTCCTGCAAAACCACCTCGGAGGCTCCGCAGTCTGCTTAACTGCAACTTCCGCTGCCAGACAAGCCTAATTAAAAACTGCTTTGAGTTCAAGACATTACCGTTCCTTGGCGGTGGCTGACCACACCTAAAGTTAGGCGTAAAACCGAGGCTTTGAAGCCAGGAGACTAGTAAGAAATCAAGTTCACCGAGCTTATGTACAACACCCGTGATTGCATCTGAGCTACCGAGCTCCCTAGACGGATCTGGGCCTTCGGGATTTTCCTGTAGGGAGATCTGACTGCCCAGTTGTACGAAAGCTCCTGATCCATTTCTGCGCAAAGTCAAGCGAATTAACGCAGCCTCATAAGCATTCAAAATTCAAGTGTTTTTCTGACTACGCCAAAGTTGTCTCTCTCAACTCGCTCTGCTTTTCGTTACTCAGGGCAACTGGGTTTATGTGCAAGTAGACACTAGGAATTAAGATAAATTAAGGTAGTTAAATCATTTACTCATCAGAATTACACAGCGCAAATGAGGAATGTGAGCAGATGCATAGGTCTTCTCATTGGGTTACGAGTTTATGACAAGAGATGTCGCTTCTAAAGATTACTGTCTAACTCCATGCCATCTGATAAATGGAATGTACTTTATAACATAAACACCAACCAGTTTGTACTATGATGGCTCAGAAAGGTGTATCTTTGCTTTCAGTGCATTATTTTGAATACTAGTTGTTTCTTAAGTCCACTCTGACAAGGCTGTAAAAGGCTGTAAGACAGACACAGCAGGCTTACATCAAGGGCTGTCAAATTTTTTTTTGCGCTGTGGGACTTTCCTTTTTTCCTTTTTTTTTTTTGCTCTGCTTTGCTTTGCTTTGAAATCTCCCAACAGCCCAGTCTGAAACGACAGTGATTTATGTAACAGTGGAAACATACTTCTGCATTTCAGAAGAGGTAGTGAACAGATTTGAGTTTCAACATTTCAGAGAAATTTCGTTACCGAAAAGATAAATAGAGGAGCAGAAATATGAAACGCCTTTTTATGTATTTTGCTCTTACTCCCAGCCTGAAGTCACAGCTTTTTTTAAAGTTTGAGGAGTACTTGGCCCTTTGCACATCTTTAATCTACTATATGCCGGTATGATCGAGTTCCTATTAATTTTGGAGCTTTTTATGCCTCATGCGATAGCTTCCTTTTCATTTATGATGTCAAAGCTCTTCTCTAATCACTTTAATGTAATGCCTGTTTGGACAGTACACCGGCAGTTAGTCGCCTTGAAAACCAACAGGCGTGCTTCTCATTCTGTGATGGGAAAAGCATGGTGTGGTGTCCTCTTTGCCCCTCTTCATGCTCCACAAGAAGCGATACAGCGTGAAGCCTCTTGCTTACAAACTTCGTGTGATTTAAGGAGAAGTGGCTCAAGGCCGTATTTAACCCTCTGAGGCTGAGGGAGACACAATCTCAGTCCTAGAGAAGTTGTTTCGTGCTGTTACCTACACGGAGGGGAAGTTTTTGCAAGCACTGCACGGTTCGCCCCCGTGGCAGGCAGTCCTGCAATGACATGGAAAGGCTGCTTTCACGCCGTTTGGCTGTGAAGCAATGCAGCATGAAAGGGGATCTGTCCCTCTCGCTGTTTCCAGACCCAGCTTCTCCGCGCGCCATTCTCTCTTTCATCATCTTTTGCCGATTTGTGGATGACGAAAGCTACCTTCACCTAACTTTAGGGAGAAAATAACACGCTCAAATGTCATTTACAATAAGCAGGGAAACAGCACTGCAGTTGCTGATGTAAGAGACAAAGCACTTCTTGAAGTATACACTTGTGCTTCAACAGAATGAGCTAAGAAATCTGGGAGCATTTAGCAGTGGTTCTCCATGGATTTATGGTCGTTGTTGTCGTGCATTGCTGGCTGATCTTTTTGTTTCACAGCTCTGTTCAAAGCTCTTCCGTTTTTCTTTTTCTTTTTTTTTTCAGTTTAACAGATCATTGTGACATTTTGGTAATAATGACCTCAACACAAAAACTATCTGCTCTACCTCCAAGCCCTGCCTTCCTGGCATCGCACTTCACACTCATCTCCGCCTTCACGCAGTGATATCTGATAGTGTCGGGTCATTTAGAAATCCTAGGTGTCTTTGAAGTTATCTGATATTGGTGTTGCATTTCTTTTACCTCTGAGGGGATTTGGTCACCGCATTTGGGAAGTCAACATGTATTCTGCGTAGCATAGTGCAGCCAGCTACCGTTTCATCATGTGTTCTTTAGATCTTAGGTTATTTCCCTTGTCCTTTCTAACAGACAGGTGACTCTGAAATACCACTGCGCTGTTTCTCTCTGTACAAGAATGCCGTTTGTGAGGATGCTATCCCTCTGACACACATTAGCATACCTTGCGAGAGATGCTGATTGTCTTCCGTTGCAGGTTCAAATCCAAATGGGACTGTCAACCATCTGTACCTAACCGCTAATGGCCAAAATGCACTGAGCTACACGGTTAATAGTATCCAGCATCGGTATCACGGACTGAGTTTTGCTGTTTCTTTGTTTTTACTGCATCAGGTACTATTTCTGCAGCTGCAGGTGTGTGGCTGGGAGCCCTTTCCAGAGTGGTATTCAAGTTGCAGATGCACATCTTTCCTGGCTTCTTCACAGCAACCATGCTTCTGAGGTACCTTCTGGGCTCTGTGATTTGCAGCACCGATGCCACCTCCTTCCATTTGCTTTATTACTCCTGCCACTTGCAATTTCCCTTTCTAAAGAAATGAGGTTTATGCAATTGCTTGGGGTTTTTTTTTGTCAGAATCCCCCAATATAAGCTTGTCAACCTTTTGACCTATTTCAACCAACCCTAACAGAGAAGCAGAGCTTTTGGAAATACAAGGTCTGTCAAGTTTCACGGCAAACAGGGGCTGCAGTAGAAAAGAAAAAGCCTTGTTAGTGCTCCGCCAGGGAGAAATGCAGAGAAAGCTCAGCCCTTATCAGCACTGTTTGGCTTCCTTGGCAGTAGGGAAATGGTGGGCAGCTGGCCAGACAGCACATGCATAGCCCTGAACCAGCATGTGCTGCTCTGTGCCCAGACAGCAAGCCACTAAAAGTAGGTTGGGGGCATAGGAGGGAGCTTTGGATATATCAGAAGTCAGCCTCGGGGATATAAGAGGAGAGGGGGCTGTGGATTTATGGCAGTGGAGAGGGGAAGGGAATGTCTGACACAAATCCATAGAAAAAGTGAGCATAATTAACTTGCTGTTCATAGAAAAAAATATCTCTGAATGCAGTGAAACCTCCACAAAGCAAGTGCTGCACTGGCTGAATAGCCTGTACCTGTTCCCAGGTACAGCATGCCTGGAACACCTCCTTATCTTTCAAAAACATGATAGTAATCTGTTAGCAGCTCTGCATTGGCTGCAGTGGGTATCTATCTTCTCCGTTTTACTTTTGTGTTTATTTCACAACCAGCTTGAATCTCAAACTGATGGAATTGTGGGAAAAAAATACAAGAAAAAAACTGGAATAAGCTCCATCCATGTCTGCTTCAAGCTGGGAAAATCCAAGGACAGACGAGGCAAGTGGGAGGTTTCTGCAAGTCCACATCTATCATTCTGTCAAAAGGGCTAAATGATCGGAGAGATGCCTCACCTGGCTCCTGAGAATACCAAGCCTGTTGTGATGGGATACGTGCCCAAGACACTGAATCACAACACGTACGTCACCAAGCACAGCAACCATTTCTGTCTGGAAGAGGAGCGTGTCCCTGGAAAGCAAGCTGTTAGGTTGGTGAGATGGGACCTCAGGTAGAAGAGAAGTGGCCTGCAGTTGAAATATATTGGGTGGGGCATTGAAATATATTGGGGGAGAAGTATCAAAAAGTGGAAGCAAAAAACCAGAGCATCTCCAACAGACTTAGAGCAAAGCAAGAACAGACCTTTTCACCCAAAGAACCCCCATTAAACGCCCATTTTGTGTCCTCCCACTCATGGTTCGGGAAACCTGCTGGGCATCACCGCAGGGACCTGTGCAGACGAAGCAGCGATGGGTTTTGCACACTGATGGGTCCCCGTCTGCACAGTTGCGGCCAACAGGCTCCGATTTACTTGTGGTGAGCCCGGGCACTTGCTCACGTGCAGGAATTCGGTTAAATGGCATCATTACCACCCCACAGGTGGTTAAAGCTGTGAAGGGTCTACTGAAGGCTAACCCCCCCCCCCCCCCCCCGCCAACAAACCAACACGAAGGGAGAAAACGCTCTTTTAAGAGCCGCGGAATGGGAGTGGGGCAGCCCCGAGCCTGGTGCAGGCAGGGGCAGGCAGAGGGAGGCCAGGCAGGCTTCAGGGTGGCCTCGTCTCAGCGTCACACCTTGGGGACCAGCGGGATCGCACCAGCCCCGCAGGGCCCATCCGTGCCTCAAGCTGTACGCCGTCGCAGGAGACGAAGCCTCGGGCAGTTTAAATGTGTTTCGGGATGAGATCAGGGAAACGGAGCCTGGTGAAGGGGCGGGGGAGGAGGGCCACGCCGCCCTCAGGCCATGGCTGCGGGGAGAGACTGGCGTCGTGCCCTCTGAGGGGCCGCCCCGGCTTCCACCGCGCACCAGCCCTCTGAGGGAAGAGGTTTCTCCCTCCCTTGCGCAAGGAGCACTTAAACTTCGATTTAGTTACGGCTTTATTGATCGCCTGAGGGTAGGCGACCCGAGGGTATCCCCGTGCCGGGCCTGCCGCGGTCCCTGAGGTAATTTTTGGCGGGAAGGAGCGCACTACTTTTTCTCAGCTGCCACCCGCGCGTCGCGCGGAAGGTTACGGGAGAGGGCGGCAGCGTCCAGGGCCGGCTCGCGCCGCTAGTGCGCCTGCGCGCCTGCGGGTCACTCAAACATCTGATCAACCGCCCCTAGCGGGCGCGTGGCGCGAAGAGTGACAGCCGGCGCGGCCAATCAGCGGCGCCGCCCCGCCCCCGCCGCGCGGGGCACGCAGCACCGCCCACCCAGCTCCGTCTCCCTCCGCCTCGCGTCTTTTTTTTTTTTTCCCCCCCCTATTTCTCGCTCTTTATATTTTTTTATCGCTGCGGGCACTCTATTGGCGGCTCAATCCGCCAATCGGCGCCGCTGGCCGGGCCTCCGCGCCCTTTGCCCAATCGCCGCCCGATCTTCCTCAAGTGACCTGCAGCGGGACCAATGGGACGCCTCCCCGCCCAACCGGCGGGGGCGGGGGCGGGGCGGGAGCCAATGGGCGCGGGGAGGGCGGGCGCGCAGGGGAAGGCAGCGCTGAGGGAGGAGGGCGGCCGCGCAGCTCGCCGAGGAAGAGGTTGGTCCCGGGGCGGTTTCGGCAC
>VZSC01000006.1:14988-172532 GCA_013398225.1 Steatornis caripensis | reverse complement strand
CCCCCCCCGCCGCCCGCCCGCCGGGATACGCCTCCCCCCGCGGGGCGGTGAGGGTGGGAAGGGCCGGTTTGTGCCCCCCTCTCTGTGTGTGTGTGTGGGGGGGCGGTGAGGGGAGGCCAAAAAAAAAAAGTTGTTGCTTCTTCTTCTTCTCCTCCTCCTCCCCCTCCCTCTCCGCCCGGTCTTTTTTTCTTGCAGAGATCAGGCGTGCAAAACTTCGTGCCGGGGTGGTGGAGAAAGTTAGGAGCAAGTTGCAAAGAAGCGTGTAGGATTGCAGGCTTCGCTTCAGCCAGTGCCCCTTTGTGTGTTCCTCTCCTAGTCGCAGAGCCGTGGATGTGAAATGCGCGCTGCCTGCATGAGACATGCGAATTGAGAGTAGTGGTTTTCTTCGCAGCAATTGTTTTAACGCTCTAGCTATCTGTGTGTATCGTGAGATGTAAACAAGCATAATCTGTTAAGTGTTTTATCTACCTAGATAAGCACATGGGAGAAACTGTGTTGTGATAAATGCAGGTAGTTGGTGTTACTGCAGAGTTCCTGTTCGCAATTTTTTGTGGGGAGTGGAGGGGAAGAGAAAAAGTGTGACCTAGTACGGTCTTTTGAGTCTTCGCTCTGAGAAAATAAAAGCGGGTGGATGAAGAGCCCTTGTGATAGTCTTGGAGAGCTGTTGAATTGAACAGCTGGGATTCAGACCGCAGCCTAGTCTCAAAGTCTTTTTTGGTTGTGCGTTGCAGTTTTTGACTAAAAAAACCAAGCATGTGTGTTGTGCTCTGTTCAAATACTTTACAAACAGGTGGATGGCATTAAGAAAAAGTTTTGCTTACTGGGTTTACCAAACAAGTATTTATGAAAATGCTTCTAGTGATTGCTGCAACCTGTGTATATCGTGTGTAGAGCTCATGTTATCACAGTTAAGGGTTCTGAACGAGTCAGATTCCATCTGTAGCAAGAAGTTTATAATGATAGCTTATTAGGAGACCGCACATAACAGCAGGTTTGCCTCTTCTTAAGTGTTCCTCTCTTAGCCTGGAGAGCTGTACTTCCAAACTGATTCATGGCATTATTTCTGTGGGGGCTGGACTCTGTAGTGAGACTGATTAGTCTTTGCTCTGTTCTCCACACTGAACACCACCCCCCGCCCCAGCCCTCTTGTGAAGGCAAAAGGCTGCTCTTAGAACAAGGTTACTGTTTAGACTTTCCTATGCTTTATCACAGTGTTGGAGCTTGCATGGTGCATGAATAGATTTTTTTTTGTGGATGTGTTTGTTCTGAGGCATAGCTTTAAAACTTTAGCGTTTACAAACCATAGTGAATGAGAAGGGAAGGAGAATCTGAGAGGAGGTTTTTAAAGTCCCTTCCCCCCTATTTGCTTAGCACTATTGTGATGAAAGATAGCATTAGTTACAGATGTCTTTAAAATGAGGAAGAGGAGGATCTCTTTTAGGGTGGTTTAAACTTAACTCAAAGATGAGTCTGAGCACATATTTAATGATATATTGGGCTGTTTAATAAAGTAACCTGGTAGTTGATTGTTGTTCTGCAGTTCTGTGGGTCAGACTCGGACTACACTGACAGGGAAACGACCGAAAGTGTTTGAAGATCTAATTTTCTTTATGAAAGATGCTGGGTGTGTGTAATATAATTTTGGAGAAGAATTTGTCGGCTTTCCTGAGGTTCTGTTTGATGATAAAAAGGAGAAGACAATTGAAAAAATGAGGTTTAAAAAATTGGCCTCTTAACTGATCTTTTCCTCCACCCAGCAGCTAGATTCATGAACAAAATCAAATAAGTTTGAATTACACAGTGAATCTCCAAATGAAAGGTGCTCATGGGTCGTCCTCAGTCTTCCTGTTCCACTTTGATCTTTCAGAAGTGTTGAGCACCAGTTGATATAATTGAGTTTATTGGAGCTCAAAAAAAAAAATCTCTGCTACGGAGAGCAACTTTAAAAAACGAAACTTGTTTCCATCTCTCTAATCCCTTTCCCACAAAAGTACTGGGAGAACAGGCTTTGTAGTAGGTTCTGGATAACAATGAATCTGAGCTCTGCTTGAGACTGAAGAGAATTCTGAAGTTTTGTTTATATAAAGAACAGTACGCAAAGTTTTAATTATTATAAAAAGTATTCTAGAGTTTTCCAGTGTATTCAATGCTGCCTTAATGATTGTGCATGTAAATGCCCTATAATTGAAAGCATTCATTTATGGGCCTGACTTGCTAAGTGAGCTGTAAATTCTGCTTTTCAGATTGGACTTAATGACTTTTATCATAAAGCCACAAACTGGTTGTGAACTGTGCCGAGAGGCAAACAATACCTAAGCTTACTTTGCCAAAATATTTGTAATTGTTGATTTGTTAAACTGAATTGCTGCAGGTCATGCGATGGGATTAGTTTTTTGTAATGGAACGGAGAGTCCAGGCAGCCCTGCGTTCGTTCAGTACTCTCTGGTGTAGAAGAAATTGGCTACTGCAGAAAGCCTTCCTAAACAGTGCTCTCAGCTTCCAGTAGAGAAACTGTGTTACAAACAGTAAGGCTTCGTTCCAGTTGACATTTTATTATTATGTGTGTTTGACAGCCGTAGTGTAAAGTAAGACCAAGAGGCTTCGAGAGAGAGCAGTTCCTGGGTCTCCTATGAGTTTAGTCTGGGGCTCAAGCTTGATTTAATTAGGCTGGAGCAATATGCGCTTAACATAAGCCACTCTTGAGTGCAGAGTGAACTCGGCTTATCGAGGGTAGGGGGGGCGTGCTGGCCTGTTAGAAGAACACTTACGTTAGGCCTGTTTTGAAAGTGAACTTGCATTAACTAATCGTTAAATACAATTGTTTATGGTTTAACAAACTGGAGAAACTGCTAAGCTGTACAGATAAAACCTGAATCAGGTACCTGGTAATCTGTTCTGAGATTATTCTGCTCAAATTCAGCCTAGTAATATTTATTTTCTAAAATATTGAACTACTTGCCTGTTCCGTGTGGGAAGCTTTAGGTGAAACGAATAGGGTGAGAAGGGCTTAAACTGCTGTGGTTTGGAGTGCTTATTTGGCGCTTTTGTGGGGCTATTAAGGTCTTTCAGGAAGCAATGCTGTGAGGTTGTTTGTAATATGAAGTACGTGGAAGAAGTTTGCTGCTTTGCAGAGACAGGTGGATTGGCCGACTGCAGCTGTGATAATTTTCCTCTTTTGGAATTCTAGGAGAGTTGCTAAAATACATCGGTCCTCTGAGTAGTTTAATCAAAGGTCAGTAAAATTAACATCTCTTCTTTGTCGTTTCTCCGGTTGCATGTGATTTTTAGTATACTATGAATGCCTGTGTTAATACAGTGTGCTAATTTTCTAATAGCAATATAGTTTTTCGTTATTACATTTGTCTGTAATTTGCAGTAGTCCTTAGTAATTGAAGAAAAATCCAGCTTCTGAAGCTTTCCTATAATGATTGTGCTTATTTTAGTTGTGTGTATGAGAAATACGAGTTTTCTCATTTGATTCGTAATCAAACTTCATGAAATGAGTGAGAGGAAAAAAGTCTACTTTCAAAGTAGGTGGGTAATTCTGTTTTCAATGAGCAACATAAAAATAATAGTTATGCAGAGTTTCAAGACGCATTGCAATCCTAGAGCGTAATAAACTTAAAAAATTAATGTGTAAATTGAGTCTCTGTGTAGGCATGTTTCAAATTCTCATTCTAAAGCTGACCCAGAGGAAGAATTTTCTTCGCTCCTGTACCCCCAGATCACCAGCAGCCTGCCTTGAATTTTGTCGGCTCGTGTCAAAACTGAACTGGGACCTTGGCTTTACTTCTCCAAGCTTTGGCCAGATGGAGTCCCTTCGGAGGGAGCTCTTCAGAGCCACTCCCCACTGCCGACCTAATGGGCTGAAAAGCTGACCTGGAGGGTGGATCTAAGGGCATTGCTCCATGGGACTGGATTCCCCTTCCCTCAGCTCTCCACCCCCACCGTCCCCAAAGCAGAAAACCCCAAACACCTAAAAACCAGGAAGGGAATACTCGAAGCTGCCCTGCTCTGACCTGAATATGAGAAGAGAAGGATGGGCACCATCTCACTTTGGTTTGTGGTCGTTCTTCAGAAAGTATGTGCGTGGCAGCAGGTTTGAGCTTCTCCAGTATAACAAAATCAGGTGTCTTTAATGTGCGTTTGTAGGGGAAGAAGAAAGAATTACCCCTTCTGGAATCTCAGAAGGCAGTTTCTGGAAGGTTTGTGAGTGCAATAGAAGTGAAATATCTTCTCTTGTCTGTTCCACTGGGTGCTTTAACTAGAGTATATTCTATCTGCATGGGAAAAGACTGGCTTTGATTGTAGTTTGAACTTCATACAGAATTCAGGTTTACCTGCGAGTTGAGATCGTTAGCACTGGGGAAAACTTTCTCCGATTCCACTGAGAATAAACTGTCTCCTTGTTGGGAATAACACAGCCTAAAGGATCCAGAAGCAGACCATAAATTACGTTTGTTTTGCTTCCGTTCATCTGCAAGATGAAATACTTGTTTTATCGTCTCTCTAAGTCTTAATGACTTTGGATTAATATAGGAGATGTATGCAGTAGTGCATAAGCTATGCTCTTTAAAACTTCAGCTCTCGGCATTGTTTAGCGTAACGTAAAGTCTTGATGCTGCCTTAAATGGACTGTGCTGCAATTAATGTTACCTTATTCTGAAGCAACTAATATCGCAGGGATGCATGTGAAGAGAAAGGGTGGATGTTTCCTCCTCCTCTGAAAGATCTGAAACATTGTGTGCTTGGTGAAATTGATAAAGAATCTTGTCCAAATTCCAGGATTAACGAAAAAAAGGTTGCCTTTCAAAAAACAAAATCACAAAAATGGAACTAAAATAGGGAGGAAATGAAGTCATAGACTCTCTCTCAAATTCCACAAATTATTTTCCTCGATCTTCTTTCCTCAGGAGCTTAACTTCTGTCCCCTTTATTCCAGAAGAGCTCTCACAGATGAAATTCCTCTAAGCCAGAATACTTCTAGTAAAACCGGGAGAGATCAGATTTCTTTATTTCAAGTTTAAGATGAATAAGCAGACTGATATGAAATATGTTGCATAAGGCTTTAGAATAAATTAGCCAGAAATCACTTGATATTTTTGGTAGCACCAGTGTGTTTATAGTATGTTCCAGACACTCAGGAAAGGAAAATTTCCCTTGAAGATTTTAGTCTGCTAGTGAGCTGCCCTTAAGGTTTGCTTCATCTTTTATGCTTAGTTATTGCTGGGCTCATGGGCTTAATATTTAATACTTGTTCCAGAGAACCACAGTAGAATGGAATAATAGCAGACATGACTCAAACTGTGACTTTAAAAGTTGCCAACTATGACACTGTTTGACCAACTATAGAAACACGTGTGCATCAGGAGGCAGAGGTACACTGCTGGGGCAGAGATGAAACAAATACCACCAAAGTTAGGCAATTTGTAAAAATTCCAGTGTTAATCCGTTGGGAATAACCGCACGTGCTCCCTGTGTTCCAGCAATCTAAAGAAACACTCGTACCTCTCTGGGCAACAGAGTGAGTACTCCTCGAGTAGTCAAAGGTGCCGTTTTAAGGCACAATCTAAAGAACGTGGAAAGGGATAAAATAGTGGAAGTTTTCTGTTGTGATTGAGCTCAGAACGAAGTCTTGAAAATCGCCCTGCAGTTGCTCACAGAGTCCCAATGTGTTGGTGCGTTGTAGTGGGAGTAGTATGCAGGAAGGTAAAAGATCAGATTTGGGCTATGATGTTGGACCTCAGTAGAAGAAAGTGAGCAAAGGAAAGGCAGTGCAAAGAATAAGCAATGGGAAAGCACATTTCAGGCCCTTTAAAAGCAAAGGCTGTAAAGGAGTAATCAGGTTTTGGAGATGGTTGGCTGTAGACTACAAGGAAATCACAAAAAATGTATCGCAAGGAAGAAAGGATATTACATATTAAGTATGTCTTTAATCTGCGGCTGTTTTTAGCAGTGTGGAAATGTTTCTTGCAGTGTTGATGAAGATTGGGTTTTGGGTGCTTTTGGGGAAAAAGCATTTTATGTTTTGTGGATGAAAAAAAGCCTCCAAGGGAAGAGAGTAGAGGAATGTTTTTAGCAAGAGGCCGGTGTCAACAGTGACAGTATACGAGAGGCTGATTCTTCAGGAACAAAGATCAAAGCTTCTTATATTACTGTATCAGTAAGGCGAAAGTTACAGGTCATGAATTGAAATGGAATTTGCTGGTCAAAAACGAGCTGCAACTGTGATTCCTAAACCCATTAGTGTAAACATGCTGGCTGATACTGGCTAGGTGGGTATGGTTAGAACCCAGCACAAATGTAGGGCTCCTCGTTTTTGTTTGACCTCCTGCCAGATGTTCAGCAGCAAATGTGTGCTGTCCTCCTGTTTCCAAATTCCTTATGAGGTGTAGATTTCTGTCTTTGTACTTTTTGTTTTAATTACTATGTTGAGAGCTTTAGGATAATATGACCAAAAGGTTAAGTGAAAAGAAAACCATAGACTGATACAATTTTTCTGTGGTCTTTAGATGAGTCCTTATGCAATGTCTTCAAGTACTTGTAATTGAATTGTGGTAGTAAAGCTTTCGGGCTTGCCATCTGTCCAGAGGAGCTTCCCAAACTGTATGAGCAGCGTTCAGATAGTTTCTTTGTGACAAAAGGCCGATAGCCCTCTGTTTGAGGACGTGATTCAAACGTACACAATCACAAAGCTTGCGGACGAGATGAATACAGACTGTTCTTTAGCAAAGCTTGTAGCGGTAGAGCAAGTGTTGCTTTCTGATGCTAGAAAGAGATCAAATTAAAATAGCTAGAAGTATTTCTTTAGACAGCGGGCAATTAAACTCTGATGTCGTCTTCCACAAGAGGTTGTGGAGGCAGGTTCAAAAAGTGGTTAGATGAATTTGTGGACAACAGGTCCGTACATGGCTGCCAAAGGGAACAGTTAGGAATGTAGCCTTTAATTTCCCACTGTAGCAGTCTGAGATGGTGAAGAATTACAAGGAGAACGGGCTATGTAAAACAGCCACGTTCATGGGCTTTTCTTGAGTAGTGTATCCTTTTGTGACTTGTGGAGACAGAGCACTAAGCTAGATGCACCACTCTTCTGACCCACTACGGTATTTCTTGTTTCTTTATTGCTGCTTTTTTCCTTGCGTAATTTGCATTTTCCAAATTGCTCAGAATTCAACCTAACTGTGCCTGACTCTTTGCAGCGCCTCCTCTAGGCTTGGAGCTGAGTGCTGCTTTGGCATGAATTAAACTGGCTGAAATATTCTCCTGTGGGTACTCATCACAATCGGCTGAAGTATTAAGCTGAATGAAGTCCTGTCCTACTTGTGTCACATTCTCTCTGCTCAGCCTTTGAAAGATACAGGGCCGCTACTGGAGTAACTTGGTGAAATTCTTATTGATACTCCTGGCAAATCCCAAAACAATGGCTAGAAGGAAGAAGTTAGTTTAAGCCTCCCAGACTCTTAGTCTGCAGCTGTGGTGCATGTTGTGTGGTTTTTTTTTAAATAGCTGTTAAGCTGCAGTAATCTTTGTAATAAAGGGCTCTTTAAGCTTGTCCCTTTGTGTTGTTTTGGGTTTTTTTTGAAGAAAAAGCCAGTTTCCATGAGGTAGCAGATCAATGTGTGCTTCTAGGGAAACTGGCTGAGCAACGTCTGTAAGGGAACTCGTTAAAACTAAGTATAAAATCTGGAAAATTCTGATTAATTAGGTCTGGGCTGACAATCTTTTGGAAATGGGCAAAGAAAGATTTTTTTTTTTGCCTCTGAGTTTGTCAAAATAGTATGAGAGTTCACATATAAAGAAAAACTGAAATGTATGGGTTTTCTAAATTGTTTCCTATTGCAAGACTTAAATCACTCAATGTGCATTTGTAGCAGAAAAGCAAATCTTAGTTTAAAAAAAAAAGCACCAGAGAATACAGAAAATGATACATAGATCAGTGTTAGGTCTTAAGGGAGAGAATACTGCAAAATTGGGCACCTTATCACAAGGGGTATTGTAAAGCTGAAAATTAGATGAAAGCATTGAGGATGTTTGGAGTGCCTGGAAGAATCTGCAATTTACCTTGGTGGTAAGTGAGACCCTACTGAAGTGTGTGTTTTATAAGGCTGACAATCAAAGGAGTATTCTGGGGCACTGGAAGGTGTCAAATTTGAAGGTAAAGAACAGGAAATACGTGTATTATGTGTCAGTGAGCTCCATAAATGGGAGAAGAATTGGTGTGTGGATAAGCAATGGTGCTGGTATTTGGTTGCCTACATCTGTCAGCCTTGAATTTAATGTTCAGATATCACACCATCAATTGCCAGTGTTTAAAATCAGATCGTTGCAGCAAAAGAGGCTGTCCTCTTTGCTTGGGTCTTTTTGAATTTCTTCCCTGTGCCTCTGAAGCATCTAATGTTGGCCTTGCTCAAAAGTTGAAGTCTTTTTATAAAGCTCTGAGTGACTGCAGTTCCCCGTTTCAGAAACCTAATGTGAGTGCGTGTTAGAACAGCGGAGGCCATGCAAGCCTTCTGTTTCATCTCTGTTGCTACTCGGCGTATTGCATTAGAGGTCTAATGTGTTTCGCTCCCAGGCCCTCAAACAGTTCACAACATGTGGAAAAGGGAGTAAGACTGCTTAATTTGGCTCTGCCACCAAAATAAATGATCTGAATTAAAGTACGTACCCGGGTTGCTTTTCTAGAGATGCAGTCAACCCCAACACCGCTGGTGAAGGCTGGGGTTGGAGTCCTCTGTCCACGCTTCTGTAACTCATCTGTTACTGAGTACTTACGCTACGGTGGGTGAGCCGGTGCAACTTCTTAATCTGAAAGAGAACTAACTCAGCAAAAAAACCCCTCCTTGGATCAGTTTTTACTTGATTATCTAGCTGAGACTTTGTGGAAAGGTATTAGCGCTGGTGCCGAGGAGGTGGTGGTGCCACAGGAAAGAAAGGAAGGAGGCCTGGGCAGGAGGCTGTTACATTGGCTTGGCTCCCTGTGAAACTATACTCTGAGCGTCCTAGTCAGTGTTTGATTTGAAAATACTGGATATTGAATGTATTGTTCTTGTGTTTGCTGCAGCCAGGGCTCCAGTGCAGTGCTTTTGCAGGTTGCAGAACGTGGGGTCTGAAATATTGGGGACAATTCTGTAACAATTTAACGTTATTGGAAGAATGAAAGTTCTTTTCTTATTATAGTCTTGTGTGAAAATGAATACTTTGACTTTTTACCAAGACCTCTACTGACAGGACAAGGGACGATGGTTTTAAACTGGAAGAGAGTAGCTTTAGCTTGGATGTAAGGAAGGAATTTTTTACGATGAGGGTGGTGAAAGACTGGAACAGATTGCCCGGAGAAGCTGTGGGTGCGCCATCATTGGAAGTGTTGAAAGGCAGGTTGGACAGGGCTTTGAGCAACCTGATCTAGTGAAAGATGTCCCTGCCCATGGCAGGGGGGGTGGATTGGATGATTTTTAAAGGTCCCTTCCAACCCAAACCATTCTGTGATTCTCTGATTTAGCATAGATTTTTTTTGAATGACTTGCAGACAGTTACCAGTCTTGAGTCCTGTTAATTGGAACCTCTGTCTCCTTGACCCCAGAAAACTACAGTTCTTGCTTGAGTCATATTTTTAGATGCTCTCAGAAGATGCTTTATGGAGGTATAATTTAGTTGTAACTGAAATGTCATTACTACTGAATGTTCTGTTTTGTGGAAGTTGAAAAGTTATGATTTAAAGTTACCTGTAGAATATAATTTAGTGTTTGTTGACTCATTGGTCCTCACTGGAACTGCAAAGACGTGACATGGCATAAATTAGCCATGAATACTGTAGCCTGAAGTATCTCAAATCAACAACGCTGTTTTGCGGATCGGAAATTTCAGTATGGTTAAGTTGGTATACTTTGGATAGAAGTGAGGAGTCCACCCATACAGGATGGAGAGGCGTGTAAGCTGCCTTGAAAGCTCAAATCGAGTAGCCTGAAGGTAGGGTTAGCCCTTAGCTAAAACAAGGTATTTTCAGCTGACTGAACTAATGTATGCAGCTTGGAAATAAGGTAACTTTCTGGCATTCAAATACCCATTTGCTGCCTGGAAATAAGGTTGGTTTTGACTTGAATGCCATACTTTTAGCCGCAGGACCATTATGTCCTCAAGCAATTTCTAACAGCTGTCTGCTTGAAATAATACGGTTGATTTGGGGCTTATGTTTTAATACCTAAAACTAGCCTAATAGAAGCTGCAAAAACAAGATGTTTTTTTTTCTAAATGGCTATCATTTCTCCTTTAAATGATTTGAAGTGCCAGTTGCAGTGAATGCTATACATAGCCCAAGTTTCAGCATCCCTTCTAATCTTTCATTCTATATAGATGTCCTGATCAGGTAGTTGATACTGAATGAAAGGCTATCAAAATTGAAACGAGATGGTTTTACTACTCAGGTGCTTGCAAACTAAGATTTTAAATATCCTTTAATGAATTTTGAAAGACTTGATGATTTTAAGTACTGCCAGTTGAGAAATTCGTTATCTGTTGGCCACTGAACTCTAGACTGAAGGATGGGAATAAGCTTATTGCAGAACTTAAGAGCAAATTTCAAATTGGTGTCCACAGTGGAACTAAAATTGATAGTTATTTAAGACATGACCAACAAAATGAGAAGAGGCTTGTGAAATGGCTGGCTGTTGGAAGACTTCTGTCAAGCCGTAATAACTAAATGACATTCCAAACACAATTTTGCTTGCTAAATTAATTTGGAGATGGGCAGAATGTGTGTGTGTGTGTGTATGCAATTTGTCAATTGCTTGTGGAAAATTTTAATAAATGACTAAAACCAGCCAGCCTAGGTGCAAAGCTAGACTCAAGATAAGTTCTGTATTTTCTGAAGTGGACTTTAGGAAAGACTTGAGGAAAAATTAAGTGTCTAATCCAACAGTAACCCTGAGTCTACACCAAGCTTGCATTTTAACTTTATTGATGAAATACCTAACCATGATGCAGCCTACTTCTGATTATCTGACTTGCTGTGGGATGCAGTGTCCTGTGGAATTTGGTAATGAAAGGTCCTAAGCAAGATGTTTGTTTCACGTGAAACCTCAGTGCTAATGTGTCTGTTTTGGTTTGTATTTTTAGGGATCAGACGGGAATCTCTAATTTATTGCTTGCTGAGTGTTCTGTCTGGTGAAAGTCATGTCATCCATATTGCCGTTCACTCCACCAGTTGTGAAGAGACTTCTGGGGTGGAAAAAATCTGCTGGTGGCTCTGGAGGGGCTGGTGGTGGTGAGCAGAATGGTCAGGAGGAAAAATGGTGTGAAAAAGCAGTGAAAAGCTTGGTCAAGAAGCTAAAGAAAACAGGACAGCTGGATGAGCTTGAGAAGGCCATTACCACTCAGAACTGCAATACAAAATGTGTGACAATACCAAGGTAAGTGCTGTTGTGTTTGAAATTGCTACAACCACTTGAGAAATGACTAAATGGATGTTTAGGCTATGCTGTGACCAGATGACTAAAAAATCAGTTGCATGCTTTTGATTACTTAAGAATTCTTTAGAACCTATTTTGGTTTTATATATGCTTGCTTACAACTGAATCGCATGCTTTGTAAAGTCACAATTTCTAATAATAACCGTACATTTCAATTTTCATGACTACGTGGATTCCGATTTGTATGTATTCCGGTGGTGCCTAGCACAACTCTTTGTTTGTAGCACTGCCTTATGCTTTTATTTAATAACCCCGTGTGTAATTGGAGGGGCATACTTGAACCTACACTTTAAAAAAAAAAAAAGACTAGTTTTTCCTTGGTCAACACTTCAGTCATCTAATTATTTTCAGTTGTATCTGGTAGTTTCATTTAAATTTTACAAGCTGCATCCATTCTCCCTTTGGAAGGGAAATTTTACATTTGGAGGCAGATTGTCTGAAAACCAGTTTATTTACTGTAATTATTATTTGTTATTGGTTAATGAAAGTGCTTTTTATTTAATAACTTGGAGTGTTTCTAGAACTGCTCTTCTGCTCCTGATACATATGTACATTTAGGTGAACGGCTTGCATTCTACCGCTTTGACTTTCTCAACTTAATTCATAGCAACTGCTGTGCGAGAGGCAGGGGTTGTGTTTGTAAGTATAATGCAGTCTGCTCTCGGTTTACGTTGTACAGAAATCCCACTAAGGTGCACGTGTAAGCTCATGATGTGTGACATAAGGATCGAATCACTTCACAGGTGTGTTTTTCGATGGAAAAAGTTAGAGGATCTGGTGGCACAGGAATATTCTGGGCGCTTGGCACCTCGACACTTGAAAATTTCTGGGGGAGAGAAACTGCATCTGGTTTATGACCTTAATTTCTGTATTGGCACATTCATCCCAGCTACTTTTAAACTTTGTATTAATCATAGCGCAAACTAGATTTGACTGGTGTCAGTAATGATTTCCATATATCAAAAGTGTTACAGCTGTTATCTGATAATGGTTTTAGCATTCTCTTTTAGAGTTGACACAGCTTTCTGGGAAAATAATGAGAGTGCTCTGAATGACCGACTACATTAATTCTGTTCTCTCTTTTTTTCTATTCACCTTTTTGTTTCTAATGATATCCTCTGCTTGTATTTTCTTCCCTAGAGCAGTCCCAAAATTCTCTGGGTTTCCCTTCTGCTTTCTTCCTTTTGCCAGCTGGAAAACAAATCAGAAGTGAAATATTAAAGCTTTCTTGTCTTAGTGTGTATCAGTAGACTAAGGCTGGAACATGGAGGGTTATGAATTTTTTTGACTTGACATGAGATGACTCTATGTATTTAGCAAGTCTTTGCCATGACAAAGACAAAGTGCTTAATTGGAAGGCGTTTCAAATGATAGAAATTAAATATGCCATTTACTTGATAGGAAATGCGTGTCTGACTTCTAGAGCTTTTAGAGATACTTTCTAGAGCTCTCCTGCAGGGGTGCTGGGGCAGTAAATACTGCTGCTTCAGAAGAATAATTGTCTAAATTGAATTTTGATGTTAGAAGATACAAACAGTATGGTAATACATAATTGTTTTCCTAGTCTGCTTTGAGTACGTCCTCCTGCTTGCATGACCTTTTGTGTCAAAGTAGACATAGTAAATAATTCTTCAAAACAGAATGCGAAGCTGTCTTATACTCTGTATAGCCTCCGTGTTGTGACCTGCAGTTCTTACTGGGCTATGACGCACTGTTCTCATCTATCCTTCAGTCAGCTGTAAAAAGGACTAGACCTAGGTTTTACTTTCTTGACTACCTTAGGAGTAAGCTGGTAGCTAGAGAGCTCTTCAAGTGATGTTGGCTATTATACAAGGTTTAAAATTAAACTAAGAAATGGCTTTGGTATTAAAGGGAGAGATGATAGCAGGGTTGTCTGCTATACAGAATTCTTGAGTTTCATAGTTGGCTTTTGGACTGTTGATATCATTTCACTTTGACAGCAGTAGTCTGAGTTCCCAAGAAAGGACAAATGTCAGCTCAGTACTGTAATGACTTCTGGAGATTCTTGTTCTTGGATTTAGTAAGTTAATGAAACTGCTGCTTGAGACCCACTTTAATGAATGTCTTAAAGATCTGCAGATCAGCAGGGATAAATAGTAAAATGCTAAATTTGAAACTTTTTTTTTCTTCCTACTCAGCAGGAAGTTTGGGGTGCTAAGCTGTTGAGATGCAGTTCTGATGTGACAGCTGGGCTGACTTTCCAAATGTTCTTCTGTGTGGGGAGGGTTTCTGTGTTTGATTTTGTGTGGTTTTTTCCTTTTTTTTAATTAGCTTTAGAATTAATTACTAATACTGTTTAACTCAGTGTAGATGTTGACAAGTGTTGTGGGATGCTTCTGTTGGCAACTGCTGCATTATTCCGTCGACATAGATTTTGGTTGCAGTCTCACAAGTTTCTGGTCCCCTTGGAGATTTCCAGAGTTTGATAACAGTACTTAACTGTAGCATACTTTTTCATAATTGAAACCTAAAACCACTGAACACCTACAAATTTTTCTCAGAACTGAGGGCAGCTTGGACAAAAGTTGAATTAAATTTCGTCTTCAGAAGTCTGTGTGTACTTCCTGCATGTCGTTGATAATCCTGCTGCGATTAGGATTGTGGTGTTTCTGCGCCGTTTGTCAAGGTGACTACATACTGAGTGAGGCTGATGCTGCGTGTACTACGCAAAAGCAGCTCATGTGGTAATTAACACAACTTCTTAACCCAGACTAATAGAGGTTCTGAGAAAGCAGAAGCAAACAGATGGAGTGGGTGTTGGCATCGCACAGCAGGGGTGCTTAGCTCTTCATAAGTGGGTCAGTCATCTAGAGCAGAGGCTAAATAAGTACAGAGGTCCTTTTGACACTAGCTCTCCAAGTGATTTGTAGATCTTGCTGAATCCTCCCAGCAAGCCAGTGGGATTCTAATCGCGTAATCCGTGTGTATCCTGAAACAAAATGCTGGCACGTGAGTTTGCTTTTCTAAAATACGTAATGAATTTGGTACGCTTTGAGATCCTGTCTTTGTGCTCTCCCTTGCAGTTCTGACACAGATGAGGCACAAAGAAGCAGTGAGTGAAGAAACAGAGCATGAGCATCTGTTTATAAAAGTCGTCTTCTGATGGAGCAGTTTCTTCCTTATTAGCAGGGGTTGTTCTGTTCATACAAATACTTTGTAACTAGTGATAGCTAAAATCCAAGCCTTTAACAAACCAACCCGTGCCATGTAGCGAATAGTCAACTGGCATATTCACCGTCTATCTTCATTGTTTAAAATCATCACTTCAGTGATGGCAGTACAAAGTATTGGAATCCAAAGAAGGGAAGCACAAATCCCTAGTTTCAGTGTCCCAGTATTTTCGTGTGATCTGCTGTGTGTTTTTTCTGGCTTAAAAAGAGTATAGCTGTGCTTCATGCTTTCTTCTTGCTTCTTTGAAGTAAGACTTAGCAAAATGCAGTAGCTTTTGTAAAATGCCTGATAATGTACAACTAATAACAGAGTTATTAACGGTTATTAATTAATAATTGGTTTGAGATAATGACCTGGACTGTTGTAGCTCCTGTATTTTTAAAATTTAAAAAAAAGCTGGGGGAAGGAAAGCATTGAGTTAAGATTCCTTTGTGATGTCTTATGTTCCTCCAGAGCATACATATCTGAAAACTAATGCAGAACTGCCTGTGTCCTTCCTGAGCTGTAGCTGGGTACATCTGTATCACATGTTGAATTCTGCTTCCATGCAAACATTTGGGTAACGTGACAACTGTATTAAGTCTTTGCCTGACGTGAAGGATGAGTAGTAATGGAGATGACCTGTCTGTATGGAGTACTCCCCAGGTACAACTGCAGTCCTCGTTTGTTGCAAGTCATAACCCATTCACTCTTGCCCAGAAGATTCTGTCTTGCACTCTGCTTTCTCTTACCTGTTGTTGAACCCATAGAGCACTGCTGTATCTCATCTCCTTGCTGGCAGTTTCCATGTTCTACTGCTGACATGGTCTGCACGATGCAATGCTGGACCGAGGCATAGAAGGTCACTCCATGTTTAGGTGCACCTTTTTTTTCCTTCCAGTTTCTGTGGGAGGATAAAGGAGATAGGTGCCTCCCATCAGTCTTAGCATCTCTAGCATTCATTCGTTTTAGCTTTGCATAGCGAGTATGGCCTTCATGCATGCCCTGACAAAGGCTATTCGTAGTTGGGAGAAAGGTGGCGGCTAACAGGTGCCACTATACCTCTATTTCGTCTTTCCAGATGTTCGTGTACTCTTCTCAGTACTGTAGAAGGGTTTGATACAGCATTAAACAAATTCCTGATTGATAACTTAATAAACTTTCGTCTTGAACGGATAAATTTTTTGTTGACGTTAGTAGTAGTGGTTATATTACAGTTACTATGTAAGTTGCTTTTGATACCATGGGTGGAACAGTACTTAACACTTGAATCTTAGCTTTAATGGGAAGTCCTGAGTTTCTGCAGTGAGGTACGTTTTATCACTGCTTTCTGTTAGAGGAAACTACACTACAAAAGCAAAGCAATGTTGAATGTTGATAAAAAGTGATCCGACAAATTACTGGCTGAAGTAAGGTTTTAAGACCAACTTCTTTAAATCCTACTTCAGAGGTTCTTTGCTGGGGTAGCAGTACCATGCAAGCGCTTTAGAGTCTTAGGTGAAATGCAGCAATTGCTTCCAGTGCAGAGAGAAGGCTGACACTCCTGTCAAACCCTTGCTTTGCAGCCTGCTGTGCCGTTAGAGTTTTAGAAGGTACTATCTAAAAAATATTTTCTTGCTTAACAGTTCAATATGTATGTAGAAAATGTGGTCTTATCTGTACCCTCTGCCCTTCTTGCTTAACACGAGCATAGCATCCCTGTGCTGTTTCCTGATTTTCAGAAGCTTATTCATGCTTTGTTTTCAGCAGCCTCCCAATTCTGACTTGAGATAGCAGGAGGGGTTCAGATCCTGCTGCTGTTTTGTGACGAGCATAGCTGATTTGTGAAACTTAACAGACGACAGACTTCTGAAGCACCTGGCTTCTGTTTCAAATACGAGATGAATTCTGAATTTTTGTACCATCCAGAGGCAAAGAAGAAACCCTACGATGGGTTTAATGGTTTTGGGAATATGGAAGATTGTGAGGGAATGTTAGGAATGCGAAGCAGAGAGCTGCAAGTGAAGCGGTTGGCTGGCATTGAAATTAGGAGCTACTTACTGACCAGTTTCAGCCGTGTTTATTTGAGCTTATTAAGATGAAATAGTAATATTTTAAGGCCATACCTGTTGCATGTCTTTTACTTCAACCAATAGTGAAGGTTGGTAACTTTTTAAACTGTTGTCATGAAACCGATCATACCCTGATTCTCTAGGGGAGATAGTGTGCTGGTGGTGGTATTTAAGCATTGCGTTCAGAATACTTTTAAAGTATTTTTTTCTAAACAAGGTGGGAAGGTAGTAATATATGGACTGCTTCTGAAGGCTATTATGTTTTTGCTGTTTTTTTGGTGAAGCAAAAATCTACACATCCAGGAGTTTCTTTTGCATGTGACTTCTGAGCCTAAAAGGCTGCTCTTCGTGTTAAAGTGACTAATGCTGTTGACACTTGACTTCTTTTCTTATGCTTGCTTACAGTGTCCAGGAAATAAATCCAGTACATTTTAGTGTTGTATTTCCGATGTATTCTACAAGGATTCAGATACTTAAAACTGCAGAATCTGGTGAAAGTTCATCAAACACTTGAAGTCAAGAGCATTTGACGTGGTCAAAATTCTCTAAAGAAACTATGAATGTCTCGATTATGCTGGTGCTACTCCTTCACTTGCTTGTCCTGCAGCCCTGTCTTCATTCCCCGCAGTGAGTTAGCACTATAGATAAGATAAGCAGCCTAGGCATAGCTTACGGCGCATGTTAAAATTGCTTTCTGAAGGCCAGCTCTCTGTTAGTTAACGTGAGTCTTCATACATGGAACTTACTGGTGCTGATAACAGTTAACAGCAGAAGTAAACTGGGCAAAGAAAAGGCCTGTTTAAAGGTGGGACCAACTGGCTTGGAACTGCTGTTTGAGAGTAAACATCTTTTAAAATGGTGGCATTTTGAAGCCTTTTTCTTCACGTAACTGAGTAAAAAGTGATTTCTAATGTAAGTGTAGAGGGCACATTTTTTCCTGGGTATAACCTGTGCTGCCAGCTAGCATGGGGTTTTTTTAATTCCTTGGGAATATTTGTCAGGAAAGTGATCATGTAGCTGCATGCAGTAACCTAGTTTTAAGGATGCTTTTGATCACCAGTAGAGCAGAGTTGTCAAGCTGATGTGGTTTTAGAACAGGTTGTTTTCAAGCTGTAAGATCTTTCCCCAAAATAGGTTACTTCAGAGGACAGCAATACAGAAATTCCTTTCTTCCTTCTCAGGGTAAAGCCATAGGAGATGGGTGATTTCAGCAGTTACACTAGTAGGGGGAAGGCTCCTCTGGGAACTGTTTTAGGAGAGTTCCCAACATGTGCTGCTAAGCTATGTGCAAGTTAGCCAAGAGGAAGACAGCAGGTGGTTGGATTGGCACAGTAGATCCTAAAATAACATTGCTATCCAGAGGTGAAGTCTGTTTTCCCAGGAAGAGAACTTGGTGATGTCTCTTAGTTTGTAGCAGAGCTGGGATAATTCACTGTTCAGGTTGGGGATGGACCTTGATTCTTAATCATAGCTTGCAAGTTGAGAACTGCTGTGTATAAAGCACATCCTCAAACCATACACCATATTTCAGTCTGAATGCGTTCACTTAGATGTAAATTTGTTCTATAGATGTTTGAAGACTGCAGTTGAACATCTTAAACTTTCTAAAATCAGTATAGATATTTAAGACAGTACATCAGAATACGCTAAAGCACATTTTTTTATTGCTGAGATTAGAGGAAGACCGTGCTTGTAAATTGTTTGTTGATGAGCTGACTCCTTTTTCTCATGACAGGATTATTGAGGATGAAGCAGAGCCCCTTCTACTTTTCTTTTGTTGGAATTTCAATGAAAGTGATGCTTTAGAACAAAGTCCTGGAAGTATGGCAACAGATGGCTGAGATTTTGGGGAGCGTTGGCCAAAATTAGCTTCAGAATTCCTTGATCCTGCTTGTGACAGCCGGTGCTGTGAAGACTTCGGATGCGTTTCCTGGAAAGGTGTAGCAAGAGGATCAAATTGCCCTTGGTCTTCTCAGTCCTGTAGTTATGGTGGGACTTACATTGTCTATGCATTCTCTGTAAAAGACTAAAGGAAGTTGTTGCTGCTTTCTAAGTGTGTTGCACCAGGCTCTGGCCTCTGCAGGGCAGTAAGGACAGAATGGTAGTGTGCTTTGCAGTGGCTTCCTGGTGTGTGTGACATCTTTTCATCTCAGAGTTTGCCCTTGCGTACGTACTTCTCCCCCAGCTTGCTGTGTAGCTTGGCAACTTCCTCTTAGTAAATGGTGTTGTGCAGCCCAAATGTGAGGCCTAGCAAATAGACAGGCAGGTGAGTCCACCTGCATTGCCTGAACAGAAAATGTGAAATGATCCTGCAAGAAAAAGAGTCTGTTGCTGAAAGTGGCAGGTGCAAAGCAGTTGACTTTGGGGGTGTTTTTCTGACGTTTTGTAGTGTCTTTTAATTTATGTTGAGAGTTTCTTTCAATAATTCTACAATGACAGCTTTCAGCTGTTTGTGTTCTGTAGTGCAGTATTGTGCAGAGAAAGAAAAACAGTGCTCTGAGATTTCACTAACTTCCTTGGGGTCTTTCCCAGAGCTGAAGTGGCAGAAGCTGGCACCTGGTTTCCCAAGACCATCTCCTGCCTAAAGATAAATGGGTCCAGCCCTTCTTAGTTTCCCAACATTCAGGATGGTGTCATTGTAGACAGAAGGATGCTGGCTCTAATTACATATATATAAAATGGCACGCTTGGATTTTAGGTTGCAGAACACCATTAGACGCTGTGTGGGTGTATAATGGGAAATAAAAACGCATGTCAAGTTTGGCTTCAGGTCTATATGCAATGTAATTTCTAAACTTGAGATAAGTGATCAGTAAGACAGTGTTGGTGATGCTACCTTCACCTGTTTGAAATCTACTCTTATGCACTTCCTTTAACTACAAAACTATCTTAAAAATGATACCCTCAAGTTAAATTTTGCTTGCTTTCTCCTGCTGGATTCATAGCATCAGTGTATTTGATACGTAGGGTAGGATGCAGAATTAATATGAGCCTAAGATAATGCTTTATTTTTCTAATAGCATTATTTTTCCTCTACCAACACTCCTACTTGAATGGCCACTTAACAGCAAGACCTTATTCCTGATAACCTGTATACAGAAGAATATATGTGCATCAGTAGGGCACTGTCCAGACACTGCGTGTTACAGCAGTCAGGGCCTAGCTTTAGCGTGGGTAAGTCATTCTTTAGAAGATTAATTTGAAAACTTAAGTTTTCAGGCCTTCTAACACACTGTTAATTGGAATTAGACTAGTGACTGTATTCAGGTATAATTGAATGAAATTTTATTAAAAATACTTAAACATTATTTAAACAGAAAAAGCCAACTGTTAACTTGGTTTGCTGCACAGCTGTGGCTGATGTCGAGGTCTGAATTGCTGTAACTGAGGTTAAACTTTAGTGTAGACATAGTTCAGGTTACAGCATCTTGTAACATTGATGTCATCCTGAAAAAGGAAGTCTTAAGAGTATTAAACAAAGAAACTTAGGGCTGCCAGTTTTAAGCTCGTGCAGTTCAGGAAGTCATGTGGCTTACCGATGTAATTGGTTACAGAGTTAGTATGCCAAGCAGAAAGCATTGGCATGTCACTTGAGGTAGGTCAACATGTAAAAATATAAACGTGCAAGATACTTAACCAATAGCAAAATGCATCAAAGGAGCTTGCCTCTTGAGTCAGGAGGAAAAACTGTTCAGTTTTGGGGACTGCATTGTATGCTGACTGGGGCACTGGATAAAGACTTGGGGAGTGTCGGTTCTGGCCTTGTCTCTGCGTTTTTTCCCAAGTAACCTTACACGATTTCAATTTGCTGTCATTTTTCAGTCTATAAATTGAGGTGAATTTTTGTAAGGCGTGTGATAATGCCACCTCTTCACCTCACTGGTTTAAGCTGTATTACTTGCTTGGGAAGTGTAAGTTTAAGGCATTGGTCCCACTGGAGTATCAGTGATGTGGAAAGCGAATTTGGGGGTGATGAGTGGTTGGAATTTGTGAAAGTTCTTTATGTTCAAGTTACTCTTGCTCCTTATTAGTATTACCTTAATGGTAAGAAGCAGGAAGAGTCAGAACAAAAACAAGTGTTAAAGCTTGCTTGATTTTGATATGCCATAAATTGTTTGTCAGGTTAACAAATGATGCTGGGGTTGTTGAATTTTAAGCAAATGGAAAATAGCTAATTGTGATTACTTTAGCCACATACCCGCTCACTGGATCGCGGTACAAAGCTCTAACTGGGAACAGTAATATCTGTATCTGACACTTCATGCTACCATTAAGAAGACATGTTTGTCACTCAAGAAAAATACGTTGACTGTGCTTTATTGCCAATATTGAGTCGCAAATTATCTCATAAATAATACTTATTTTTCCTCCACTACGGGGATCGGGACTTTAGTCAGCCCGAGTCAATGCTAAACTGTTCCCTGGCTTACTGTGGTAATTAGCATGTCTATATATGAGGCCAGTTATTCAGTGTGGTGAAGATTCCTCTCCTCATTATATTCTTCTTTGGTAGAAGTCAGCCAATTTAGTATTCTTGGTACTGTAAAGGAACACCTGAGTGCTGTTTTTAGTAGCAGGAATGTTTTATGACAACCAGAGCAATTTTGCAGGAAAAACTTCCCAATTGTGTAGCTCAGGCTGTTAGTCTAGGAAGAATTTACAGGATAAACAACATACTGCAGTTCTTTTACTGCCGCGGTTTTGAACACAAATAGCTAGTTGACGGGTTCCCCACTGATTTATTCCTGCTTGTAATCTACACCTGCTAATTTAAGAAAAGTAATTTTCAGTGTCTTGTTTACTACTTGTTTCTGTTCATTTACTCTGAGTTGCTTGCTGTGCTGATTGGTGGAAAACTTCTAAAATTTGCTGTGTACAATGCTGTAGTCTCATCATGAACAGCTTTCGTTGGCTTCTCTCATGCTGCATTGTTTGAAGCGGACCAGCAGGATACAAGAGAACAATTGGGAGCTGGAGTAAGTTCACATCTCGCTGCATATGCTTCAAAGTTGGCAGAAGAACAATGAGATTGGGGAAATCCCCTTGCACAAGTGCTGCACAGTAATCTGACTTCAGCATTTGTTCAGAAAAGATCCCCCAAATTGTGGCTTGTTATTCCGAAATGTACAAGCAAGTTCTGGTAGAACAAGAATTGGAAGTCTTCATTTAGAGTTCTTGCTCGTAATTGCAGGCAAACTGACTGTTTCTTTGGATGCTGGGCTTGTCTTGTCTTAGGTACTGGATAGAGAAAAGCCTGATGTGAAAGCAGCAAACTCTTTGAGTTTTGCTTAAATGTAGAATTTCAATGTTACTGTCTAGTTGAATTGGTGAGTTACATCCCGGAATTGGTCTTCGCTTCCCCTTAGTTTTGTGGGAGGCCTCAAGTCAAGTTCCTCTGTTGATATTTGAAATAATTTTAACTTGTGCTGTAGTTTTGAAATTTTGAACACGAAGAAGGGCTGATGCCAACTGATGTGGGATCTTGCAGCTTTGTGGCATGGGAAGTCATGTTTGAAATGGTATTTGGTTGAAAAAGTCTTTTCTCTTTAGCAGATAACTCAAATATTAATTTCATGGACTCCAACTACATGTTCCAGGAGTGCTTTGTGAACCTTGCTGTGTTTGTGTAACCCTACAGCAGTGCAGCCTCCAATCCCCAAAGTTTACTGAGAGTTCTTTACTGTCTTTCTGTAATAAATCTCCCCTTCCGTTGTAGTGGGAGGAACTTGAATATAAGCAGCCGTATCGGGGGAAAAAATTTAAGTGTGTTCATTCTGATGAATTCCACAAAGCTAATAACGAAAATGCCTTTTTAGTACCTTTGTATTTAAATTTTGAGTGTCTTAACGTTCCGCTTGTGTCCCCTGTGCCTGCTTTACAGGCTCTTGCCTTGTCTAAGCACAGTTAGTAACCAAAAGTCAAGTTTTTGCTGTCCCCTATATGTCTTAATGAGAAGAATATGGTAGGAGAGCATAAGGCCTACTAAAGTGTTTTTGCCTGTTGCAAGGTGCATTCGTGGCAGCTGTTTTAAAAGTGCTGTTAATATCTTTTTCAATGATAGGAAGGCATTTTTACTGGAGCCCGGTGTCAACATGTTTGTTCATCGTATGGGAGCCCTTCAATGTTTTGGCCAATAACCACAGACGTTCCAAGAAGGATTTAAGCAACTCTCCTTGCTACAAGAAGCCATGTAACCGTTTACTTGAGCGCTGATATTCCTCAAGCCTTTGAAACTCTCATCTTTTTGGCTGGAATAGGACAAAGAGGGAGCAGGGCAAGTGCCACCTCAGCAAAGGGCAGATGGTGGTAGATCAGGGTTGACTCCTGTTAGGTGGAGCGAGGTTGGGGGGGTGGGGGGAAGTGTTGGATGTCCTGGGAAAGTGCTTTGATTGTGAAGCAATTGCATGTGAGGCAAGAGTGCTTGTGGGCATCGTCTTCAGGTGAGTGTTCTGGGTGTGGATTGTGAGCAAGATGCTGAAAGACTTCAGGAGTTGTCTGTGATCTTAACGCTGCCTTTCTGTCTAGCTCTAGGCGGCAAAGCTCGGGAAATAGATTTTGATTCTTGTTCTATGGGTATCACCTGCATACTCAGATCTTTTGCCAATGGTATCTAATACCGGGTCCCATATTCTGTTCTGGACCCAAGGAGAGAAGAGGCCTGCAGTTAGGCACCTCAACTATTAAGGTGCTTTCTTGATTTTGCCTTTGCTAAGCACATATGGCAACATAGTATCTCTGCAAACACCCATAAGTTCATTTTAAAACTAAAATACTGCTTTTTTTTGTATCTGAACGCTGAAACTCTTCAAGCCTTTTTTATGGCTTCCTTGCTAGTTGTGAGTTTTCTTTGAATATTTCTCATAAAATATGAGCATTTCTGTGAATGAAGGTAGTGGCATTGTCGGATTTAGGGGTTTTTTTATTTACGTACTTATCAAAATGGTACAGCTGTCACACCACAAGTACCACTCAGTTCTCTTCTGCAATCCATTACTTGGGGGATCTTCCTCTGTAGCTCGAACCTTAACTTCATTTGAAATACCTTATAGGAAACACTGCATGCCTTGGTTATATAATACTTGATATTTCTTTGAATTTTCATATCCCGCATCTTTAGAGATAGGCTCTTGTTTGGACACGGACCAAGTCAATATGTTCTCTTTTTCACCGGTTTTTTGCTAGATATAGATGGCTTGGGCCTGCAACAGGAGTCATTCTGGGTGTAGTGGCTTCCCTGCATCGAGCACGTCATATTCTATATCCTGCATTCATTCATCATCCTGGGTTTCTTGAGCTGTGTGTGTAATTTATAGGGGAAGCTGTCCAGAGGCAGTTTCAGTTTGAAATGAGGTATTAAAAGATCTTGTAACTGTTGCTCTGAGAGTAATTTTTTTGCCAAGTTAGCATATTTTTCAAGGGATGTGGACAAGATAAATGGCTTGCAGAGCTAATCCCTCCCCCTCACTACCCCAAATACCCACTAGTTTGAGAAGGTTAATCGAAATGTCACATCGTTTTTCAGCTGTCCATCAGTTGCAAAACAACCCACTCATGCGGTAGCATCAGCCGCTCACCCACTTGGAGGATGACGAGCTACTTGTGAAAAATTATTTGACTTAGCCCTTGGTAGCTGTACCTGTTAGCTTGTGGGAAAGCTTTCACCGCACCTACTGTGACTAATAGTGGTTAGAGAACTTGAGATAAAGGTCACTTTTTAATGTCTGTCTGGTGCTAGTCCTGAACTGTGTGTGCTGAGCTCTCTTTGTCTTTTGCAAGTACGATCTTCTGTGAGATTGCTGGCTGCTGTTAACAAACCAATTTGTTGTGGATAGGTCATCAGGTTGTGACGGGTATGTCTTCCTATTAAGACACTTTGTCCTTTGATAATTCTGATCCTGTTTAGGTCTTTTAAAGATGAAGATGTTCATCTGTGAAACTGCACTGGGTGTCTTCTTAACCCGCTGCGTGATATTGCTTACTAATACAAAAAAGAAAAAGTAAACCACATGTGGTGTGAAATGAAATTGAGATGCCTGTTAGGTTCTTCATTCCTTATGTAACTTGTAAGTAAAAGAAAAGTATTTAACAGCTTGACGTTGCTCCTGGTCTGGAAGACCGGTGTTAGTCATCTGTCTTTTTAGTCGGAGTATTTCAGCAGTAAGTTAAATATTAGAAAGGAGTTGCTTGATCAATTGTTTTATTGGGCATGGTGTAATGAGAGTGGAGAACAGATGGTGATTTCTCAGCTCGACTGAGTTGCTGAACATACTTGCTTCATAGCTGCCTGCTGCATGATACGGTGCAACATCTCACTAGCTTCACGGTGCTCTAATTCTTTTCCAAAATGAATGGGTTTGGACCATATGTTCCTGGTTGTGCTTCCTTTACCCTGGTAATAGGATTTTGATCCTTTGTTTCTTTCAGGAGATAATAGTCTCGTGTTCTTTGAAAAACTCTTGTCAGGAAGTCCAAAGATGTTTTCTGGTGTGGTGGTCTCAGATAAAATGCAGATAACTTAGCTTCAACATTCACTTGCTCAGGCATGTAATGAACCCAGTAACTTCAGCTATGGGAGTTTCAAACTTGCAGAATTCTCCCTCAGTTGAAGTGCTGTATTTATGTTTCTAAAAATATTGTGAGAAACTACAAAATAATAAGCAGTCGGAAAACCTTTATTGGTTATAATAGTGTAACGAGTGAAAGCAGTGTAGAAATTCCAAGTAACCATTTCAAGAATGCCATCTTTAGGTACAAACATCCACGTCGTCAGAGCTTGTGGGTCCACATGATCTTTTTTTTTCTTTGTTGCTGTTGGTTTGGTTTTGTGGTGGGTTCTCCCCGTGCCCCCAACACCCCTGGTTACTTTGCTGTTGCAAATGCTGTTGTACACTTGTCATCCTCGCTAGATGCACGGCATCTAGAAGTCACTGGTTTTGATGGCTTTTATTGAATGTGTGATTGGGGGGAGTAAATCTGTGTTGTGGTTCATCTTATCCCCAGTAAGTCTGCTTCAGAGTTTGCGAGATACAAATTGTAGCTGCTGAAAGCTGTGGTGTGATGTTGAGAGTAGGGAAGAGAGGGGACAGGTTTCCCAGCAAAGCTGTTAGCTCATGATTTCCATAGGCTGCTTTTGCATGCTCCCTGTCTTCAGTCATGAGCATGAGACTTGCGGCCAGCTCCCTGCTGACTCCTGAGTGAGGCGAAGCTGTATTGCACGCCTTTTGTTTCTCAGTCCTGAATACCCATCACTGCACTGCTTGACCTTGCCGTTTAGAAGCTTACAAGTTTGCAGGCTGCCCTCCACCTGACTTTCAGCAGGGAGTAAAGACTCCTTGATGGGATCTGCATCTGAACAGACCATATGGACAACAGGAAAAGAAATAAATATTTTACTTCTGCTTGGTTTCCATGGCATCCTGGGAAAATTGTTCTTGAACTTTGAGGTGCTATCCTTCCAGCATCTCCTAGCATTGAGAGGAAAATAAAGGTAACACTGATTGTTGTTGGCTGCTTTATTTTATCTGACAGCACTGGGCTAGCATGTCAGGATTTGGGAGAAGACAGGAGGATAAAGTGCTTTGAAGAGGCATGCCTTATATTTGTATTTTTGCCTTTGTAGGCAGTTTGTTGTGCATGTGACCAGGAAGAAGTGTGCCTTTAGAAAGGGCAATAGAGGCATATACTGTTCATCAAGATGACTTGTTGGCCTGGCACTCTGCAAAACTGGAGGAAACTAGCTGCTGGCCCTGAAATGAGTAATGAGCGGCTCAGATGTTAGGCTTTAACAGAGTATCTTTTGTACCTCATGGTCCACTTTTGCGTCCCCTGTGGACATCCTTAAAGTTTACTCTGAAGTAAATGGGAGTTGTTCAATGATTTCTCTTCTTTTCCCACAGTGTTAGAGAGGTTAATTGTATCCTGTGCCTCCTGCTTTTCTGGATGTTTTGATGTGTTAATTTTTTAGCATACCTCCATTTACAAGGAAGGTTACGTAAGTCATTTTCCTCAGTTCAGATGCTGTATTTTGTATTTGAGGTAATGATTTGGAATGTATTGTGTAAAATTCTGTGCAAACTTTATTTGTAAAAGGGTTCTGATTAAGAGAAGTTGTGTAATGATTCCTGGTTTATATTCCACTGAATATGCACATACATGCATGTTTCTTTCTTGGATGTCGTATGTCCTGAATGTGTGTGCGAGGTAGAGGGAGGCGGGGAGCGAAGGTGCAGTTACTGTTTTGAGCAAGTAATCTTTGCATTGCATGTGCTTGAAGAAAAAAGGTCTGCTTTTGCTTTCTAGGGGAGAGGGTAAGCAAGGCTTGTTTTGTTAACGTGTACAAGACCAATTGCTTAAGTAACAGTAAATCTAAGGGGCTGAAGACACATGAGGAAGCACTCGTGATTGTGGGAGCTGAGTGCCCCTGCTGCCAGTTTTACTATTGTTGAGTTTGGACTGAGAGGGAAATGTGTTCTTTCAGTTCTGTAAGAGCTTTTTTTACTGGAGTTCAAGGCTCTTTTAGACATCACTTAATATCCTTTTCCTAGACTTAGTAGGCTCTGTTTCTCCTTTGAAGAATGGGTGAATCTGTTAGCAAACTTAACTGCCCATCTGCACTTACAACTTGTATAAATATCCCTTTACTTTGGTTGCTGATACTACCCTTTAACAGAACTTTTCTAGACATCTGCTTTTCTACCCCAGTGTCTGTCACGGCATGGTCTCCGTGGAAGAATCTTGTACAGCTCTTCTTAAGGATGAGTGCCACTGCGATCTCTGTAAATCGTTTCTAAGAAGAATTCACACTTGTGCTTTTTATTCAGCATCAGTCAAGATATTAGCTCATCCCTGTAGCAGGTGCTTAGAAGAAAAATCATTATTTCGTACTGAATTACTGAAATCTTCCCATGTTCTGTTGCAAGAGAATGAGATCAGGACCTCCGTGCTACTTCGCATCGTTCACAAGCAGGAATGAACTGCTGTAGCTTTGAGTCATGACAGTTGATGAATGTGTGTGCCTGGTTATATACATTTAAGTCAGTAGATGACATTTTGTCACTGTAATATGGGATGATGGAGATGCAAGTGGAAAGATTGGTCAGTTCTGCAGGGATGCAGAATGATGGAGGATTCAAAGAGGAGTAGGATAGGTATCTCCTCAAAGTAACTTAACATTTGCATTGTTATTGCAGATCTATTTAATGTTTTCTAAGTGACATAGTGCAAATAACCTTTTCCTGCCACCCCCAGTGTGGGGAAAAGAAACCATGAGCAACTTAATTTCAGTATTTTCAGTATTAATTCCAGTAGTTGAAACTACTTTGGTCAGCCGAACTACATTTTACAGTAAACTTTTGTTCAGATGGCTGGCTCTACAGCTAGCTGAGGTGCTGTTTGCAAAGACGGGTACCATAACTAAGATTGCTGCTGGCTGGTACGTAGACATTTTAGCCTGTAGTGAGGAGAAATGCTAATTGTCAGTATGTAAAAAGGACTGTCAAGTGAGAATATAAAAGCAGCTACACGTATTTTCATTTGAAACTCAGAATTAAGGAAACCATGATCAGACGGAGTTGGTAGGAGCTGTCGTTTGTGCTGAATACAATACTGTATGTAAGCCAATGAACTTTTTAAATTGCTGACTTTGATTCATCTGTATTACACCTAAGCCTTTCAAATCAGTCTTTCCTGTTCTTGTGGTCTTTGGAACTAGCTCAGAGCGGGTCTCGAAGATTTGGTCTGTCTTCCTCCCAGATTTATGGGTCCTTGAACCCCAGTTACATCAGAAAGAAGATAACTGGTATGAGAGGAAGGATTCTGCTTTCATCCATCAGTCAGTACTTTTCTCAAAGTTAGTGTCAGTGGAGTAATGGACAGTGTCTTCACAGGAGTGCAGCTCAATCCAGCCACACCAGTGATGAACCAGAGCCTAAGTCAATATAGTGGTGTTCCTCCCCTTGTTTCCTGCTAAGTATGTTGCTGTATAAAGTCTTGGATCTAAGATCTTGTGTGGCAAAATTTAAAACAAGCAACATAGTATGCAAGGTACGGATCTTCACTCTATAGACTAAACTTGTTTTCTCAGGCAAATTTTACGGAAGCAGCTGTGATCAATGTTAAAGCAATGGCATTTGGCATTTTTTCTGAGAAAGTGGAATTCCATAAATCTAGTGGCCATTTCTTACTGCTCTAACTCCCTTTTGGATAGCTTAGTGTGGCTCTTAAAGCAAATTCCGCACCTCTTTTCTGCCCCCTTGACAAAATATCAGTCAAGGTAGTAAGTCCTGTAAATGTTAGGCTGGTATAAAGGTGTTTGTGTGCCTGTGTGAAGTAACTTTTCTAGTTCAAGTGAAAACCTCATCATCTTCTCTGTTGCTGCATTTTTCTTGTTTAGTCTTTGAGCGAAAATGTGAGTGAAAACAAATGTCAGCCTACATTGGTAGGGAAGACTTTTGCATGAGAATTCTAGGATTCGTAAGCGATCATTCTTGTCTCCCATTTTGAAACAGATAAATGGGGTACTATCACAGTTTACTGAAACTATTTTTCATTTCAGTAACTACCATTTTACTCAGAAAATGTAGGGACGGACAAATTAGATTCAGTGGAAGAAAGGCTTGTGATTATAAGATGTAGGAGGAAGACAAATGGAGAAGATTGCCTTGAACATGGACTTGCAAACTTGTGACTGTAGATTCTGAAAGACACGAAAGATTCAGGAAAAATGTTACCAGTTGAGTGTAATTCTTCACAAATCAGCAAGTTAAATGTCCAAGACCATTTTATAATGATGCCTTTATAATATGAGCTTTGACTTGCTTGGTAGAATTTGCTTTTCAGGTTTTGTTTGTCATCTTTCTAGTGCTACCATTTCAGGTAAAGAGGAGGCGGTCAACTGAACTCTGCCTTTTAGCTCCTTTAGAGCTGTTCCACTTTGCAGGACTTGGAAAAAGAAAGTGGAATTGCAGTTATGTATGAATTGTGACAGTATTTAACAACTTCTGTGTAGTTTCTTGTACTTCGTATGTAATTATCTTTGACGTGGTTCTGCCTACTTTCATCTGATGCCGTACTTGTTGCAAGCAGTTCATTTAGTACAGAAAGTACCTAGAGCATACAGCATTGCCAATGCTGTAAGTAGTGTTAGCGGTAAGATAGTTGCTTTGTTTATTCTGTCTCTCAGTAAAAACTGGTAATAAATTCATAGCAGCAACAACCTGTAATATACAGACACCAGTCTAAGTGTGTGTGTGACAGTTTTGGTGCACATAGGGTACTGTTTAATACTCTGCTGGCTTTGGGTTCTTTCAGCTAGAGCCTCAAATAAAACAGCATCTCTATAAAACTGAGATTATTGACGAGACCTACCACCTTTATCCCTAGTTGTATCTTCTATTTTGGAAATGCACTTGCGGAAAGTGAAGGGATGTCTTGGAGCGCGTGCAGTGCTGTGCCATGCATAGGCACTGGTTTGCTTGATGCTGTGGTCATGACTGTTTGGACTGTGCTTGCACGTACTTGCTTGGATCTGCAAATTGGTACATCTGGCTTTTAACTGTGCTTAGAAACCGAACCTAATTAAGCAGCCTAGGTTGAGTACAGACCTGAGGTGGCTTAATTAGTTGGCATCTGGACATCGGTGAGGGGATTGTGGGTTGTTGCATCTCCAACTACTGACGTTTCTAATTCAGAATTGCTGCCACTGCAAGCCAGGATGCAGATGGCTTTCTGCATTCGCTGAGATGAGATCATACTGTCACGAACTAACATTAGTATGCTGGTTGGCAATGGTCATCTTATCCTGTTCAGCCTTATCCTGTTCCTTTTTCATCTGCCTGGGTCAGCGTTCCTTGCCACCTAATCATATTGCAAATACAAGAATCTATTTTTGAGCAGTGTGTACCAGATGAGATTATGTCCATCTGTATTTTTGGACTCTCGAATGTGGCTATAGTGTATTACTTTCGACTGTTTCGTCCCATGTAGTTCATACCTGGTTATTATGGATTCTGGTACAGACTTTGGTTCCTCTAATAGGGATATAGTACATTAAAGCAAGCAATCATATTGCTTGCTTATGAGTGTGGCACAAACCGCTTTTGTCCATGTTCATTCTTCAGGGGCAGATCAATAATTCATCTTTATTTGAACTGGAACTTGATGGTCCAGTCTTACAGTAGACTTCCAGGTACTATTACTCCACTAAAACAGTTTGCACTGTTGATGCTGATTGGGAGTATCGTCCGTGATAGACAGGCTAGGCAATACAAATACTTTTTGGTTATCTTCGATATTTGGGTTTTTCCTGCGTCTCCATTTTTCTTGTGTGTGTCAGTATTTTCTGTCTTGCTACAGACAGCGTGCCAAAACTGCCTTTCTTAAAATTGTGAAGCATTGCTACAGCACTTCGCTGTTTAGGTAATTTCTTGCCCAGAGTAGGGTTTTTTGGAACGCAGATTTTCCTGTTAAAGGAAATGATGAAATGGAAGAAGTGAAGGCATACTGAGTACTGTTGCATGCTGATAGCCACATTAAAGATTCTTCTTGCCAGAATTGTACAATATCATCTGAGATGCTGCTCCTTATAAGCAGATGAAAAGTCAGGTTGAAACGCCAGCTCTTGCAGCCCTTTCCACTTAGGGAAAGGCTCTGATGGAAGTAGCTTTGATTCCACCCAGTAATAACTTGTCTGACCCTTTCTTCATCACGTCAGTCCTGAGATAGGAATTGCGGGCCTGAGTTGGCCCAGGTTTAGGGTGTAGCAGCTTAACCAGATGTCTGCTAGACTTTTGACTTTTCCCTAAAAATCCCTGGGTCTCAAAGAGTAGTTGTTATTCCCGCAAGTATCCTTTGAGCATTTGTCTTTTCTCTAGGAAATAGTTGTCTTTTGTTAGAACTTCAAAACACCTGGGAAACTGAGCTGATTTGATGCTTTATATCCCTGAAGTACCTTATAATAAATTCAATTATTTTGTGGGGTCTGCAAAAGCAGCAATCTAGTATTCAAGCAGGCTTGCTCTGGGAGTGCTAGAGGCCACAGAACATGGTGATTTGCTAATCTAAGCTAGTGTTGAAAAGATAAAAATATTAGCTTTTTTATAGTTGACCTCGTTTCTGTCAACAGACAAATTGTTTTGAGAACAGCAGTGAAAATGCTCCTTGGAATGAAAGTGTATGCTTTGGTGGGAGGAAGTGTATTAGCTTTAAGCTTGTATTTTGGAGTATATTTAAGTGCTGTCTACACAGGAAAGATTCAAGTACAGCTTGGATGCAGGAGCCAAATTGTATTTTGGAAACGATGGCTTACCAGTGCTGCAGTATACAGTGAGTTCAAAACCAAAAACCCCCTGCTTGGTAAAACGCGAATCCCAAAGTGTGCTTCTAGGCTTTGGTTTGAAGACTGGAAGTCTGCTTACTAAAGGTGAAATGGTGATATGTCTCGGCTGCCTCCTTCCTAATAAATTAAACGTGCTTGGGAGTGTTCCCAAGCACCATGGCCAACTGGCTGGGGACTGCCTTGTCCATACTCTGAAACTCTTAGCTACCAGGGCAGGGTGGCTGCATCTGAACTGCCCAGCGTGAGCGCTCGCTATGGCGTGCCGACTCACAAACCTGGGAATTGTGTGGGAGACAAGTAATTGGCACGGCCCGATGCTGGGGAATGTCCTAGCTCCTTTCTAGCATATGTGATCATGTTCCAGGACCTGGGAATGTTTCCAGACAAGACTTAACTTAGGAGTACAGATGTTAGTCCTTGATTCTTCCAAATCCTTTATGGACTAAGGCATAGAAGGTCTCTTTGTATCACAGGGGATTTGGTATGCTTCAGAAAGGTATGTTTAGGAGAGAATTCTGTACTGTTAAAAAGTCTGTGCCTCCAGTCTCCGTTTTAAATGGTTTTAGTGGCTGTTCAAACATCTTTCAGAATGCGGTCACCTTCTTTCCAGCCACCACCTTTCTGGGATGAGTAGGAGTGTCTGCCCTCCGTCATGCTATTGCTTGCATATGAATGAACATACTGTGGCCTTTCATGGAAGTGCTGTGTATGAAGCATGCTTTTTACGGTTGCGAGGAATTAAATTCTGATTTAGTGTGCGTGTGTGTGAATATCGAGTGCTAGTTTACTGCCTGGGTGAAGTGGAGGGGGAACGGTCTTGCATCTTTTAGGCAGTGGATGTTTTACGTGAGCAGGAAAGTGGGGAGACCATTTTATTTCCTCAGCTGTTTCTTCCAGTGAACAGTAAAAGCTGTGTTGGCCTGACTTTATTGATCATACAGGATGATTTCCTGCAGGCTTTTCAGTATTTGATTGTGGTTTATTGAAATTGGGAGTATAGTCCTAGTGTAGATGAGCCAGTAAAACATTGATATTAATCCCAGCTCTAAGCAGACGTACATTCTGGGAGACAGCATATCATGTAAGCTGCTGAATATTGGAGCAGTTTTGGTCGAACTGGTCACTTGTTCTGTACCCACTGGCCTGCACTCCCTCCATGGTGTCCTGAGTTCCACTGCGAGCTGTGGCTCCGTCACGCAGTCGCTTCAGGATACTGTTTGTCTCTCTGTAGGTTACGGAATATACTGTCAGCTTTGAGAGTTTGAATATTTATGGAGAAGAGGGTTCATCGTGCTTTGTCAAAGAGCTATGAAATTTTACTTTTGCACGTGCTGTCTTAAAACTTGTGTAGCAGCTGTGTGGCATGTCACTTTTACACCAGTGACGCACCCCACGATTTTGGGAACGTGTAATCCATGTGACAGCATCAGCTTTGGAGCACTGCTTTGTGTAAAGGATCCATTGCTCAAAGGTAGTAAGCTGTCAGAGCTGACTGTGTCAATTAATATGCAGCAGGCTTTGTGTCTGCTGATTGTTCTTCTAATTTAATGTGCATGATGATCTGTCTCACCGGCAGTAGTGGTACATATTTAAGGACACAGTGCAGTGCAGGGATGCTCCCTGGTGTCCCACAGGCTGCATGTGTGTTTTCAGGGTGACTGTTTTGATCCTTACACAGTTTTTGGCAGCCCACCATCCCAGAGGTGTCTTAGGAGTATGAAAAAGAGAGGTTACAGGCTCTACTGGTGCAGGGATGGTCGGTATCCCTGTTCTGCCCACTGTTTCTGGAGAGCTGTGATGCTGCCTGTGTCCGAGATGGATGTAACTTGTTCAGGGCAGTCGGCTCTTTTGAAGAGCTGGGTGCGTGTCAGAGAATGGACCTTTGTGTGTGGCGCTCTGCTGCTCTCAACTAGACAAAAGGTCATCTAGTATAAGATTTTACTTGCATCCATCATCAGTAAAATGTCAAAGACTGTATTTTATTGAACATTTTTTATTTGTGATAAATGCAGGCTGCTGCCCAAAATTACACTCTTGCTCCTCCTTTGTAGTGCTTGTTTAGCTCCACGGTGAGAAGAACAACTGATCTGGCTGAAAAGTAACTCTCAAAACATAAATTATCAGCCACCTGTGTTCTGCGGTCAGATAGCCGGTGATTCGGGTAGCTGCTCAGTTGCATGGATGTTTCAGTCTCCCTGGGTTGGCATTAGAAATCAGGCGTGTGGGACAGGAACCGTTTGTGCCCTTCATCAGTAGCCCACACTTATGTTTTATTAAAGTCACTGTGGAATTGAGGTGGTTGTCGGCCCTGAAAGTGGGCTTAAGTACAGTGCTGTGCTGTCTGCTCTTTTGTTTGATAGCACTAAGGATTTTTCCTGTGTGTAGGGGCAAGAAGTAAAAACACCTGCTTATTTTTCTTCCCTTGAACACTTAATCCAATCTTGTGAGTGTGTCAGCTAAGCTTACTATTAATTTAAATTATTTAAATTTAAATAGCTTACTTACATTTCAATAGCCAAGCCTATATTTAAAACCAGGAGTTTGGTGAACCTGGATTCTTTTCTTCCTGTTGCAACTTTTCAAAGACTATTAACTTTAAAGGTAGTGTCGCAGCCAGTCAAACTTCGGGCTTTGTAATTAAGGAGTGGAGTTGTAAGTCGCTGGTCAGCCGAAGCCCTCTGCTTTTCAGGTGCAGTCTGGTTGTGTGTTACTTATGTAAAATAAACTGTCAGTTTTCAGTGGTCACAGAGCAAATCTGTGATAGACCTGATCTTGATTTATGATTCTGAAAATGTGCTGCCCTTTTACAAGCCCGTGCTGTTTTCTTGCTTAAATCTGCTACTGCTTTGAGTTCATGTCTGTCAACGGAGGCTCCTTTTTCTTCACTGTTGTGATCTTGTCATTGAACCAGGTTGGTAAAGAAGTAGTAGTCTTTCCCTTCCTCCTGCTTGATTTAGCGATTAAAAATTTTGTAATTCTATAGTTAAGACTTAAAACTCTGTCAAACATTCTGTGTTTTGTACACAGTGAAAAAGAATATTTAGGTTTTTAATCAATGAGAGTACCGAAAACGGAAGTATCAGCTACAGTGTGCTGTTCTTCAGAGTCCAAATTTTCCTGTTTTGGGAAAAGCAGCAAGTTAGTAACGTGCATGGAGAATGAGATTAATGCTGAAGTAAGTGGTGGTACCTGAAAGTTAGATTGTGATGTCCAGTTTCAGATGCACATGGCCTTTGTTTAAAATCTTAGGGAAGCTTCTGTTTAAAAGCAACCAAAAAACAAAAAACCTGACCCAGAAACTACCCTTTAAAATTGAAGATTAAGAGCTAGGCTGAGGAAGTTTTGCCTGTTTTAAGGAACATTGCAACTGTATCGATGACTTAAAAAACAGAGAACTTGTTCACCTTTTAAAAACATTATCATTTACCTTGAATCACGTGTTCCATTTTGATAGCCTCCTTCATATAGAAAATATAGCATGAGATGTCAGTTTAAATGCGAGTCTAACAATGCTCTATCTTCTATGTGAAAGGAAGTATTCTGTACATTTTTCCATGTTTGACATCATGGTGTTTTGAATAACCATGTTCCATATTCATATCAATTTTTTGTTTTTGTTTTCAATTTATGCACAGCACTTGCTCTGAAATTTGGGGACTGAGTACACCAAACACGATAGATCAGTGGGATACAACAGGCCTTTACAGCTTCTCTGAACAAACCAGGTGAATATTCTGCCCTCTCTCGCATCATAGAAATCTTGTGGGAGGGATTGGCTTTGGAGGGTCTGTAATGGGATGCTTTAGCTGTAAAATAGACTAAAATGCTTCCTAGGCCTCTCATGGTACAGCATTTTAAAATATTTGCTTGCCAGTGTAGAAATCCAAGTGTTCTCAGCTGATGTTTTGACCAATGAAACTCTAATTCTGGAATACTCATTTTCACGCCAGTGCTATTGAAAGAATGGGAAGACTTGTTAAGTGCAAGCTCTAAATGTGATTTGGTATTTATATTAAAAAAGTTGGGAAACTTAATTCTTTAGACCTAATCTTACAAAGTGTTTAAACTGCTTTGTATGCCAGAAGCTTTCAGTTAACTCTTGCTAATTAGCTCAGATACGAGCTACTAAAGAATTGTTTGTAAATTCTTCAGTAGTTAACGGTGGGCGAATTCTAAACAGTGTCTTTATTTTTTCATGTCACATTACTTGATTTGTGTATTGAGGTTTGTCTCCCATCCCATAACAGTCATAAACATCTGCATTTGTGTAAACATATGCAGTCTGTCTTAAAACTAGCAAAACGTTTTCAGCTGGTAGCAAGGTAGATGAAGTCAAGAAGGTGAACTGTACAGCCCTTACAAGGTGTGCATTTGTGCTTTTTGCATTCCAGTTATACTGCCATGTGGATCACTTGAGCAGCTGACTGTTTATACACTTATTTGCAGTCCTGTGGGAATTCTTATGCTTAAAGCCGTAAAGCATCCATGCCACAGCAAAGCCTTGAGGTTTAGCAGCGGAAGGGACTATTAAGTGTGTGATTTTACTGTATTTTTTTAACAACTGTTTTCTGCACTTAAAAAAAATATATATTAAGCAATCATCCTAAATACTTGGTTGGAGGTAAAGCGGCTTTTAATGAACTCTAAATTCACTGGCAATAATTTGAGCAGTTCAAAAATAAGTTAAGGCACTGCTTGATACCATAATTTTTATCACATTTGAAGCCTTTTAACAAGAGTATAAATGTCACTAGCAGTGTCAATCCACTGAATTCTGAGAGTAAATGAACCACCCATCCCATGTGTGTACACTGTTGCTTGAGTGATTAAGAGACAGCGTACAGTCTGTAAATACTTCTCAACATCTTTCCCCTATAGATCTCTCGATGGCCGTCTACAGGTATCTCATCGTAAAGGATTACCGCATGTTATTTACTGTCGTTTGTGGCGCTGGCCAGATCTTCACAGTCACCATGAACTTAAAGCAATTGAAAACTGTGAATATGCTTTTAATCTTAAAAAGGATGAAGTATGTGTAAACCCTTACCACTACCAGAGAGTGGAGACGCCAGGTAGGAAGACTGCTTCTGACTTTCTTTAGCAGCATCTCTACGTACTAGTTCAGCATAATGTTTTAAATGAAAAATAGAGAAAGGTGATGCTTTCTCTTGCCAAAAGTACAAGGTCCTTAGAGATACAGCTTTTGAGAACAGCATCTCCTGGAAGTTTTTAATAGTAAAGTTACTGAAAAATCTTTACAAATGTGTTGAATGCCCCTGATAAACACTTCCTGTACCGCTAGCGGTTTCCAGCTGGCAAAGTATGACCCAGACTGAAAAGGAGAATAGAGGTGACTTACCTTTGCTAATGTGGAATAGTCTTACTCAAGAGGCACCTTGGGAATCTATTCCTTCCACTAACTAGCAGTACAGTCCAGTGTTAGCAGTACTGAGAGTCAGAAAATTTCAAAACATCTGAAGAAATTGTTAGGTGTGTTAGATTTATGGGTTTTTTTCCTTTAAACTCACAGAAGCATGTATTTTGAGGGTCTTACTAATGCTTTCAATTTTGCTTTTCCAGTCTTGCCTCCCGTACTAGTGCCACGGCACACTGAGATTCTAACGGAGCTTCCGCCTCTCGATGACTATACCCATTCCATTCCTGAAAACACTAATTTTCCAGCTGGAATTGAACCACAGAGCAATTACATACCAGGTATTGTCTTAACTCCCACCGCAAACAGTACATTTAACATTGCGCCACTGGAACAGACATGGTAATTTCATCCTCATAAGTGATCAGATTAATTGAAAGATGCACCAATAAATTAAATCTAGTTGATTTCCTCTCTTAATTCCAATGAAAATAGCAGGACACTGTTGTTCACTGAATATGATCCTGTGTGAAACCACGTTGCTGTGGTTTCATAGTACCTTACTTGGTTTCAACAGCTTATTTAAGGCTCGAAATGCTAATGAGTACAAAGTAGACCTTCACCTTGTGCTTTAAGCCTGTTTTACAAACACATAGGGATTGCCAAATGCTGCGTATTTTAGATTAAGTAGTAAAGTGCTGCTCAGCCCAGCCACATGTGGTACGTGGAGAAAACTTGTAAGGTGCAAAACAGCGAGTTAGTGTTTTGATCTGTTGTTTGCAATTCATCAGGGTCTGCTTTGTCTATTTGTTACTATTCTGTGCATACAGTTTTGTCTTGTTAGTAAGAAGGAACAACCGAACAATATTGAACTCGTAAAGAATTCCTCCTCCTCCTCCTCTTTGCCTCTTCCCCAGCCCAAAACAAACACCAGGGCTAATCTGCTGCAGCGCACCCAAAAACCTATACCCTTATTGAAAAATAAAATCAATGACCTTTGTTTCCTGCCCCAACTTCCTATCTCTTCAGGAAGTTGCCTGGAGTGTAAAACCAAGCAAAGCTGAGGTTTTCTCATAAATCTTTAATGCAGCTGTGTTACGAATAAGCTGAAAATTCAGATCTGGGCTCTCGAAGAATAAGATGACTGCTGTGGAACTCAAATATGTGCAGGATACAAATTGTATCTGTATGTCTTAAACAGGATGTAGCTTGTGTTTTCTTTAAATGTGTCCAAGGATTGAAATGGCACCAAAGAAAGTAAATGAATTTGATCTCTTCAGCTTAATTTGTGCCACATTTGTTGCCACCTAGGGACAGCAGATCTTTAGAGAGTAATTTAAGGAGCTAGAAGTCGGTCTTGCTTTCTTAACTTTTGTATGCTTTTTTGACTCGGTCTGAGGGCTTTTGATAGCATTTGCAACGAACTTACTAGAAAGCCACCACTTGGCAATGCAGTGCTATGGAAATGAGCTAAAGCAGCTCTAGGTAGGTAGCTGCAGGAGGTCTGTTCAAGGTGATTGTGGGTATTCACATAATAGTGAAATGTTTATGCAGCCTAACCGCACCTTGCCTCCTTCTTTGTCGCTGACACCCTCCTGTTGTATTCATATCGTGCCATCTTACTTTATTTGACCTTGCTAACTTAATCTTAAATACTTAGCTAGGTTCTGGTAAGTCTTGGGTGTCTTGACAGCCTCTTTTGGAGAACCGTTTTCTTTAGCGGTAGGCCAGACCAACAGCCGTGCTGGTTTTGCACTGCAATACTGTCTCAGTCCTTGGTCTACAGAGAGGTTGGTGTCCTTGGTGTGCAGCTGGGAAGATGGTGATCGTGAAGGTGCGGGATGGCCTTTGGGGCTGTACGTTCCCTTTCAGGTTACGGATGCGCTGAGCTGCATTGTCCAACTTCTGGCAGCATTTAAGCTCTGCTAAGAATTTTTAATGCCGCACTTCGGCATTTATTTCCAGCAGTGGTGGTGCTCGACCTCTGACTCTAAAACAGTATTAATAGTACTAGGTGGACGAAATCTCTGTTCAGACAGAGCCTTAGATATGGAAAATAATCTGTGCCAAAGAGCCCAGATTAGCAACTGGAAACGGGAGGTGTGGGTTGGATTGGGCATGGTTATTGACTTTTTACCATGGCTGTGGGCTTAACTATAACGAATGATTTGGAGATGGGTGGAGTCCGCTTTATCACAGTGAATTCTGTAAAAATGTTCAGAACAAGCATGATTTTTGTCATCATACTTTTTGCTAGTAAAGATTTCCCGTAATCTTCCTTTTAAATTCTCACTTGTGTTTTGTCACATCTATATTTAGCACACCAGTTTTACAGAATGAACCAAAGATATAATTAGTTCATTTTTATTTAATCAACTGACTTATCTAGTTTCCTCTTGCTGTCTTCCTTCTGATCTCACTGTATTGCTGTAAGTCTCAGACATGATATTTGATATAATTTGATTTAAAGCAAAAGTCTTTATTTTATAATTTTTGCTGTCTGCTAATAACGTAATTAAACAAGTTTAATGTCTCAGATGTCTCGGAGACAATTCTAAGGCGATTGTAGAGATAGTTACCTTCAAACACTTTCACTAAAGAAAACTACATTTTGCCTTTAATATATAGGAAAAGACATTTGCCCAGTTCAAAGGAAATGATTTCCTGAAAGGCAGTTGGTTAACTCATTATCTGGATTACAAAGTGCATTTTGAATGGAGAAAAGGAACAACCGTACTCTCCTGGGTTTTGAAGATATTTCTGTGGAATGAGACACTTTCTACTATCAGAATGCTTCAAACTTGTTACTGAGTTTACTTAGGTCTGTGAAACTCCATCTTTAAAGAAAGCTAGTTAAAGAATAGGTGATCATTTTAATAGAGCTTGGAAGTAATAATAATAATGATAGTAGAGCTTGTGCGGCGTAACTAGTTAGTGTAGTTCTTGATGAGTGAAATCAGCTGTTAGGTATTGCAGAAAAATGGATCTGGGGTCTGAACTGAAAAATAACCTTTAAATCTAGCAGCTTCCGTAAGGCGTGGGAGGGTATCTGATCTGATGGTTATACCACATAGACAGCTCACTTTTTTTTTTCAAAAGTCGCCAGATGGTTTTTTCATTTGTAATTCCACTAAATGTGAAAGCTGTTGATCACAATTGCAAAATTGTTACTCATTGTAGTGAAAGTATCTTGTATTAAATGGAACAAACAAGGATTGTCTGTTAATTATATAACATATTCGAGCAACTGATGGGCATACAAGAGATGATGTATCTTTCATAGACAATAAGGCAGGTAATGGGTTTGAAATCCTACTGGAAGGACAAAATGAAATTCTAATTCAGTATTCAGGTACCATATGGAGCTTGTGAAGACTTGAGGGCAAAACCCCCGAATGCTGAATCCTAGATTTCCCCAGTCATTGAACCAATAGGTGGGTATTTTCTTTGACAGAAACACCACCTCCGGGATATATCAGTGAAGATGGAGAAACGAGTGACCAGCAGTTGAACCAAAGCATGGATACAGGTGACATTTATTTTAACACTTATTTTTCACTACTTTCAAGACTTGAGATTACGAGTTGTGATCCTTCTGCATAGTGGCATGAATTCAGCCCGGACGATGATGGCAATAGCCCTCTGTACAACCTGGTGGTCTCTGTTTCAAATACCACTTTTAATGTTTTGTGAACAAAATTTTTTGCTAGGGGAATGCTTTTAAAACATTCTGTGCCACATTAAGTACACTTCATTTGTTTCATAAGAAAAGCATACAGGTCTGATGAAGTCTTCATCAGAAGGCCTTAAAACAGATTTTTGATAGCTGACTGGTTTCAACTTACCCCTCATTATACCTTCTGGAAACAGGTTCATTGAAGCAAAATGTCTCTTTGGCCTAAAGTTACAGAAATGCTGCGTTTTGAGAATCTGTCCGTGAGCTCTGACAACCTTATCGCTTCTGCTGTGTTTCAGCTTAACTCTTGTATGGGAGTCTCTATTGAAAGAGCAGTAGAAACATTAAGCACTTGTGCCTTTGTGTGAAAGGGTTTCCAGGTAATCTGGTTGGCCTTAGACTTAGACAAAGCACAGTTAATGTGCTGGATAAGAACCTCCTGCTATGTGCTGGCAGACTTGAGTGTGTGTTTGGTTAGCTAACGTTAGCAACCTTTTTCAGTTAATTGGAATTAACTGCACTAGTTTCTCTAAGAACTGCAATATCTTCCCACTGTGTGACAACGGGTACCTTAATTAAAAAGCCTGACATCAGCCATCATTGTAGGAATGTTTCTGTGCAAAGCCTCTCTGTATTTTGCCTACTAGTGCACAAATTGTGTTGTGAGAGTTCATGTTTTTCTGAGTTTTTTCCTTCCTCCTTCCAGGAAAGAATAATTTCCTCAAATGAGGAAATCCAGCTTGTTCTTTTCTAGAGATAAACCCTCTCCTTTGAGAATGGAGAGGTAATATCTTGATTGTCTCATCCACTCTTCCGTAGCTCTTTCTTTTTCACTGAATTTGGGAGGAAGTCACTACCTTCTCACTGGAGAAATGCATAAGTAAAGTTACGTTCACAGAGTGTGCATGAAGTGAGAGCTCTGCCAAATACGACACAAAGGTGTTACTGGAGTCTTTACTAGGAGGGGTAGGTTCCCAGGAGTCCGGAAAATTAAATGTAATCTTAATTTAGAATAAGCGTGTGACATGCTGGAAAACTGGTCGTAGGATTTCTGAGTTTTCTTATTCCAGAGAGTTTTAATGTAAAACTATGTCTAGATAATGGTCATACCTCCCCATGTGAAATAAAGAGAATCATTTGCTCTGAAACAAATCTCTGTTGCGTCAACAGGATCTCCCGCGGAGCTGTCTCCTAGTACTCTCTCCCCAGTTAATCATAGCCTGGGTAAGCTGCAAGTACTTTTAATTGTTTCTCTGTGTGTGATGACTCCTCTTTATATATGTAATTACCTTAAAAATAAAGATGTACTTTAAAAAAGTAAGAGCTGTATAACGAGGAGACTGTTGGTTTGGCTTCCTGATGATAAACTTCGTAGGGTTGGGTTAATAACTTGTTAACAACTAATCTATTTCTTTGACTGCTGAGCTTCTAGCAGAGAGAAAGAATAATATGGCTGTGTGTGCAGGAAACAAATAAATAGTTTAAAGGACGTTAGCCTATCCGTAGTGCTGCCCAGACTTGCTGTCTCCCTTGTGTATGTGTTCTGCTGCTCTTCTCATGTACTGTTTCACCTGTGACCGCAGCACAATTGCTGCTCGCACATTAGTTGCCCACCTGCTTTGATCAGATGCCACTGCTGTGTGTCTGCATAAACGCCTCAGGAAGATCAGATTCCCTTGGGTTTGGTTAAGGAATGGTGACAGGATGTGACAGGAAAATGCTGTTCCGAACGCTGAGTAAGTAATTAGGGTAGGTGGAAAGGGGAAGCAGCGCAGGAAAAGCTAAAGATACACAGGGAAGATACTGAGCTCTGGTAGGGGAGAGTAAAAGGAGCTTAGAGCTGCCTTTAGATAAAGACACTGTATGAGATAGTGTAATACATGGGAACGTCATTTTTGTATTAATGTTTTTTGCCTTTGGTTCAGTGTTTGATAACTTAAATCTTTTCTTTAACGTTGCCAAAATGTTTGTAAGTTGTAGAAAGGCAACAGAAATGTCTCAGTGTCTGGCACTCACAGTAATGTTAGCTTAATCATTTTGCTGAGCAAAATGCAAACACTGAACTACATGAGCCGTGGTCGGATTAGATCCACCCCTTCTTCCCCTCGTCCTTCCCTTTTGTGCAATACTGCATTCTGTTTACTGGGGTATGTAAAAATGACAGCAAGCAAAATATAATTTGAGTAGTTTGAGGAGACTACTGCCGTCATTTCTGGAAGAGTTGAGTAGCAGGGCAGATAATTTCTTTTCAGCCTCAAATTCTGTGTTAAGCTCTGATTTAATTTTTTTTTGTTTTAGACTTGCAACCAGTTACTTACTCGGAGCCTGCATTTTGGTGTTCGATAGCATATTATGAATTGAATCAAAGAGTGGGAGAAACCTTCCATGCATCACAGCCTTCCCTGACCGTAGATGGCTTTACAGATCCATCAAATTCAGAACGATTTTGTCTAGGTCTGCTTTCCAATGTAAACAGAAATGCTACAGTGGAAATGACAAGGCGACACATAGGTAAAAATCTGATCTTTTAACTATTTAATTTCATTTTAGCCATTAAATTATCTGGAATGATCCAGGTAGGATGGGCAAATCTGTGTGTTGGGATCCTTTGACCTTTGCGCAGCCAGCCGTTGAACTTCTCTCTTGAGGCTTGCGAAGGAGAGCTTCGTCTCCCTTGCTAAGGGCAGAAGTGGAAAGACACAGAGGTCACAGCTTCTGAAATCAGGGAGACAACGTAGCAGCTTCTGCTACCACAGCCAGTTGCAACTGGGAAGAGATGTTGTGATGGCTGGAGCTGAAAGGTGCTGCCTTTCCTCAATCATTTGTCACCACGTCAGTGGCAGCAGCAGTCACACAGCTGTTAGGCTGAGAGCAGCACAGGAGGAAGCCACTCAACTGTATGGGATTTCTGTTGCTTATGTTGCTGTTCTCTGCCTTCTGGAAAAAGGCGATGCACCAAAGCATCCTGAGGGACAGGTTTTTGGCTTTCAGGCTCCTCGTTGGACCATTCTGCCCTGGGGAGCATTTATATTCAGAGTTGCTTAGAATTGAAATGTAAGCTTTAATTACAAACCATTGACGTGTTGCTTAGTTTAGTCTAATTTGTAAAATGCGGAATGGACATTCAAGAATACTTCTTGAATTCTTTTCTGAAATGGGAATAGCTGCCATTGCAATAACGTGCCATTCCGACATTTTCTTTGTAATGGTTAGTAAAGAATGTTGTTTTTCACAATGGAGCGTCTTGGCTTTAAGTTCATTAAACTACTTTTTCCTTTTTTTCTGGATTCTTTTATTTAGCAACATTCGCGAGATTTTTTTTTTGTTTAGCTTTTCGTAAAAAAAGTTCAACCTCTTCAGTAGAACCTTCCCTCTGTCAAATCCAAATGCTTGCCTAATAAAACTTTAGATGTGCAGAAACCCAGGGCTATGGCTGTGCTGACCGATCAAAATGGACAATGATGAGGAAAAGCAGAAATCTAAGGAGATCTCACTTTTTTATAGAGCAGCTCACATTTTGTTTGAAAAATAGTTTTAAAGAGGAAGGGGAAGAGAAACATGGCCTTCAGAAAGAACCTGTTCATTATAAATAGTTTTCTTTGGGAGATCAGTTGTACGTTACTTCTCTTGTGCTTGAAATAACCCATACGGACTTTCTTCCGCCTAGGGAGAGCGAACAAGATCACAATTTGAAAGTGAACAATAGGATTTCTTATAGGTATTTTTTTGTAGTAGGGCTAAATGAAGTCCTGTTGTTTTTGTCAGAGTAGCACAGAGAAGGGGTACGCAGTGGGTTGTGAAATAATGTGGGTGTGTGTAAGCGGAGAGTGTTGTTTTCCTTTTTTGTCATAGTGGCCTGTGTCACTTCACATACAACACTTAATATTAGCACAAGTTTAATTCTGTTGAATCTAATCTTTTAATTTCAATTTTGCTATTTGTTTACATGAAGTTACTTGGTACTGAACGCTGCTTCCTGACTTGGATTTGGTTACAAGCCATTACATGGCTAGGAAATTCTGTCTCTCTTGACCAAAAATTATTCTGCTTCTCCTTCAAATATTGTGTGTTTATGGGAGAAAAATACAAGTTAACTGTGTTCTGCTCCTGCTACAGCTGTCAGCACAGCATTGTGGTCCTGTAGATAATTGATTTCTGTTGTAAAGAAAAACTTTGACCTTCTCTGAAACAAAATACTCCCTTGTTTGTTAATCTGCTTGGGTCATATCATAACTAGAGTTCCTTTGAATTTTGCTACAGGAAGGGGAGTACGTCTCTATTACATTGGTGGAGAAGTTTTTGCTGAGTGCCTAAGCGATAGTGCGATTTTTGTTCAGAGTCCCAACTGTAATCAAAGATACGGCTGGCATCCTGCAACTGTGTGCAAAATTCCACCAGGTTGGTAGCCTCCCAAAGGTCTTGTGCAAAATTATCCAGTGAATGTACTCCCTGGATGACATTTGTTTTCCTTTCGATAGTTTCTTAATAGCTTTGGGCTCTGGCGTAGCAAACACAAGTATGCATTGATTGTACCTTTTGGCCTTTTTTTCATTTGTTTATAGGATGCAATCTGAAAATCTTTAATAACCAAGAATTTGCTGCTCTTCTGGCTCAATCTGTGAATCAGGGTTTTGAAGCAGTTTATCAGCTTACTAGAATGTGTACCATAAGAATGAGTTTTGTTAAAGGATGGGGAGCTGAATACAGGTAAGAAAAACACCTTTGCTTTTAAATTTAGAGTTAATTTTTCTTCTTTCACTTGTACGCTATTTCTTTCTGGCTTGAAAGCTGTATGTACAGGCTTCTTGCCGCTACTGTAGATATGCTGTCTGCAAGTTGCACCCGTGTTTTCCTTTTTCTCCGCCTCCACTACGGAGCTCCTAATTCATAAAGACCAATAAACTGATTTTAGTATTGCGTTGAAGTCAACTGTTGAGCACGCAACGTCATCCTCTTCCTTTCCTCACTTTTCCTCACTCGGTCCTGCTTGCTTGCTTATTGTGGTGAAATCACTGACAGTGTCCAGAAGTTTCACAGTTTGTGCTGGGAGATGATTTGTTGTTTGTCAGACGTTCAGTCGTTTTGGTCTCTGTCCTGTTCTGTATGGAGTATAATGAATTCGTTAGGTTGTGGTGCGGGATGTGGTCGATAATACCCGACGGAAAGAATTGAAGTCACTTGGAATGCATTCTTCAGAATAAAACAGCTGGAGGACGCACATTTAAGGGATGGCAAATATTTTGGAACTTGTAGTGGAAAAAAACTTTGTAGGAATTAAGATGACTGTGTTTATGTAGTAAAACTGCTAAAAACAGTTTTTTGAGTGGAAAAAATAGTCATTTATCTGCTTTTGAATAGATTCCAGTTGTATTCTCTATAAGCACAAACCGAGAGCTGTAGTTGAGGACGGTGCCTGTTTTTAATGTAGTGTTGGGAATTTGGGAAGAAAAGGAATTGCCTTTTAACTGAGCAGTATTAAAGATTTTGTTATTTTGCAGAGCTGGGGATGTGGTTTTAAACAAATCCCTTAAACCTCTCTAGAAATTGTCCACTGAAAGAATGAAGTCTGACGTATCGGTAGCCTTTTGCAATATGTAATGATTTTTTTAAATCCATGTCGTTTCTGAAGTTGAATAATGACGTCTAAGTGAATCCTGTGAATCCTGGGGTTTTGATTCTTTTCTCTGTTCTTGAAATATATACATGTGAATAGCAGCATCAGTACATGGGGGAGGCTTCTTGGCTAAATGAAGCCAATGTTGTAAAAGCCTAATTAGATGAAATGAGAAATTTGAGTAATGGAATAAATTGGTACCTCTTTGTTATCAAGAGGTACACAAGAAAGATTCTGGCTCAAGTTTAAAGAACTGTTGTATTCGTCTCAAAAGGAGTATGTATACACTTACACGTAATTAAATACAACATTCAAATTGGAACAGAAGGAAACCTTAATCAGTCAGATTGTATGGAGACACCTTGAAGTGAATGGAGTGCAAGTGCTGCGTTAAAACTATGGGGAGGCCTTTGGTAAAGTTATTCCTAAGCAGGGAGAGTGGTGGTGGTGGTTAGTGGTCTGTAAACCCTTCAGAGATCATAGAGCTGAAAAAACTCCAGTGGAAACACTGCCAGAACAGCACAGACACTGATTACTGACATAATGCTGAACTAGTTTCTTTGCATCTCTGTTTAAGATGGTGCTAATAAATTATTGATGCACAAAACTTGTAAGTTATGCTGCAGTTGTGATTAAAGCAAGAAGAGGTTGCTCCTGCAAACACAACCTTGAATTCAAATGAATGTCAAAATAGACCAGGAGGCACTGGAAAATCCATCATTCTTGTTCAAAACTTCCATGCTTTGTTGTTATTTCAAAAGCGTTGCTCGTAGAGCAGGCTTTGGCAAAGCCAAAGCATTACTTAGAGGCATATGTGCCTAAAAGGGCAGATAATGGCAAGGTGGTAGATTTTTATAAGCTTGGTAAACAAAATGGCTTATAGCTTTTTGCTCGATACATTTTGGCTTGAATTGAGCATGGTGGTTGAAGTTCAGATCAGCAGTCAAGTGTTCACGTTAGCACAGGAACTATCCAGGTCTAGGATCGCCTTCTGAAGGGAGTTAGGTAGAGACAATTACAGCAGAGAGACCTAGGGATACGTGAACTGGAAATCCATGGGTAGAAGAGACTGAATTTTAGCTTTGAGATGGGTGCTGAGTGACTGTCGCTGTTTTATAAACTTTTGCCACTGTAGTGCAAAGCCAGGGCTGTTGAACAGAACCAGCTATAAAATTTTGAGGAAATGTGGTGTGGAACACATCGTAGGGGAGTTGACAGCGGTGCAATGATGAACTTCCTTCTTCGGGAGAGGATTCGAGACTAAATGGAATTATATTTCCTGTGGTTTAGATTGTTCTTTTATTGGATCGCGTTGTTTTGGCATAGGCGTTCAGGGCTACGATAACAATGTTTTTGAGAGTGCTGAGAGAGCACAGACCCCAGCCACTTTCTTCTCCTAGAAAATGTGAAACCACAGACAGCTTTTGAAATCCATCCTCTCACTGGCTTCATCTTTCTGCCTTTTCAGTTCCTCTGTTTATATAAACAGATTTCCTTAAAGCGAAGGGTTGTAGTGCCGACAGTAAAAATGAAGGGGCTGGGTTTGTGTCTGACTAATCTGCTGCCTTTGAATGTTAATGCCTCTTGCTTTGGCTTTGGGATAGCTTAGAATTACTAGGAAAAACTGGCTTAGCAACAGTAGTCTTGCCAGTCTAGTTTGGGAAAACTCCCATGCCTGGAGTGGGTACAGTGAATTAACAGGATTTCTCAGGCAGAGTATGTCCAATACTAATTTCTTTATTTTGGAGATGAGAAGGAAGATTTTTGAATAACAGGTCTCTGAAACAAGGGTATATGGGAGAATGAATGAAGCTTTTATGGTTGTCAGCCCTTCAGCTTTACCGAGGCTTTCTATATGGTTTTTAATTAAGGCCTTCTGTTGTGGAAAATTATAGGCAACTTTATATAGAAGACAAGGGAAACACAATTTTTACTTAAATTGTTTGTGTGAGGATGTTACAGTATAAAACACATGTAGAAGTGTTAACATTACAGGAAATCAGAGATAAAGTTTGGTGTTCCTTTGAGATAGCATCAGTTAGCAGGGTATAACCACATGCTGTGTTTTGACTTAGTGTTTCTGACAACATCTAGCAGTTTCCTTATACATTTATCTTGTTGATTGCTCCAAAAAGCCAGACCTTATGATCACCGTAGTATTGTGCTGTTTGACCACGCTGACAGTGCACAGCCAAGTGTTTCTATTCGTATTTCTCAGTAGTTGTCTACAAAATTCAAACCCAGTTATGCATGCGGACTCTTTGAAGGTTGAGATACAGCTGCACACAGCTATTTGTGATGTGAATGTCACATCAGTTGGACAATCTCCAGTTTTGAATTTCTTCTTGGTAGTAAGGCTTTTGGTGTGCACTTGAAGCAAATGCTGTAGTTCTTATCTTATTCTCCAGAGCAGGATATTCTCAATGCATTATGGACAAGCATGTAATTATCGATGTGTCTTATAGATGTGAGTTATTTTGGATTGGCTTGTTTTGGTTTTTTTCAAAGACTGACTGAAAAAAGTTTAGTAACAGTTATGGTACTGGTTGCAAATTTTCATCTTTCTATGTAGTAGATATGGATCGAAACATTTGATCATGTGACGGAGAACTTTACGGCAGCCAAAGCTGCTTTCTGACACTTTCCTATTTTTTATTTTCTAGGCGGCAAACAGTAACAAGCACTCCTTGCTGGATTGAACTTCATCTGAATGGACCTCTACAATGGTTGGACAAAGTATTGACTCAGATGGGCTCCCCTTCAGTACGCTGCTCCAGCATGTCGTAAAAGTCCTTCCTCCGTTACCAGTGGGCTAAATATCGAGTCCAATCAACAGACTTAATATAACAGCTCGTCTGTCGTAGTATTTGTGTGTGGTCCCCATGAACTGTTTACTATCCAAAAAGGTTTTTAAAACAAAAAAAGAAAAACAGCACTTGAGGTCTCATCAATTAAAGCACCTTGTGGATTCTGTTTCCTATACTCTGATACTAGATGAAAATTTAGTGTATAGAAATGCCTTCTTCAGAAAGAAGGGACAGTTCTAAAGACTCTTAATGGTGTTTTTATTGGGTATATAATTGAGTGTCCTAATGGTTTATCAATAACATGAATAGCTAAGTATATGTACAGGTAATGTATCATGATCTCAAGTATCACAGTATTGTGCTGTTCTACATTTTAGCTCCCATAAATAGCCGGTTTTGGTTTTTTCTTGATTGGGGCAAATATCTCATAAAATTCCAAGACTCTACTCCTATATTCTTTTATATTTTTTATATAAGCAGGTTTTCAAGTTGTCCTGAACATAAAAAGCAGACTTTCCCTGTAGAAAAGCTTAACTTTTTGCTGCCGCCTTAAAGAAAAAGAAAATCCCTCCATTGGAAGGGAAAGAAATGTCTTGAGATTCATCCGTGAAATCTTAAGACACTTTATATGCTTAATGGGGCCTAAAATGAATTCATGTTAGAAATTCCGAGTATCCATCACACTAGGAGTCTACTTTTCCCTACCCATCTGAGTTGACACATCTGTTGCCAGCAGTATTGCTGGCACTGATGTAATTTGGGACTTTTTTGTACCTTGAATCGTTGAAATCAGTGTTTTTTCTCATGGAATGAGAATTTACTGTAGCATTGGATACTGGATTAAGTACACAAGGTTATTGGCTTACCCCTTACATCCGTATCTTTTTATTAAACAGATGTCACTAAAAATCATGGTTTTTAGTTTTTGGAGCCAAATGCCTTGAAAAGGCCTTTCCCAGGGTAAACTAGACTCTTTAGTATAGGTTTTAAATAGATGCAGCTTCTTAACATATTTCAGTAACAATTTAAATTTCTGATCTGAGTGGCTTTGTATAGCTTACTTACATACCAGATCATATGCATTCATTATGTCATAACGGGCCTTGTTATTAAAAGTAGTTGCTTCTGCAAAACCTCTAGGATAGTGGTTGCTGAGGTATGACCAGCAAAGGAGGACTTCTAGGTTCTTCGTGACAGTGCATGTTATTGTGAACCCTTGGACACTACAGCTGCACCATATTAAAAATTATTCTGAAATATATTCTACAGATAAGTCTGGGTTGGGGAAGGGTTGGGAAACTGTATAGAAGGGTTATTCTGACTTGAAAAATATACATCTTACTAACAATCTTGTGATCTAGCTGTCTGTCATTCTTTTGTTATTGTGGCAGTAGCGGGATTGCCTTTGTCTGTTTTTTCCCATTGTTTCATCCATTACACTAGTACTGTACTTTGTAAGTACAGCTAGTGATAACTTAGCTTGGAGAACAAAAAATGTGGCCAGTGTTACAGCTTTTAATCAGTTGACTGAATTGATGATAGTGATGGATATTTTTATGCCATAATGACTAGGGCATAGAAGCAATACCAAAAATCAAGCCTTGAAAAAGTGGGCCAGACACCTTTTAAAAAAATTGGCAAAGCAGTTACCAGTTTGTGCTAGTTTTACCAGTAGACTAACGTATTGGTAGAACTTGTGAACCTAAGAAATAAGCTTCATGCGTGTTGCATTTGCCTAATATGTGAATACACTAATAAAAGTTTTAATTCTCATGACGGTTGTTCTTTTTTATTAATTGCTGTACATATTTTCTGTTGAAGGTTAGGAATGCTTCTCATCAACTAAAATAAATGGTGCAAGTGTCCTGTGTGTTGCGGCTGGAAAGGCGTAGTTTAGATGTTAAAATCACTTCTTATACAGCTGCGTGGAGGTTCTGGATCTGTGTGTCTTTAATGATACAGACTCCTACTCCAGGTTGAGTTTATTAAAGTAATTGCTTTTCTCTTCTACAATCAAATCACATCCTGCTAGCTCAGATGTTTATTTTCACCTGTGAAACAGTGAGATAAGAGCGACTTGTCTGGGTGCAAGACTCCATTGCATTTACGAGCGGGTTGCAACTTGAATCAGTTGGATGACCTAATTCTGTAGTCTCCCTGCTGTGGATTTCTGTATGTGTTCTTTCAGCTACGGCGATATTACTTGCTTTGCCTTGAACGTTGTAATAACCTTGACTGTACCCTTTTTTGATGCGCGCTTCCAAGTAGCGTACAAGGACGCTGCAGACGTTATCTGTGGACCTGTGGTGCTTGCCTGTGTGCAAGGCCATCTCAGTCTGTGTAGAAGTCACTTTTTTGACTTCTGTTAGTACCACTAAAATACTCTCTCCTGCCAGTACTGTTTCAGCCACAGCGTAGTGGAACAAGGGAACTTACCTGCGTTCGAAATGTTTGCTTGCCTCTATTTCCCTTAAATGCCTTTGGCAGTTCTTGAGTAACTTTAACCTACTCCTGTTTCTTAATCCAGTGCCTTTCTGACTTAGCCCGCTGCTGTTCTGCTCTTCCTCCAAATCTGACCAGTGCCTGCTCAAGCATCTTAATGCAGAATGCCTGTGGTACATAAGGAGTGTGACTTCAGCCATCTTCTCTTCTGCCAGTCAAAGTACCGATGTCCAAAGTACAAGTTAAAAGTGAATTATTCTTTTTCGGTGAGGGTATTTTAAGGGAGTACTCAATTAAGTATGGGTACCCAGCTGCTTACCTGTATCGTGAAGCTGGAAAAATTCTGTGTGTAACTGTTGCCTTAAGTTTGGACTGGGATTCTGTGTGCCTGGGTTCTGATCTCTCTCTTGTCACCAGCCCTGTCTGAGCTTGATTTTCACAGTACTGCCAAAGCCAAGTAATCAAAAATCAGGTAGTTGATGTGGATACCCGAGCCTAGAAATTATTTTTAAGTCATCTTTTAGCAGCTCGGATGCTACTGAGCTCACATTTCAGAACCCTTCCCCCTCCAAAGAAAAAAAAAACAATTTCATTTAGAAGTTGTTCCAGGGCTGAGGCTTTGAGAACAATGTCAAATGCACGAACTCTTGCACCTTTAAATGGTGAGAATTGACAGTAGAGCATCATCTCTGTATTTTCCCCCCCTTCCTGTTGTGCATGGTTCCTATGTAGGTGGTAAGCTCTTTGCAACAGGAATTCTCTGCTGTTGCTTCAGCGTCTTGCACAGAGTCCTTTTGGCTTGCAGGTGCTGTTACAGAAATCTAGAACACGGTGAGAGCTGTGGTGTGTTTTGTTCTCGTTGAGGACGTTCCGCTTAAGCAGAACTTAACCCCCTTGATGCTGATTGCAGGCAAGCAGTGTAAACTGAACTTCAGACTCCCTGTGCAATCAGCAGGGAGAGGTTAAGTCTGAATTTGGGGCTCTGAATTGTGCTCTGGTAGAGAGCCTGGGCTGTTGGCTGAGGTACCCCATTTAAATGCATGAAGTATGAATATCTGCCTTAAAAGGCTCTTGGGTATCTATCGAAGTAGTCAGATGGTTAGGAATAATAGCTTTAAAGTAATTTACACAGTAAAAACTAGAAATCACAACTACCGTACTTCACTAAGCTTTTTATTTTCACGTGTCCAACTTTACTTTTCATGTTGAAGTGGGAGGGTGTGAAGTTTGGGGGTTTGATAATCATCTGCAGCTCTAAATTGTTGGCACAGCAGACTGTAAGTGTTTTGTTTTAACCTTCAAACTTGTCATACTTCGTTGTGGTTACGGCTTTTTTTAGCATTGCAAACTGAAATTTTACTGCAGCTGGGTTTTGAGTTAAAATATTGTGAAATACAGGATTTCACTATACTCCACCCACATAGTGTTTTACTTGAGTATGAAGCAGCGTTCCTTTTACCAAAACAAGTTTGACTATAACCTAATTTTGGGGACGCTGAAGCTTCAATACTACCTCTGAGGAGTCTGTGTTAGAAGAATTGCTCGTACAGCAAGTAGCATGCCAGCTGTATTAGAAAGTGCTTCTAGAAGGACCTGCTCAGAGAATTAAATTGCAGCTGCTCTGAAAACTTAGTAAGAAAATAGTAATGAAACATGTGTTTTCCTGACCGCTTAAGCTTGGCTAGTAAATAACCATCATAAATGCATTAAAGGAGGCCATTTAAAAGGAACCTTCAGTCGCGTTGGTCCCCTTTTCCGTATTGCTTCTGTCAAAATTCCTCTTAAGGTTGCTGTTTCTCATCTTGGGAAAGCACAGTTTGTGGGGTAAGTTTCTAGTACTAGATTGTCACAGCTACGAAAACTAGACTCAAGGCTTCAAAGCTGAGAACGGTCTTTGATGTTAACATTAGCTGTTGTTTCACTAAATGTAAGCAGGATTAAATCCAGTTAGTTGGCAGAAGAAAAATGGATGGCAAATAATGGGTATGTAAAGATGTCTCGATCTTTTTCCCCGTGTAGAAGATCTCATCAGAATGGATTCAGTGAAGCGCAGTTGCTTGTCCTGTTCATTTTGGAATAGCATCCAAGGCAGCAATGGACATACGTGCTCCAGTCCTAAGTTTCTTTTCGTTTGCAACACTGAAAGTTGAAACAAAGCTTCTGTTACTCTTTGTTTTTTCTGTTAACGGCGTCTGGTTATTTGCTTGTCCAAAGCTGTAGTAAAGTATGGCAAAAAAATTTACGCATGCCTCGTGAATTAACCGATCTTATGAGCAATGTGTACATGAGGCTATGAATTCTGTTTGATTTTTAAAGCTTACCTGTGCTTTAAAGTCTTGCTTGCTTGCCTTTTTGTTTTGAAGTAAAAATCCAAGAACAACTATAGTGGCGCCAAACAGAAAATCATTAAACTTAGGTTGCCAGCAGTTGGGTGAAGTCTTTGGGTGAAGGGATGGGCGCTGTCCATCAGTTTGTATTTAATCTTTGAAAGGAGTTGTCCAGGTGGTTGGTCACCTTTGATCAAGGACTAACAAGACGGAGGGTGGAGCCTCAAGCACGCGGCCGGTTCACAAGGAAGCTGGAGTAGAGGCGGCTCGAGCTGTAGAGCCATACTCCGGACCAGGGAGTTGCAGACTCCCCAGGGTTAGTTGTTGTGTACTCCAAACTCTTCAGAGACAGAACCGTTGGACCAGGGGACAAGCTAATTGTCTAGATATGTGAATTACTTTGAAATAAAAGTAATGCATAATGAATTCAGAAACACTTCAGAAGTCCTGTCTCTGTGTTGCGTGTCCTTGAAGGGTTGATCTGTAGGAGTCATGAAGCTGAGAAAAAGATGTGCTTAAGCTGTTGAGATTTGAGTGGGGGTTATTCAGCATAGACTCCTCAGGGCTTTCACAGCTGGGTGTTGGTGTATTTTTTTTTTTCATGTGGAATCGCTGATGGAGCCTGTGGTTAAAACAAAAGGCCTCAGGCAGCTGAGGCAGGCTTCTCAGGAGAGGAGCAAGATTTGATTCTGCCGAAGCCCTGAGAAGAGCAAAACTTAGTTTGCTGCGAAACGGTGGCAGGCAGTGCCGAGATTTGTGAGCAGGAGGAAATCCGAGTAATACCACGTGGAGAAGAACTGTGTGCCATCGGAGAAGGTGCTAGTTTAGCTACAGGTCCCGGTGAAATTTCTTACAGACCTGAGCCAAGTTGTGCTGTGCGTCTGTACTGTGCTTCCTCACGTGCTTGGTTCTAAAGCTCACAAGGGCAGATGAAGCTTGGGCTTGTCTCCGCTGCTGGTGTGGATAAGAACTCAACAGGATCCACTTGAGGGTTGAATGAGTGGTTGCTGCCAAGACTGCTGTCTAGGTGGAGAAAGGACTTCAGAATGAGTTGCCGTGAATTTTTGTAAGCGATCTGCTGAACAGCAAAGGGCATTGACTTTGGTAGAGGAGGACCTGGAAATAACTAGATTTGTAGTCGAGATCAAATGAAATTGCCTTTTGGATGAGGACTGCCGTGCATCTGAGGAGCTAAGCGGTCTCAGAAGTAGGGGAGGACTGCCAAGCGCTGGGGCAGGCTGTGCGTTGGAAAGGACTGCGCTTGGTCTGGAGAGCATCCACCCTCCAGGCTGGACATACCTAACAGGATCCTGGTTTGCAGAAGATGCATGTATGGCACTGAGGCGTACGCTCATACTCCAACATAAACCTTCTCTCCTCTTTGTAGTTAAGCCTTGTAAAGGATAACATTAATTTAGGAACAGTAATCCCCTTCTAGACAAGAACGCTATCTTTTCTTTTACAGCTTCAGAAGTCTGAGAGTCCGAGGGGAGGAAAAGCCACAGCTATTAGCAACGCTGATGTTGGTGCTGATGTGAGGGAGAACATCTTCATAATGTACCGGGACTTTCAGGTTTGCGCAGTGTGTGAAATCAAAACGGGCAGAGGGCCAGGGATGAGAAGTCCTGAGGTTTCGTAGAACGGCACAAGGGGTGGAGCTGAAAAAAAAGGCGAGTGCGTGGCTGATGCTCAGCTTCAGCAGCAGGATGCAGTTGCAGAGGCACCCTTACCAGTTATCTGAACGCTCTTGATACATATCTGCTAGTTAAAGAGCATAAAACTAGTTTTCCTTCTGTTACAGCACCGAAAGGATTGTTGGAGCACCGGAGCAGGCTTAATGGAGATTGGGCTGAGGGGAGCACAGATGTAGTTTTGCATCTCTGTTGTTGTCAAAGCTGAGGTTCGACGTAGTCCCTTGAGGAGCANTAAAGAGCATAAAACTAGTTTTCCTTCTGTTACAGCACCGAAAGGATTGTTGGAGCACCGGAGCAGGCTTAATGGAGATTGGGCTGAGGGGAGCACAGATGTAGTTTTGCATCTCTGTTGTTGTCAAAGCTGAGGTTCGACATAGTCCCTTGAGGAGCAATTTGAGCTCAAGGACTGAAGAACTGACGCAGCCTGTCCTGCAGCCTGGCACTGCGTGGAAGAGACTGTTACCTGACCGCACGGAGAAGCAGTCTTACAAAGAAATAGTAATAAAAAGCCCAGAACCTCTGTGGGAAGAGGGTTTACTGTAGTATCTAAATGAGTTTTGATTCAGGAGAAGACATTTTTGCTTTCTCCTTAACAAGAATGCTCCTTGGGGAGTGTTGAGGTGCTCCTCAGCAGGGAGCGCGTCTCGTCCTGTGGAGCGTAGGTGTGTTGTTGTGGGTATTGGGGAGGGGGGCATTGTTTTTCAGGGACTTGGCAGAGAGGCTGACTTACTGAAACTCGACAAGACTTCTCTGTCTCCTGATTTAATCCTAAAAACGCTCAAATCCAAAGTTAGTGGATTTTTGCATTGCAAACAGCAGCCGTGCTTGTTAAATGTGGAGAAAACACAGTGTTCTTCTGAGGCCCTGAGGAAGAATACGAGAGAGGAATTTTTTCCAAGATGCTTATTTGCCAGTAGCAAGAAGTCATATTAGAAGGGGGACGGAAAAACCAGCTTCAAAGTTATCTGCTTAAAAAAGGGGGGGAGGTAGGAAAGGAATTAGTATGCAAGTAATGGTCTAAATATTTTAGTTGTGTTTGAATTGACAGCACAGAGTTGAAACTTTCCTGGCTGGCGGACTGAAGCCTAGTTGAAGTTAAGCTCGAAGAGGCTTAATCACAAGTGTAGAACACTCGATCGCAAATGTATGTTGTATTTTTAGTTTACTGTGTCAACAGACACCATTGTTTCATGTAGTTTTGTTTGGCTGATGAGCGATGTGGCAAAGGTGTGCTGTCTCCAGTGAAGACACTTGAAAACAGGTCAGCCATCGGTTGAATTATTAATTTTGTTTGGTGTCAGAATGCTTAAGCTAAAGCTCGGTGGTCCCGCTTCTCGTACCTTTCATAAGGTACTTTCTCAGGACCTCATTTCTGGTCATCCAGTTGAAATCAAGGGGGCTTTGCTGCTGTAGTAATACCATAATTACATGATAATGACCATAATTTGTGCGTTTTGTCTGAGCTCTGCCTGCTGTCAGTAGAGCGGTGGCCAGTTTACACTTGAGCGGATGCTGTTTGGAGTCAAAACCCTTGAGCGTCATCTTTGTTAAGGGAACCAAAAGGCGACTAAAGATGTGGAGATCTGTTTGTTACCCAGTGCTTCCCCGGACGTGCTGAGAGCTGAGACACTTAAATGAGCGGAAGGAATGATTTATCGTGACGCTGGGAGGATGAGCAGGATTTGGGGAAGTTGGATCTCTGACCTAGGATTAGCAAAGATGCTTCTCCCCCTGCCTTCCCCCAAACCCCCGTGCCTGTTGCTGTCAAAAGATCTGGGTACGTTTAGAAGAACTAATGTGCTGTTAATTAGCACTGCAGTAGGTAGCAGTGACCGCGCTAATTGCTGATGTTGGGTCTGTTATGTCCAGCTGGATGGCTAACAAAAAAGAAACAGATGGCAATGGATTAACTGGCTTTTGACGCTGGTTCGGATGCTGGCTTGAAGAGCTCCAGTCTGCTTGCAGAGGCTGCTGGTAGGCTAAAATTGCTAGGACCCTGTGAAAAGCCAGCTTAATGAGTTAGCTAGGTATTGACATGCATTTGTATTTCTTTAATATTAGGCCCAATCATTGAAAGCCATCTAGTTACGAGAACGTGGAGCTGGATTAAAACAACGGAGCAGTGAGGAGGAATTGATGGACTTCTTCCAATGGCGTGGGAAGTTTAAGTGGCCGTTCCAGTTTGACCCAAAATTCATGTATCGGATGTTAATATTGGCATGTCTGCAGCCACGGAGCTCTGGCTGTGAGACTTTGCCCAGCCGTGATTGAGCTAATTCCAAAATGAATCATTTTGAAGACGTGCCTTTTGAGGTGTATCGGAGCTGCTACTCCTCTTCTGATATGCTGAGGTGTCCTGTGCTCTAGCTGGCATTGATGAAACCTGGCCTTTCACTGAGCAGTCTGGGATCTTTTTTGTATTTTGTGTTGTTACCCATGTGGTCAAGGCAATGTCAACTCTATCACGAGCCAAGTTCCTTAAAGCCTCTTTCCCACAGAAAAGATCTAATTAAGTGTGAAGATTAAAAAGGGATGAAATACTGAAATTGAATATGGGAGAGGTAACACGATCATAATTTCAGAAGTGGAAAAAAAGAGATCTCTCTTCTCAGCCTCACTCCCTTAAAAGGTGCTTGTGTGAGTTGTTTTATACAGCAGAGGCATCAGGTTCTCTCAACGCGGGCGTCAAACCTCCACAGCTATGGAGGAGTAGGGGGAAAATGATCTGTTAAAAGTTTGCGTGGAGGAGTGCCAAGGGAGGCAGAGTTAAGAGTATGATGAACAGTATCTATGTATAGATGGAAAGCAGATAAGTACAGTCAGTGGGTAGTATTTTATGCCCTTGTTTTGCCGGAGTCCTCGGGTCCTTCTTGTGTGTGTCAACCCTATGTACTTTCAGATAAGTTTAAACTCTTGGGGAGTTTCTTGGTTGCCGTTACCTGATGATGCAGTAGCAGAGGCAGCATTAAACCCCACAACTTCCAGCCTCAGGCTGATTTCACTAAGCCACAACATTTTTTTGACAGGGTACCACCGTTGGCAGCCCGTAGCTCTGAGTCATGGAAACTTTGAAGTGACTTGTAGATGACTAGAGAGATGTGTTTTGCTTTGTGTGCGGCTTCCTTTGGCTTGTGGAATTGGTCTGGCTTCAGCCCAATGAGACCCATCAGGCTGGCTCTCTTGTCCTTAGCTAGTGAGGCAGTGATGGAGGTACTGTGACCAAACTGTAACTCAAGATGGGGTTGGCCTTCTGACCAGCTGAAATAGGAAAGTATCTGCTTCAAAGAGGCAAAATAATGCGAAACAGGTGTTGATATTTATGAAACTAGTTGTACATCAGTTGACCAACTATTTTTGTTCTTAGTAGTCTTGGAATTTGCAGATGTGATACTACTACAAGCCGCCCTTGCTCATTGTAAGGGTAAACCTACTTTGCACAAGGCCCAAGGACCCTCGCTGACCTTGATTCCTTATGTAAGACAAGCTCGTTTGACCTTAGGCATCAACCCAATGCATGTTTCCAAAGCAATCTCATAAACAATCTGTGCACTTCTCACCACACCAGAGAAGGTGGGTGAGAATGACCAGTGACACATGCTGTTTCACGGCTAGCGGGGTTTTAAATATAACCTGGTGCTTGTAAAAGTGAAGAAGTTGAGAAGAACAAAAGCAGATTAGCACCTTGGCTTTAGTGTTGCATTGAGAATCGCTCAATCTTTTGAAAATTACTACTCTTAAAGGAAAAAAAGAGGGCTACCATTGCTGATTATGATGCTTTAAGGAACTTAAAATATCAAGAAAGCCTTTGTTGCGGTGGTAGGTGGTAGGTTTTTTTGTCCCGTCTACGTAAAAGAGGTCATTGAATTTTGTTAGCTTTGGATTTTTTTTTTTTAAAGAGCCAGGCACTTCTGGCAGAGTTGAAATGTTACAGGGAAAAGTGTTGACTACATGGGAGTGTTGAATAAAAGCAGACAAGTTGGTCCCTTGGTCATCTTTCCAGCCAAGCAACCTCCCTGAGCTTGCGTCACCCCATGCGTCTCCAGCTATTTCAAAATTAAATTTTTCTGACAAGACTTCTACTCAATATTTCTCACTTTGAATTTTCCTTTCCCATCGAACTTGAAAATGATCTGACTCCACACAGGGTGGGCATTCAGTCCTAAAGTTCCTCCAAATGTTGTGATACACGGCACAATAACTTCTGTTTGGATGTGAGCGTTTCTCTTAAACCTTGTTGTATGAATTCAGGCTGCTTCAAAACCCCTGTATGGTTTTCCCTTCTCTCCCTGCCTTCTAACAACAGGACTGTCTTGTCTTCCAAAAGTTGTCTGTGCTATGCTATTTAACTCGCCAACCTCATCATCTTGCAACCTGGGGAAGCGGTCTGTTGATCTGCGTCATTGAGAGGGGTCATTTTCCCCTCTCGGGATGGTTTGTGCAAAACCTTAGGTCTCGCAAAGCCTAGGACAACTAGAATCTGGAAGAAGGCCCCAAAAACATGTTTCGAAGACATCCTACAGTGGTTGCAAGGTCAGACCTTGTGGTCTCAGGTAGGTACCAAGCTTGATTGGGATCATGTATTATTGTGAGAATGGAGTATGTTAGAGCAACTTGTGGCTCCCTAGCAAGGCAACCTTGACTTCCTACGGGCAAGGTTTCCACTGTGCTAAACTTGATTCTGCAGTTGACGTGCCAGCCAACCACCGTGGTCAAATGGTGTCTGTTGCTCTTGGGCACATAGTCTTTGTTCTTCCCATGAGGTTTCATATCTAAGATTCGCTTCAGGTGTTCCCAGGTGGAGCTGCGCTCTCTTTACTCCCCTGCCAGACTTTCCCACAACAGCCTGTCACCGTTCGTGCTGTGGCAAGACTTGTTCGGTGTTGGGAGCAAAGGCCTGGCTCTCCCCAGGATAGTGTTAGCAAACACCGTCGTTTCTAGTTGGAGTAGCTCATAGGGGCAACTTCAGTAGCTTGGTATAGCCCTGGTAGACACAGAAATTTCACATTCATGCCCTAAAGCTCTGGGCTGTTTTAAAAGGCATTCATGCAAAGCTTTCTGGTCTGTCAACCACAGTTCGCTGTATCAAAAAGATTACCTTTTCCTCTGTCAGGCAGTCCCCATTTCCCTGTGGGTTTGGTGTAAAAACAGGATTTGCTTGTCTCAGCAGCTCCCCTCCTGCTTGTCCTGGAACGCTCTGGGAGATGAATTGAGTGGAGTTTTGCTTTCCCCCCCCCCCAGGTAGGACATCTATTTTGAAATTGTTTCAAGGGCATGTGATGTGGGGTTAGCCCAACGTAAATAAACCCAGCCTGCTTGTTTCCCATGTGACCGGGAAACATCGATGCTTCTGCTTTTGAGGAGGTTCATGCCTAGGGTCTTTCTCAGATGTCTGATTGCATGGCTGAACTCTCCTGGAGTTGATCTGAGCTTTGCTATCTCTCTGTGAGGCTCTGAAGAAGACAGGACGATGCTCTGATGATTCTGGTCAGTGAAGCAGTTTGGAGGCAGTCTTCGTATTGCCATCTTCGTCTCACGGTCTGCTAAAGACTATTGAGGTCCCTGAAGTCTATCTGAGACCATCCCTGAGCTGGAGATTTGCCAGCTTGATTCGTCCCCAGTCTAACACGCTCTTCCTCACAGCTGGGATGTCCTTCAAGTCTCCTTGCTTGCTAACTCCTCTTCCCCTGCAGTACCAGAGGTCAGAGATAGGGAAGGGAAGTCTCCTGGGAGCAGCTTTGACCTCTCTATTACAGCTTCTGACTATTTTGGGATACATGGTGGAGCCAGCAGCCTGGGGTTTCCTGCTTTGGCTCTCTTAAGATCCATTTTGTCCCCATGCCTGGTTGTGGGTTGGGCATCTGTTTCCTTCATCTGCTTGCTTAGCCTGTGATGGGACGACGGAGGAAACCTGACTCCTGATGGCTTAGTTCTCAAGGGAAGAGTGTTCCTTCAGTGTCTAACCGCATTTTTCTCGAAGACTGGGTCTAGTTCAGCCAAGAGAATAATCTTGCTTCCTCCCCCAAGCCTCACACCTCTAAGGTGCTCTCTTTCACACCCTTCATGTCAGGTAAGTTCTCCCACTTGAAGGTCCTTCTGGTGGTGGGTCATTGGCAACTGTGGCTACACGGCGAGAATTTTGCAATTCCAAGCAAAAGTGAGGAGGTTGCGTTGAGGCTTGACTGCCGTATTGCTGAGGTGCGTCCACCACCAGGCTGAGCTGCCACGTCCTCTTGTTCAAGTTGAAGGAGCTGACGTGCTTGCTTCTCAGAAGCATTGTGGGTCATGTTCCCTATCTTCTCCAAGCAGTGTCCCGTCTCCAAAGCCCTGAGGGCAGCTGCAGTGTTGGGCCGAGCAGCTTCGTGGTTGTGTTTTGGCGTGGAGGACTGACCCTCTGTCCTCTGAGTTAACGATGTAGGGAGGTTGCTGGGATTAGGTGGGGATTGTCACTTGAAGATAAGATCCAGCATGGGCGAGAAGCAACTGTGCCCAGGGAGCACACGGTTCGCCCGTTCCCACCTGCTTGCATGGAGTCCGCTGGAGCTGTAGTTCTGTATGTGAGAGAAGAATGAAAGAGGTGTGATGGACCTTCACCCATGGAGGCAGAGAGTCGTGGGTAGCTCTGGTGCTGGTCCAGGCTCTGCAGACATCACCGCACAATTTTCAGAGCTGCACTGGGGCCGTTGCAGAGTTTGCGAATGAATAAATGTGCAAATCTATAAAATGCTATGAAGAACATAATTTTTCTCACTTAACGGCATGAGGCAATTCAGTAATGGAGGTGGGGGGAACCCCAGGAAATAGTTCGTGAAAACGCTTTCAAATTATAAAGTACTAAAGGCCACCACGCACACCAGGAATTTATGGAAATGATGCACACCAAAAAACCCTCTGCAAGAGGGATTTGGGTCGTATTTGGTTATTTTATTATGATTACAGCCAACTGTTCTTGGTATTTAAATCACATTTAATGGGGAGAAAAAAATTGTGGTAGCCCCAAGCCATGAAAATTCAGATTTTCTTTTTAAAAAAAGGAAGCGCACAGCAAAACTTGAAATGAAAAAGCTAATGGAACCCGTATCCTGCAGAGCACTTCCACTGAAACTTTATAAACATGAAAGAAAATATTCCTAAGCAGGCTAACGCTCAGCCGAAGAGAAGGACTTTCTATCACCCGCTCCGGTAGGGTTTGAACCATGCTCTATTTCCGGCGATCGGGAAGGTAATGAGATTTTTATGTCCAATGCTGTTTTTCATACGTATTACTTAAAGCGATTCATTCCAGACATCAAAAGGGCCGTTTCCTCAGGCGCTGCATTGGTTTAATACGAGCTGTAAGGACCCGGCCTCCAAAATTTCTGGGGTTTTGTTGCACAAATAAGTGTTAATCTAACAGGCAGGGCTTTCGTTGCAAGTGGAAGGGTGAATATGTGAAGGTTTCCCGGGAAATTTACTACGCTGCAAAAAAAAAAAAAAACCTCGAGATGCATGGGCATTATCAGCGTAATGTTATAGACGGGAGAAGCCGTCAAACATTGACTAAATGCTGGTTAGGAGAAGTAACTTTTAAAATTCTTGTCAGCTGGGATGAAGTTATGTCTAAGCTCCCCGTGGCCTTGACAAGCCGTAACAGCCCGCAGAGAGACGTACGTGTGGCAGAGCGCATCGAAACACCCCGGCTCCGATGGCAGGGGAAGTAAATTAAAGGAACAGGTTTGATCGTAAACCTCCTGGAAAATATGAGGATATCAAAGCCGGCTGGATAATTAGCATAATTACATCATAGCGAATGCAAAGGAGATCATCTTAGGGGATATTGTGTTGTGGGAGCTCGGCGTCGACTGGTAGTGCATGTTGAACGACAGGCTAATGGACTGCTCCAGGGAATGGAGCAGTAAAATCTTGTTATGAATTTGTTTATCAAGAATGCAGAGATAGGAAGGAACAACGATGGCAGTTAACTGGCTGAATTATTGCTTTTTTAACCTTGCTTTCTGCTGATAGTCTTTTGTCAATGCCTGAGCATCCTATTTACTTTCGGGGGCAGAGGAAAAATAGGAGCTGGCAGAGGATTTTCAGACCACGAGCACTTTGTGTACCTGGAAATTAGGAGCCAGATTCTGCGTGGCTGCTTCTCTCTTTCTCTCTCCTGTTGCCTCTGCCACGCTCTGCTTGTGGTTCAGCAGATGCTGGCGCTTCAGGAAGCGGTGCTGGCTCTTGGGGCTCACTCCTGCACCGTGGCCGCTTTCCTACCTCCTCTTTCCACCGAGACGGGAAGAGAAGTGCTTGACGACTCATAGGTGGTCAAAATCTACCGGGAAAAATTAAGATACTTTCTTCAATATCTTGATTTGTTGCTTTGTACTCTTTCTGCCTAGGTTGAAAATGTTTCCTGTGGTTTTTTGGTTTGCAGAATTGTGCCCGTGCTGTTGTCAGTCCAGGCTCTCCCCTCCCATTACCCTTTGAACTTACTCACCAGTCTAGGTCACCTTTAACAGAGGATGCTCAGTCTTGTAGGATCTTCTAGGGCTGCCTTGAAGGAAGATCTCCACCAGTACCCTGCTGCAAAGTGAGCTTGATATTTCTCTTCTGTTTGGTCCACCTCTGGNGATCTCCAGAGGGCCCTGCCTGCCCCTGCCGTGCTGCGAGTCTGTGAGAGGAGATGTGATCGGTGGGAAAACTCTCCTTGGTGACCTCCTCAGCAACGGTGATGGGGAAGCAGCACATCCAGCACTTGTTTTGTATAGCCCTGCGCGAGGTTAGTGCGTGAGTTGTCATCGTTGTCGCCGACTACTTTATAAATACAACACATTGGCCCGAGTTACAGGTGACACTTCACATCACACCGCATCAGCACCAAACATCTTGACGGCATCCTGGGTCTCTGCAGGATCAGGTTGATTGACTCCTCCATCAAACTACCAAAGTTTTTCTGCACCAGCATGGGATCCGTCCAAATTTCTGTACAGAGACAATACTTCGGGCTTTCGGCGCTGCTGCTGTGGCGTGGGAAAACAGCGATTTACACCTTTTAAATCAGCTACTGCTTTCCGCGGGCAGTGCAAAACAATTCCAGAAACCTTTACAAATGCTGCAGTTTGACGCAGTTCTCAGAAGTTGCGTGGCATGTCGTGAAGAAGGTGCATTTGCGGTGTTAGGTAGGAGCGGTCCTTGTCTCTGGCAGGTTTTGGCTGCTGGACGATTATCTATCTCAGCAAAGCTGAATGGGAAATTCAGACGCATGTTGCTTTTTCTTTTCCTCTGCCAGCAACTTCGCTTCCAGTGCATTCAGCACCAGAATATCTCCAAAACGCCATGGTGCCCTCTGCTCAACGTGAAACCTGCCCTGTGTTGTCTCAGGCACGCGTGTTGGAGGCTGCTGACTCCTGAACAAGCACGCACAGGGAATCACCTGGCCCTGAGGTCGTGCCAAGGTGGGTGCTAGTGCTAAATCCTGTCACTGCGCTTAACATCTTGCTTCTCCTGGGGTGGGATCTGCAAGGCAGATGCTGTCTAAGGGGGTCAGTAAGTAACGCCAGTCTCCCTGGTGGGGTTGGATCCAGACCACTGGCCTGGACACAAGCCCCAACGATGCTGCCTGTTGGGTCTTGCCAACTCCCTGTGGTGCCCAAAATCAGCTTGTGCCTGGGAAGGGAGGAAATATCAAGGACACTTCCGTGTCTCCAGACCCCCACGGGTTTCCCTGCATGACCAAAAGGCCAGGGAATCTACTGCCCGTGGCCAAGATGGTTAAACCCAGGGAAAAAAGTGAGATTTTTCCAGCTTTAACCTGAATAAAATCAAATATCCACCTGATGGCAGCAGAGAACGGGGAATGGGTGAGCGGCAGCCAGCCTGGCTGTCCTTCCAGTGCCGAATGCGCACTGGCGATTTCTGAAATACGGAGCGTGGTTTGGTGATGTGGCCTTCGCACGGCGAAAAGCCTATGTCACCTGTCCTGGGAAGAGCTCACCAACAGCATCTCTGTGCCCTCCTGGAGAGGGAAAGGCCGCGCCGGGTTCAGGTACCACTTTTGGGGAATGCCATGATGCAATGAGTAGCGTGAAGTGCCCAGTACGCTTGGAGGATCGCTTCTGCCAAGCGTCAGCATCTCCGAAATCCAGACCGTGATGGTGTAGCTGTAGGCTAGGTGTCCACGGTTGCCCCTGCAAGTGGTGCTGGATCTGGCTGCGAACCCTTCAGCCGTCAGCACTGCTTCTGGCAGTGGCCAGAGGTGTCAGGAGTTGAGAATGGGACATGGATGGATGTGATGGGGTATTCGGGAGCTTACCATGGGGTCTTCAAGTGTGATTGCTCCTGAAGCAGAACTGGGGAGCTGTTTGACGAGGGACAGAAGTACTCAACAGCAGGAGAAGTCTTGGCCCCAAAGCACATCTCGGGGAAAGGGGCGAGACCCGCCGGCGACCGCAATTTGGAGCAAGCACCTTTCTGCATGGCACAAATGGCATTTTCTGTCCATACCGCCAGCATCTTCCCAGGGCTTGCTGGAACAGGCAAGTATGTGGGTCTTCTCATGTGCATGGAGTCACAGCCATCCATGGCACACTACGTTAAACGAAACCTGGGATAACTTTCTTAACTGAAACTCTCGTTGATGAATAACCCCAATTCTTTGGTTTTTAGCATCTGTTCTGCCAAACTGCTTGGGTCAAAGGAGGGGGATTTAAGAAAAGCTTCTGGGAGTATCTCAATGAACGCTCTCCAAGCAAAATAACTCTTTCTATTCAAAATATATTTTATTTTGAATTTAATACTGTTGGGGAAAAATATAATTTTACATGCTCCAGCTGAAAAAAGTTTTACCTCCAATTTAACTCTTAAACTTATGAATATTTTTTTGCTATTATGCCCCCAGTTACGTTACCTGTTTTTAATAGCCAGCAAATTGAAAAATCTGCTGTACATCTACAGCGATCAGTGTTGTTGCTGGGACATTGTGCCGTATTCGACACTAAGCAAGTACGTATTGTGGCAAATGAGATGAAATTACACGAAAAAGGGGAGGTGAGAGGAGCACAGAACTTTTTTTTTTTTCTTAAAGTAACTTTTCTCTTCTCTTGCCCCGTGCAGATCCCATGTGCAGAAATGGCATCAAGGCAGCAATGGGGAGGTCAGAGCTTTTTCTAGCATAGGAAAGGTCTCTGGGGCAGGGGCTGCCCCCAAGCCTGCTCTGCCCAGCTCCTTCCCACCCAACTTCTCGCACAACATCCTGTGATGGCGGCAGGAGGTCTCAAATGGGAATCGGCAGCATCTGCATCAACCTGTTACATATAACACTCATCTGTAAGTGCCTTAAGCTCTTAAATGACTGTGCAGACACGTAAAGGTAAAAAGCACCCACCGAGTTCCGCACTGCTTGGTGCAAAGCCCCTCTTGCCCCTTCCCTCCCCAAATCCCTTTAGGATGTCCCCACCGTTGCCATCAGCCCAGATCACCGGCCAGGAGGAGGATGCTTTGGGCTAGTGCCATGAAAATGGAGCGCCACTCCGACCCAAAGCCCCTTCCAAAACCGATCGGGGAGGGGGTCGAAGCTTGTCATCATCCCAAAGGCAGATGCTGTGTCCACGCCTGGATTCCTGAGTTTTCCTTTCGGTGCCTTTCAAAGGACCAAAGGAATAAAAGAAGGAAAAAACCCCCGACATAATCTTTTGAAAACTACTGCATTCTGACAGAGTAACACAGATGGTGTATGAACTTGAAAAACTAAATTTGGATGGTCATCGCTGGTGGTGGTGGCTTTAAAGAGCTGGCTGATCTTGGCGTGATTGCTGGCCCATTTATCGGAATAATTGGAAAATAGTATTTATATCCCTGTGACCTTTCAGTGACCAAGTAATCAGAGCAACAGCACGTCAATGATTTGGTGTCAGGTGAAACGCTGCTGACACCAATAGGCCTATGCTCGGGGAACGCAGTAGCGACGGGCTGGAGGGCAGCCTTGTTTGAAGACCAAGGAAAGCCGAACAAGTAGATTTCAAAGATAACCTCGTTCTGCATTCAAAGCAAACCTTTAGCTAATAATATTAAATGCTAACAAAAGAGCCCGTGGTCAGTTACGAGTAATAAACTATTAATTAGAGCTTTGTCATAAACGACTCTCGACCTTGGAGCCAAGACAATAAGCAATTGGGGATCCTTTGTTTCCATGCTCTTGACTCCAGCAGTGTCAAATGTTGGATACAGGTGAGTTATGTTGTTCTCCTCCTTTGGGAAAGGTGATGCCCGGTAATTTGAGGATATTCGGCAACTTAGAAACTAATTAGTTTAAAATTAAATTTTCCACTCTGCCAGACCAAGCACAATAAGACGGGTCTTAAGACACAAGAGACCACTTTGGAAAGGAGTAAAGGGTGAATGGGCACATGAACGAGCCGGCACGTGTTTCAGGCGGATCTGGCCACCCTAATTAGGTGGAACACAAAACCGTCCCTCTGCTACTGCGGACCTGAGCTGCTGCCAGCGCTAGCAGGGTCTCGCAGCCTCAAATGCTGCTGGGGTCAGGGGAGGTCCCTGTCGTTCCCGTGATGTCCCCAAGTCCTCTCTGTCTGCCTCCTTGCCGTGGGATGGTCTCTGCCCGCCTGTGCCTTCTGGTTCCTTTTCAACTTTCTGCCTTGGGCTGGGGCTTACCTTAGTATGCTCAGCAAACTGGAAGGATGAAATACAACTGCCCAACTGAAGACCGTTTAAAAGTTTTTTAAAAATCAATTCAATTAATCGTTGGGCTGAAGCGATGGGCTTGCAAGGCACCGCTGAGACCGTTATATCCCATTGCTGATCTAGCTGAAATGTGCCTTTGAAGGGTAGTGGTCCAACTGCCATCTCTTCCCTGGTGCTGGGATTTCTTTCCTTGTGCCTCTTGCCTGCAAACAGGAACTCTTTGGGTTAACTCTTTGTGTTAAGCTGTTGCTCCCCGTGCCCAAGGTCCCAGTGCAGCTCTGGTTTGCTGGGAGGACATTTGTGGGCTCCTTCCCACCTCATGGCCATCCCAGGGCTGAGGACAGCTCAGAACCAGGCAGCTTGCCACAGGGGCCAGGGCCGTGTCTTTCCTTCTTGGCCAAACACGCGGTTAGCATGGGATGTGCCTCAATGTGCATGGCTGGACATGCAGTGTCTGCAATGAGGGAGGTGAGGTCAGCTCATGGGATGTGCTTCATTGCCTGGAGCTTGTCTGCAACACCAGAACTTTGGAAGTATTTGCAGGATTGGGCTCCAGTTGAGTAAATCCTACTGGGTAGGAATCCCCTCTTGAGTGCAATCAGGTTGCAATTCGTTTGGGTTCCTACAGAAAGTTCTTTTCAAAATATAAAAAAAAACCACCCAAAACCCACTTTTGAATGTCCTTGAGGTATTGTTTTAAACACACAAAACCGGAAAGGGTTACATTAATATTGCTAAAAGCCCTTCCCCACACCCCCGAAAGCCCAAGCCCCTACCTCAAGCCAGTTCTGCACTGTAGTCATCGTCTTTGTGGTTAGCACCGCTGAACGCTGGAGAAGCTGTAATTGTTCATAAGCAAAGTAGCACTTCCCAAAGTACAGTATTTGTTTAATGGATCGTTAAACCAATATAAATAACACTGAAGCATGCATGGAAGCAACAAGGATTTAAACGTAATTACACAGGGAAACTTGGAGCGTGACTGTTTGCTTTCTGAGGCTGCGGTGCAGTACGAGTAGCATCACTAAAGTAAGGGGATTAAACCGAGCTTAGGAGGGGTTTGGCTCTCCAAGGCACTACTTTTGGTTTCTGCATTGCTTTTCTGCTTAAAGGGAAAGTTCAGGGACACACGCTAACCATCTTACTTTGTTCCTGGAATAATTTCCTCTGTAATGATTCCATAAAGGTCAATGAAATTAATATAAAAAACATCCAACCATCTCTTGTACAGCCATGGGAGCTGCTGGAAGTGAAGTGAATTAAGGTATCGTGCCGTTTGGGGCCAGTTTTGGAGAACATTTTGGAGTTGTCCTTGTGTGTCTGCCGAAGGGGAACTCAATGACCTTTTCGGCCGACCCGCCCAGGGCTTTGCCGTGCTGTCCCTACCACTAGCCGAGATGACATCCACCCAATCTTTTTATTCTATCAAGGACTTTACAGCATGCAAAGCCGATGCAGATTTATTTAGGAAAGCTCCTCAAACCATAAAATAATGTAATGTTAAAAAATTAACTTTCTATAGTAAAAGCCAAGTTCTGCTGCTGGAGAGGTCTACGCAATATGAGCGAAGCGCGCACGGGAGCACAGCACGATACGTGGCCTTTGCAGTGCAAAATGAATATTCAGGCCACAACCAGTAGAGAATACTTTTTCAGGGCTGTTTTACTAGGTGCTGGCCAGCCTAGCATCAGAGAGAGGAAGAATTTGGCGCTGGGCTGGTTTTGGCTAACCTTGCCTGGAAGCTGTGCTGCTGTCACCCAGGGACAGGGTATCCTGGTTTTACAGTCGCCAACCCGGCACCAAGAAAGGCAAAGCTCCCAGGTGAAGGCTGCAGAACGTTCAAAGAGGTGCGTATTTCTGGTTTTATTGGCTAATAGTTGCATGTCACTGGGTTACAGCTTAAGTGTTGTTGGATGAAATTAATCTGTGCTGTTAAAGCAGGCAGGATGAGGCGCTGTAGGATGCCGGTGGTGTTATTTGCCTTCAGAACCCCTATGTAAGGATAGTTTTGACTTGTGCAGGCATACGGGTTGATAACTAACTGCAGGGCTTCTTGGTCTGCAGCTAACTTAGCTTTTTTGGAGAAGGAAGAGCTCAGCCTCGCAGCTGGAGGAAGCCAGGGAGGTTGGGCTAAAGCCCCAGCTGTATGCTGGCCATCACCGGTCCCTCTGAGCTTGTCTTTTAATTTCTCTTTACTGCATGGGGGAGTCAGTTACTGCTCTGAAAACGCCCGTTATCAACTCTCGTGCAACCTCACTGGCTGGGACAGACAGTCAGTCAATGAAAGTTTGTTATTCTGTTCATTTTTACTTAAGTAAGCATCAACGATTTTGCCAATAATAAACAAATACTGTAAGAGAGCTTCATTGCGCTAATAATTTCAATGCTCTGTTTACAATACAGGGGAGCGCTTGGGGTCTCCTAATGTCGGAAATCTAACTGTAATCTGAACCGTGAAAAGCACAGCGTCTTCGGTGTCTTCATCTTCCTGACCATGAGTTTTCAAATAAAACCCTGGGAATCCCTTGCAGAGGAAGGGTCGGTTCAGACCTCGCTTGCCTGCTGAGCGCACCACGAGGACGCGAGGTCTTCACGCACCCCTGCTCCAGGCACCCTGTGCTTTGGAGAGGATTTAATATTCCTGGGTTTACGTCGAGAGCTGAGCTCTGGGCTCTCTCCCGGCGTTTTGGTATTCAAGAGCTGTGGGGGTCATCCTTTCTGTGCTTCTGCGCGTCTGTGGGTCCCCTTGCCTCGTCAAGGAGACAAGGGGAGAGGGTGGCCCCAAGGAGCGGTGCTGCTCTCCAGCTCTTGCTCCAAGCCCCCGTCCGTGCTTCATCGTGCGGACTGACAACACTATAGCCAACATCTATGCAACCCTGGTCTGTCTAATGGGTCCAAACCACTAAGCTCTATTATTCTATTCAGGCAGACAAATAAGCAGGTGGATGTCCTACCAACCCTCGTGGCGTCTCCTCGGCCACCCCAGTCCCTGCTCTGGAGCCCGGTGCTGTGTTCTCCAGAGCCAGCGACATCCAGGTGATGCTCCCAGGGATCCTAGGCTGAGCCCAGGCGGGTTGGGACACCCAAGGGTGCCCAGGGTGCAGGATTTCCCCCCTGCCTTTCCCCAGGATCTGAGAGGTGACAGCTCTTTTCCACCTTCTTGGACCTGGAGAGGGCAGCAGAGAAAAGCAGAGCACCCTTGGCTGCGAGCGCCTGGATGGAGCAGGAGCAGCTGCGTTTCAGTATCCAAACGCACTTCTCGGTGAGGAGGGTAATTTAGAGCAATTACACCGATTATTATTGCTTTTCTAATTAGTGCTTTTCCTACAGAATTAGCTGAGTGTTTATTAGGAGCCGCTTGTTGCCAGTAGCTTAACTGCTTCAGTACCAGTTTTTATCAAACGTTAGAGGGGCTTAATTTTTTTTTATTTTTTTTTTTTCCTGGGTGTAACTGGTTTTGTTATCTGGTTTCACATAAAAGCCCCAATTAAATATTCATTTTGCTTTGTTACATGTGGCATTAAATTTTCATGAGCTGTATGTTCTCCTTGAAATTTGGCGGGGAGGAGAGGGGCGAAGTAACCAGCACTCTCTTAAAGGCGGGGGGTGTGCGCACGTGTGTTTGCTTTGGTGACAGGGAGGGAACTGGGGAGGGGGGAAAGAAAAAAGAAAAACAAAAACCCAAGAGAAAAAGCCTTTTTGTCAGGTAGTGTAGAGATCCAGCCTTAAACCCAACAGCGGAGCGGGGAAAAAAAAATTGCGAGGCAGCCGGAGTTTCGGTCCCTGCCCTCTTGCGTTGCAACACAAGGCTGTGGCGTCAAGGCTGATGCCGGGGGGAAAAAAGGTTTGCTTGGGGGCCGAGAAGATGATTTTCCACTTTCGACCCTTTCTCCAGCTTCCCAAGTGCCTTTGAGCAAGTTTTGTATGCCCATAGCCCGTGCAACCCTTCCTGGGTGCGGTTGGGGTGTAAACTTGTGTTGCTGGGAAGGGGTTACCTTTTAGCGATGGAGAGCGTTGGGATCAACGGTGGCTGGATCACGGGATTAAAAAAAAACTAGCAATAAATAAATAAAAAAAAAATTAGCAACAGAATTAGCAATAATTAAATCCTTACTCTCCACTCTGGCATGGGGTAAGGATTTAAAGAGCTTGCGTTTACCTTCCCCGGTGCACAAAACTTTAATTTACCAGCGGTTGGTTTCTACCCTGCAGCTGTAAGGCCGGCTCTCCTGCTGCCATCCCCGTTCATAAGGGATTTTTTTAACCTGGGGTTACCTGACCTGCAGCGAGAGCCGGGCTTTGGGGTTTGTATCGAGGGCAAGATCCCGCAAAGCGAGTGGCTGTGTCCCCCCGAGGTTTCGCGGCGTCCTGGCAGGCGGAAGTGGGCAGCTGCCAGAGAGGCTCGAGATACCCCATTTTTCTCCCTAGCTTCACCCCGGGGACCCCCAGAATATATTTCATGGAGCAATAGCAAAAAAAGTTTATACTGAAAGGACAAGTTTCTAAAAATTGCGTTGTACTGCAAAGAGAAAAGGGAGGCGGGGGGGGGGAAAAAGCAAAATTCTGAGATTTTTATATTTTCTTAGGCCAGGAAATGTAAATTCTAACAACAAAGACAAAACTGCTTTTGAAGCAAATGTCTTTCAATACATCCTATAAAAATCCAATTAAATACTTTCTCTGAAAGTACAACTTGTTCTTAAGACACCTGGGAGGTTTGGGGTTGGCATTTTCTTTTGTATTTTTTTATTATTATTTTTTGTCAAGGGGAAATTATGTTTCCATTAATTTTTTGATCAATTCTCTTTGGTCAGTTCTCGAGCAGTGTCGTGACTTTGCTAGAAACCGAGCACCCACCTCCTGTTCTGCAGAAAACAGCAACGCTTTCCACCTGTATTTGGAATTAAAAAGGGAAACTAAATTTGAAAGTTGAGGAGAAAGTATTATTTTTAATTTTTCTTCCTCTTGCTTTCAGAGGGCGGACTGGGGGGAAGCGGGGGACGGACATGGAGCTATCGCCTTTTTCTTCCTCCTCCCTTCAAGACTAGAGAAAACGGTCCAGTTATTTTCAAAAAGCTTGTAGCAAGAATATTTCTGAGCACTTTTAATAGTAATATATTGGGTTTTAACACCGTATACAGAGGAATTCCCATGTCCCATCAGCTGCAGCAGGTGACGGGATAAGCATGTGGGCTCCAGCTCTCTAGCAGAGGGATAGAAATTGTTCTCCATAATCAAAAATCTTGTAACTGGCAGCATTTCTGCCAGTTCTGGGTGGCACGGTTGTGCCTGGGCGCCCGCTGGGAGCTCGAAGAGCTGCCTTGAACAAGGGAACACGTTTGTGCCTATTTTAGGGTGAAATAGGCTCAAAGTATTTGATGTGGATAGGCAAACCAAATGTCCCGTGGGTTTCTGGCTGTTTGTGTTTTGTATTATTCTGATTTTACATATGTGTAAGTAAAATTATATACATATATATATATTTTATATCTAAAAATAAAATTTTAGAAGAGAGACCTTTTTCTCCACAATATCAGGGCTTGCAGAATAACTACTTGACAAAACATTGACCAGAACATCAAATCCTCCGAATTATGTCCTACTTACGGGTTTCCAAAAGCGAGCTTTAGAATAAATTCCTGGGGATAAGTAGGATGGGAAATACACAGGCTAATATGTGTACACGCATCGTGAGCGACGCTGTTGCAACTGCTCAAACCGAGGAAGGTGGTAAGATAAATGAAATTCATAGTCAATAGATCATTTCTTATCCCCCTCTTGGGGCGAGGGGTTCAGGTTTTGTTTGGTTTGGATTTCTTTCTTTCTTTTTTTTTTTTTGCCTGTGTGCAGCAGTGACTTCTCTGCAGCTATCCCTGGATGTGAGAGTAGGAGCGGGGCGACCTCGAGGTACCCGACGGGACCATCCCGACCTTCCCAGGGCCTCCAGGCACATCCATGCTGCTTGGAGATGGGCACCTCTGAGGTACCAAAAGTCCTATTTTTGGATAACGCCATAAATTTCAGGTTTTTGTTTGAGTTTTTTTGTTACCAACCTGAATTACTCATTCCTCGCTTTGTATGAAATAGGGAATTTTAAAGCAAGCTTAACTGAAAGGAAACTGTGGAGCGTAGTAGAGGTGAATGAAAGCAGGAGGCGGGGAGAAGACAAATCATTCCCATGTCAAAAGGTGGACTTCAAGATGAACGAAACCATCACAAAATAACATAAAATTAAGCGCGTTTTGTCTGGGGAGGGGTGGCGGGAAGTGTCCCAAAAAACTTAGAGGTAAAGTGTCATTATAAGTTAGTCTAAATTATAGAAATAAATGGGGTATTTACATTTCAAAATCGTATTTTGAGACTATCTAAAATGAATTTGGATACGTGAAGCCCTTGCCCCCACTGCTGTCTTGACAAAAATATGAAAACAATTAGGTACAGATTAAACATTCCTTTAATATAAAAGAAATGTTCTTGACATTGAGAGAAAAAAAAAAAAAGAACTTTGCTTTTCTCCAAAATTTTGCAAGGCTCAGAAACTAAGGGAGAGAAAGGTTCGACTCGAGCCACGGGACCGTGGCTGGTCAGCAGGGTGCTCTGGGCAGGATGGGCGCTGGGGTGGCTCTGCTCTGCGCCAGCATCTGTGGAAAAAGGGGCTTTGCTGCCCTGATTTTTCTCTCCTCGGTGGTTTAAACACGACTTTTCCTGGGATATGAGCAGAGATGCGTTGCGCTTGGAGGGTTCATCCGGGTTTGGCGTTTACATTTTTCTCTTCTATTGATGCATCCACTTTTAGCTTAATTCTTGGTAAATTATCCTAGAGTCATCCTCACCCTTCCAAGCCCATTTCCATTAAAAGGTGAGAGGTCTTTTCTGGCCAAGCCATTTTCCGGGGCAATTTGTGCAGCCTTTCCTCGAGAAGGCGGCGAGACAAATGGGACCGTAGCACTACAAAAAGGCACAAGAGGTGGCTGGGATTCCTTGAAACAAAGGGATTTCCATTGAAAACTGGGTGGGGGTTGAGCGTTGAAAAGGTAGCTGCCAATTTTCTGCCTCTTCCCAACTTCATGGTTTTGTTTCGGAAAGGGGAAAACACAAACTCCATTGGTGGGTGTGTTCATCGCTCTGAAAAGCTGGTCATCATCATTTCTTTTTTTTTAATTACTTGCGTTCAGTTAGGTGATTAACAATTTGAAAAGTAGTTCTGGGCACTTCGTCATGCAAATGGCTTCAGTTTTTCCATTGCCATTGCAAATACCAGGACCGGGTTCTGCTCAGCCCAGGAGAGCTGCGGGTGCCGGAGCACCCAGTGCTGCCCACTCTGCTTCACCCCTGGCACCTTTCAGAGCCGCCTGCAGAGTCAAGGCTTTGTATTTAGTGTTTTCCCCGTTGATTTTCATTCCTCTGAAGTCTTTTATCTCATAACTTACCTTCCTGCGAGCCTAAAGATGGTTGTGCGGGGAGAAGAGGGGACAGAAAAATTACATTCATCCTGGGAAAAACAAAACCCCACAACTCCATTTCATCCATTAAAAAGGGGGATTTATTTTTTTAACTTAAAAAATTAAAACATCGAGTAAAGGAAAAACGTTATTTGGAATCAACCGCATTTTGCATATCTAACGAAATTTTTTTTCAACGTTACAAATTCAAGAAAGTCTTGCGGCTTAGACCGAAGGCTGAAAAACCTAAGCCCACTGACATCTGTGCCCTGTATTCCCAGCAAATTCATCTGTTTCCTAAGCGCTAGCGTGAGCAGGCGCTCGCTGCCGTTCGGCTGCTCCTCCGCGCCGTGCGGAAGCTGGCATCGCTGAACTGCAAAGCGCCGGCCGTGCAGCCTGTGAAGCTGCGTCGTACGTAGGGGTCTCCAGAAGCCAGCTTTAGACTAAATTCACAGGGATAAGTGGGATCGAAAATTACGCGGGCTAATATGTGTACACACATGGGGAGCAAAGCTGTTCTCCTAACAGTTTAAATAGTGCAAGGCAGCCAGGGATGAATTTTGATCGTTGCAGATCATCTTCACCCACGATGCTCCGGCGCCATGGCCAAGCCACCGCCGTGGCTCGCTGCTGCTGGCAGGACCAGGTCCAGGGTGCTTCCGGTAGCCACAGGACAGGTACGGAGGAGGGCGTTGCTACTGGGTTGGTGGGATAAATCAGCCCAGCAAGGCAGTGCTGGGACGATAGCGCTGGTGCAAGAGCGGACAGCTAATGAGGGCTGTGCCTCGTTTGGAAAATGAACGGGTGGAAATTGTGGCTTTTCGGAGAAAGGGGCCGATTTGGGATGGATATCGCTGACTCCCAGCTGTAAACCGGCAGTGGAAATAGTAACTTGCAAATAACGCCTTGCATGTATGCTTCTAAAATTCCTGGGCCAAATTTGGCTGGGGAGCAATTAACTACGTACGTATCCAGGTCAGCCCCATCTTCTTGCCAGAGCCGACGAGGGCTGTCTGCTGCACCTCCTTTTCTTGCTTTCCCCGTATGGAAACGCAGCCCTCGCTCAGGAGGAGCCGTGACACCTTCTTTCCATCCGGTGACAGCCACCTTGCAGGGATACCAAGCGTGAGGAGCCCCTTGTCCCCTGGAAAACCCCACTTTCCAAGGCTGGCGGGCGATTACCCAAGTTGGCAAGCAGCCAGGGACGGTCAGGGATCCCTAAAAAAGAGCGTGAGCCACCTCTGAACCACCCCAGCCCTGCCAGGGAGAGACAACCCCGGCAAGGCAAGGGCACGGGACCTTGATCCTCCGGCGTGAAGATCAGACCAGTTCCCCGTAGGCTTTGGCCTGGAGGTTGGAAATCGAGCCGTTTCCTGGCCCGTGGCTCGATGGCATGGAAACAGAAACGCCCCAGCAGGTTAAGAACAGGCTCTTCCACCTAAAGGATGAAAAGAAAGTGGGGGGAAAGAAAAAAAAAAAAGAGAGCCGCTGCCATTGAATAATTGATGAGTTTCAGACCAATCAATGCGACAGCAGAGCAGGGCTAATTAAAGGTTTCTAAGGAATCCCTGTAGTAATTTACTTGAATGTAAGAAGTTCATTCTCTCTCTCCCTTTTTTCCCCCTCCCTGTTCCCAGGAATTCCAGTTTTAGGCTTCGGCGGTCTCTAACCACCGCTCACTTTTCCCCTCCAGGGGGGTGTTTGCTATGGAAATACGCAATTAATATTGCAGCGATCATAATTGCTAATTATTAAAACAATGCTACCCCCTTTTTCATGGCCTACTTTCTTGCTCAAAATCATTTAAATAACAGGGAAAAGAAAAAAAAAAAAGGCAGAAAAAAGGAAAAAGCAGGGACAAGGTGGCTGGGGCTCAGCTGAGCCGGGATTAAGCGCTGAGCGTGGCTGGGTTTGGCTGTAATTTCGTGCGTTCCCACCACATCTGCCTGAAAACTGAGAGCAAGGTGCTGCTGCTGTAGCCTTGAGCCGGAAAAAATGCCTCGCGATACCAGAGCGACCTTAACCTGTTTAGTGATCAGGCTATCCGGATGGTCCACCCGCGTTTCTGAAGCAGCCGTCGCGGTTGCGTCACAGTGCCAGCTACTACTATGAAATATTAATAGTTGATGATGAGGAATTAACTGTCGGAGGTGTAGGCTGTCAAGGGAAAGGCGGATCACGCAGCGGAGAGGTGCTCGGTGCCAGGGACCTGGATTAGGGAGGGGATGCAATTCCCTCCTGTGTCTGGCCAGAACTTGCCACCCTACCAAAGAAATGTGGGGCTTTTGGGCAGCCCAGATGTTGGGACCTGGGGGAGCAGAGAAGCCCATGGCCAGCTCATGGTGCTTCCTGCAGGAGTTAGGACCCCGAGGTCATACTCTGATGGGTAAGAGCTGAAATGTCGTGAGGCTGGGCTGGGAGAGGAACACTACGGTTGGCTCCGGTCGCTCCCAGTGCTTTGCACCCCAGCCCTTTCCCGACCCATTCATTGAGTCGCATCACGTACGAACTGGATGAGTCTGGGATGGAGGGAGCACGAACATGGCATAATATGAGGTTGCACGTTTTTGGGCACGAGCGAGAGGCTGCGGTAGGAGCTGCCAGTGCAGGGAGCTCTCGTGGAGCTCCTTGGACGAGCTCCCCCAGTGCCTTGACAGCTGCTGCAGTCGTGAAGGTAGGGCGCTTCATATACCGCGCTGAAAAACAGCACAGCCAAGACGTGAAGAGCACTGGGGTGGCTTCATCACCCACACGAATGCGGAGCAAGAAAGGATGAAAATCCTGCTCCCGAGGGTGCTGGCAGTGCGTCGCGCGCGGCCGTTTGCGCGCTGAGCATCAGACTGCAGGAATCCGGAGGGGATCTGCTGGGGGTTTATGGAAGCAATGTATGTGGAAATAAGGCTAAAAAAAATTCCCTTGTGTGTCGAGGCTAGCAAAGCAGCCATTTTCTCCCACACATAAATGAAAGCAAAAATCGGCAGGGTTATAATAAAACATGAAAGGCTTATGTGTAAGCTGGGAAGCAAGGCTTTGAATGGGTTCCCGGTGGTCTCAGGTGGTTGAAGGTGTAGCTATAATACAGCAAGCAATTAGAAACAGGTTTTCTATTAACTGGCTTACTTTGCTGGCTGCTTTGATGGAGCTGACCTTTCCCTCCCAGCTCATCCTGGAGCAGGCGACAGGTTGCGGACTGCCTGGCCCTCACCCCGCTGCGTTAAGCACAGGTTTTGGTCTCGCATCTCTTTTCCTGCCAGAGGTTTGCTGTCTCTAGAGCTGGTGGTGTGGTGGCTGAGTCTTGGCTTCAATCGCGGCACACAGGCAGGGCAAGCCTGCGATCAGGAAGGCAGGAGGAACGGACTGGGCTCCCCTTTGCTCCTTCAAGAGCAAAAAAAAAAAAATCCCTGGTGGGTCTGGGATGGTTTTAGGAACTTTTTTTCTTTCTCTCCTTACGGTGGATGCTTCACCTCTAAAAATCCCGATTTATTTTGTAACGCTGTCAAAGGTTCGTTGGAAATGTTACCAGCTGATTTGCCTGGAATCGCTCCCATGTATCCCAGGAGTGAACAGGGGATTCTGTTAAGAGACAGAAATTTTCCTGGTTTGCTGCGGTTTTATTTTCAAAGAACTTGAACGAAGTAAGCTATTTCTGCTGCTCACAAAGCTGCCGGGAACTTACCTCATCGAATTTCAAACACACCAATGATCCTGCTGGGATTCGAACGCGTAATTTGAACAAAAGCTCTCTGCTGCTTTTCCTGGGTGTGCTCTGCTTTCCACCACCAGCAGGCATTGGGTCACCCGTGATGAACAGGCGGAGCAGTCTGGCGGTGGTTGACTTCAACAGAGGGTGAAAGGGAATTGGTCCCAGGTCCGGTTTGTAGTGGCAAATTGGTTTTGGTTTGGGCATGGTGGAGGTGGAATTGCTGCTGCTGTTACAGCTGCACCTGGGTGGCTCCTATCTCCGTGTTGATGTTCACCGCGCGTGAAGCTGTGCTTTTTGACCCGGATAAATGCAAAATACAGATGCAGAAGCAACTGCCAGGAGCCACTCGAGGCTGCTGAGAAGCCAGGTTGGGTAACCAAGCGTGCTTCAGATATTTTTGTTTTTAAACCTCATGTTAGTCAGAGGTTTGACCAACACATCTTCCAAATCTGTTCCACTCACTTGACGTCTTCCTCATCTCTGTCACAGTGATGACCCCCCCGTTACAACTCTCCTTTTCTGCAGCTTTGTGGAAGGCCCACAGACAATTATTTAAAAGAATTCCCACTATTGGTGATTGCAGGCTTGAGCATCCCTCCGAAATGCTGTCAAGAAGATCCACACCAGACTCCAAGTGCTGTGTCCAGCTCTTCTCCTTCCCAAGCTGAACCGTTATGTCTTCACCCTGGAGTTGGAAGGTGAGGAATTCAGACCTGCCCCCGACTTCTGAGGATCTCGGAGTCCATTGCTGGTTTTACGGAGGAAGCTGAAGCGTGGACAAGTCCGTCCCCACCTTAGTGCGGGTCGATGGGACCATGTGTGCTAGGAACCAACTCTGCTCTTGGAAAACAGCAGATGGTCGAACAAACTAGACCCTTAATCCAGCCAAATTATGGCAACAGATGTTTGAAGATGTTCGCGTTCGCAGTCAAACTGTTTGCCCTCTTGGATGAACTAGGCGGGATGAGGGTGTGTGTTAATTAAAAGGTGAGGAGAAGGAAAATAAAACAAACACCAAAAAAGGTGATTGTGCTAAAATGCCAGAAGGTATTTTGGGAACTGTAATCCAGGTGCAAAGGGAGGAGAGACGAACGTTACATGACAAAATACGGAGCAGCCCCTGTGCTCTTCCTGGGATGGATGGAGCATCCCCGAAGGAGAGGAACTGGTTAAAACCGCAGCTCCTGTGTAGCAGCAGGATCCGCCGCAAGAGCGGTGAAAGATTGGTGGGCTGTAATGATGCGCACGGGCTGTATGGAAATGCCCACCAGCCCTCGGCAGCGGCCACGGCGCAGACAGGGGACGCGGCACCGAGAGGCAGAGGGAGCGTTATTGATGCGCTCGCCTCGGGGAGGGAAGCGGATAATGGATGTGGGATGTTGGCCATGCTTTGTCATCAAACGAGGGGCCTGAAAGATGGTGCGCTGGAATATTATCAGTCATTCCTTGATCAAGATGTAATGCTCTGGGGGTCCTTCTCTTTTTCTCTTTCTCCCCCACCGCAACGGCGAATGCTTTTATTTCTCACTCTTTGACCTTTTTGCTCTGGCGTTCGGGATGCTCAGATCCGTTCCCCTTTTAACCAAGAGCTCACTGCCCTCCCCTATCCTCGGCCCTCCCTTCCCCCAAGCCTGAAGATAGTGATGTGAACTCGAGGAGATCACGTTTCTCGATGTGCGTGGCCTCATCTTGAAAAGACTTCTTGCTTTTTATTCCCCCCTGCCATTCTGGTAATAGATTATGTGTATGCATACACATACTTAAGTTTTATTTCTACGGTACTATAGGTAAGAATAGTGCTTCATAGACAAATAAAAAGGTCAGTCCCTGCTTTGAGATTGCCATAACGCAGCAAGGGATGGCAAATAAGGGGTTTTATTACATCTCACCTGTATTTAGGTAAATCAAACAATTGCATTTTTTACAGCCCTGTGTAATGGCCTGATGCAACCAAATGAGACCTCTCTCCCGGGGAGTTTAAGCAGCATATTAGCTTTATCACTTGATGACCCATAAAATGGTTGTGCACCCCTTAGTGATTACCTGACTTACTCAGCACCGCTCTGCAGGGAGGATATTTAAACATTTTTTGCATTATCAATTTCGTAATGTCACAGCTCTAGTCGTCAGCCTTTTAAAGACAGTCGCTTTCCTTTTCATCTTTGTACGGGGTAGTAAATCAAGGAAGATGGAAATGGAAATATAAAAATAAGGTTTCTGCATATCTCGGAGGTGGCACTGGAATTTGGGGCATCTTCTTTTCCATCCTGTCTCTTCTCGTGACGTTTCATCACGTGAGAATCTTGGTAGTCATGAACCTAACTGTGATGAGGGATAGAGTAAATGGAGAAATCTTCCCTCCCATGGCATGTAGTGGAACATCGGTGCCTGTTGCAGAGGGTGTTAAGATGCAGAAAAGCAAAGCAGTGAGAGTAAATCCTGCACGTCATCTCTGCAGGCTGCACGTGGCAGGAGAGCCCCGGCTCGTGGGGCTGTCCTCCTGCCTCTGGAGCACTTCAGCACCTTGGCACTCTGCAACTAATTTTTGTGCCTTTACCATCATCTCTTCACAAATTATCTGTAAGCACAAGGTGTCACGCCACCTTGTTCGTGTGCCTCGGTAGCTTGGCCAGGGTTCGTTTGCGCAAATGCCAGCTTAGGGGCTGCTCCCAGGCAAAGGCTGCCCAGAACTGGAGCAGATGCTGAGCAAACACTCACCAGCATCCCATTAATTCACCTTGCATAAACAAGAAGTGTTGGGTTTTCGGTGAGTGACAGAGAAATTTGTAAGTAGAGAAACTCTCTGGTTTGGCATTAGAAGGAACGTTTCAAAACACTTGTGGCCAAACACTTCTTCATCCCATTTGGGGTAATTTCTCCTTTCTTGTGAATAACTCACACTCTGAATATTCCCAAATAAAGCGTGTAGGTGATGAGAGCAACAACGCTTGTCTGTAGTTGAGTTCTCCTAAACAGCTGGAAATGCAGGGAAAAGTGATGCAAAAGGAAATGTGCTTCTGAGCAGCATTGGACAGAACAGCAATAAACGGGGAGGGATGAGATCCCAAAACAGGGCCTTGGGACAAGAATTTCTAATGGCAATGTTTTTGAGCATCTCAGTTTTGGGGAGGCGCTTTGTCTGTAAAGCAGGTTGGAGAAAAGGGGATTTTTTTCATCTTGTTAAAAACTTCAAGGTTTCAAAATTCACATTTTACTGAATTTGGATGAAAAGACAAGATTTCGGTCCCTTTTTGAAATTAGATTTGGGGAAAAAGGCATTTGACAGCTATTTCGTTGAAAACCCCCTAAATTTCAGTTAGTTGGGGGGGGGGGTTCTACCAAAAAGATGACGTGAAAGAAAATATGTCTCAAGATGAAATGAAAACATTTGGAAAATAATTGAAATGAGACACTCCAGTATTCTAAAATGTTTTTCCATTTCTCTACAGAAAATCTTGTTGCAATTGGGATAGACGTGAGAAAGTCTTTGGTGTTGCCAAAAGTGCATTGCTTTGGGGAAATGCCTTCTGATGATAAACAGCTTTTTACGTAGGCACCATAGTCCCTGCTGACCCCCAGGGAATTATTTCCGCTGGCATGGGCTTCTCAAAGGTAGACCTCGCCAATTCTGTGGCCCAGGAGTACCCCCAATTTGTCCCAGTCACTACACTCGTGTGGGCAACAACCGGACGATGATCTGCAGGGCCTGGAGCTGAATTCAGGTGAAAACCCAGATGTTCACTCACACCTAAGATGCCTCAATGTACCCAACGTGATCACCAGCTGCTGTACAAGATGCGTCTCCTGGAGGTCATGTCTGCAATCCGGCATCCCTTTAGAGATGTATTGAGATCCATTGAGACTCCATCCATCTGACCTCCATCGCTGTGGGATGGATGAGATGTCTGACCATCAAAGCTACCTAAAGCTCCTGCACCACATTGCTAACAGGCCCAAATGTCACCAAACTTGAAGTTGAATCCAAAATCACGCCACGTTTGGGCTGCGAAGGAGATTAATTGTGGGGGTTGTCCTGTTGGCCTCTCAACACAGCGTCTCCTTCTGCCCATGGCTTGAGAAGTATCAAAGGCCAGGTACGAAGGGTAATCTTCTAATCTTTGTGGACAATTTTGAGGCGATGAGATGAGCTATCTTTTCTTAAATAATTCTGAAACTATGCAGACCTCCCTATCTTTACCGATTCTCTTTCATCAATTACGCTGAAACTTTGTCTATGTTGGAATTGAGTAAGTAGGCATCACAAAGGATTTGCATGGCACAGTGATACTTCATCTATCCTGAAGTATGCACACTGAGCATACTGGTAGTAGGTTTTACTCCCAAGAGAAGCCCCTAAAGATAGACCTTAGAGACCACTCTCTCTATTCATTATCTTGACACTGGTTCCAGCGTTGGTTTGATCTACAGATGGTTGTATAGGGAGCAGAGCTTAAAAACTGGAGAAGTGCTCTGGGGTTCTGTCACTGACTAGGTGAAGTTGGATTCATTCACAATTTTTTGGGCAAGTTACTTGCTCCTAGATCATCACCAAAAATATATTAGCATTTCAAACTTGTTGGTGTGGATGGCAGGTTGTGGGGTTTTTGGGGCTGTGGACCCTTTGCTGATGTCATATGAGAGTCAGTGTGTACTTCCCTTTCAGCTCCTGAGGTTCAGTCCACTGGAGATGGAGGAGACGGAAAGGTGGCGGGGCCTCACGCAGGAGCTGTAAGAGAGTTGTTGGTATCCAGAGCAACACCTGGATGCTGCTGTCCATTAGAGCAATGTGCCTTGAGGCAGCTATGGGGAAGGGATTTGTAGGGAAAATGAGGTTGGCAAATCTGTGCTGGGGGTCTCATTTTACTTGGAGATTTCCTGCAGGTGAGGAGGAGGGGAGACGTTAGCTACTGCTTCCATTTTTAGTGACTGTTTTCTCAAAATCCTCTCTAATTTGCAAGGCAGTCATCTTTGCAGTCCCAACTTGATTTGGTAGGCAGTTGGACTAGATGATCATTGTATGTCCCTTCCAACTGAACTATTTATTCTTTTTAGATTTGACCCTATTTATCATTTTCATATCTGTTACATTCCCGGTAAACAAACAACCCATATGACCATCCTAAATTTTTCTTCTCTGGAAAAATTTCAAAGGACTGAAGACTGCTATCTGTAAGTCACCAACTGGAAAATACTCAGGTGAGTAAGCGGTAAACAGAGCTAGGTGCCATTGACCTGTTTCTAGTTTGCTTACACTACCAAATACTCTTTTTTTCGCATGCACCAGACTGAAGCTTCCTTGCCTTTTTTCATTTATTGCTGCTCCACCAAAAGTGCCTATAACCTTAGAAATTACTCATGTGGTTTTTTCAGCTTGCTTTTGGATGTCAAACCAAGCAAAAATCCAGGCTTATGAGATAAACGTGTCTTTTTAAGCAATATTTTTGTTAGTCTTTATAATACAGCTTCACCGAAATGCTTCCCGATTCAGGACTCTGCTCTGGCTTTGACAATTCTTCGGTGATTTCTGAGACACATAGCAAATAATGCAGCTGGCTGGTGGGGGATCTACTGTGGGTGTTAGTTTGCGGAAACAAATTCCTAACTATTCTGGTCTTTAAATCCTGAGCCTAATGCCATGAGACTTGCATTAGTGAGTTTACTCTCAGCATATTGGCATTTTAAGTTTTGACAACCCCATTTAACCATCTATATTGATTGCAGGTTTTGGTATATACAAAGGAATCTTTTCAGGGGGAATTCAAATTACATTGGAGTAGAAGCAAAGCCCCAGATCACTTCAACGCACTTTGATATTTAATTTGCAGTCCTGGGATACTGTGACTTCAATTAAAGGGAAGTTATCCCACATACCTGTCTACGGATGTGAGTTCCTGCATGAACATGACAATGTTTGACAATGAGCAAGGAGAGCACACAGTAAAACAAGCCCAAGGTATTGAGTTTCCTGAAGGCACCCTTTCCTATTGTAGTAGTATTATTATTATTACTAGTATTATTATTATTATTACCTTGTAGTGGCTTTAACCACCTGTAATTGCAATAGAAAGAAGGAGCCAGGAGATATTTCTTTGCAGACGAGACAGTGGTTGTGTTATTATGGCGTATTATGTTACTTTCCATTAGACCAAAAACTTTTCATCTCTAACCCTAGGAGGTGACCTACAGTAAATACAGTGTCGTATTTAGCTTTTGTAAATAGCTTAGCTCTCATGCATGTTTTATCGTGGGGTAAATATCACGTTCGCTCCACTTATTTACATCCGTACAGCATCACAGAAGGCTTGTTGGTATTAAATATTAATTGTAAGCTTCAGTGAATCTATGCTTTTGTCAAGAGTGCACTGGGCCACACATCTTTTTTGCCCTCACACATTGAGAAACCGCACGATCTTCTGACGAAAGAACTGGAAGTGCATTATCAGTGTTTTTAACCAAACTGCCCCTCAGCTAGATGGCTACAGCTTCCATTGCTTTAGCTCAGCTGGGAGGAGGGAGAGAAGTCACAGACAAAGATGTACAAGGCTGACCCAACACTTGGGCCTAAGTCTGTGTGTGTTTGCATGCCAGGGCATGTCCCTGTGGAAGGATTTCAGGGATTTATGAAGGCCAGAATGGATCAGCCAGGCTGGCTTGCTCTGTATCTCGGTCCAGTGACCTCCTTGATTGAGCCAAGAACTTGCGTCTGCCTAAAGTGTGTCTTCCAGAGAAGCAACCATGCTTTTGGCTGGAAGACATCAATCAATGGGGAATCCACAATATCCCTTGGTACACTGCTATTACTTGACTCATGGTTAATTAATTTTAGAATTACCAGTGATTTCTAATGCCATGCTACAATTTTCCTAGCTTTCACTTCCAGATGTGGATTTTTGTTGTGCCTTTCCTGGTAGATTTGCACATCTTGCCTAGAACCTTGTGCTTTCTCCCTGGGAAGGGCAGGTTCTTGATCTCATGATGGAGGGTAATAATTTCTCTCTTTCTTTTGATATGCTAAATGCATGGAGCTCTTGCTCTCTGTCAGAAGTTTTCTCCAGTTACAAATTGTCCGTGGCACTTTTTCGTATATCATTCAATTTTTGCCTCTCATCTGTTGTAGAGCTGCAGGACGTACTCAGTACTCCAGGATCAGTCTGTCCTTGGTGCCTGAAATACATTCCTCTGAGGGACTTGAGGCTGCTTTTTCAGTATTGAGTTTTCCTCCAGAGTGACCATAACGTATTACAAGTTTTGGTTGCAACGGATTATCTTTTTTTTTTTTAGCAAATCCATAGTTTTTCACAGATACGTTTTTGAGGAACTGCTCCAAAGCAAGACCCAAATTTGAACGTGAATGGGACTCTGAGAGGTGCTATTATTATTGTCTATGAGCACAGCTTACGTTTCCGGAACCCCCAGATATCAGAGTAACTTTTCTCAGGCAACAAGCATGGATTATTGATGATCCACATGCTCTATATACCCAAATAAATTTGCACCAAGGTGTCATTTCAGACACGTAAGTAGGGATGCACAGAGCTGTCAGCATCTGTGGTGTTGATGGACATCAGTGACTTCTGACTTACGTGACCTTCATTGATTTCATGTTCACCCGTATTGGTGCATCTCTGTTGCCTTCCCTCAAGTCTCGGCTGAATTATACAAATGTGGGAGAGTAGAAAATAGACAAATTGGGCAGAGGAGGTTAAAGAGCAGCTGTCAGTGGAGGGGACAAAGACCTTATGCCTTTGAGGTATTCATTTTTACATAATCCTCCAGAATGCTTCATCTGAAAGTTGACTTCTCTATTTTCCTGGCTGTTACTCATGCTGGTTGGGATCACTGTTTCTGCTCTGGCTGGTATAGGAAAGGTGGTTACTTAGGCGTGGAGGAAAGATAGTGTAATGGAGTTTAACAGCATTGATTTTACATGGAAGGCTCATTCTGCACTTAAACCCCTCCTTTCCCCAAGAATACCTTATTTAAATGGTTAGTATATAATTTTTTAATGAGATATTCCCTGATCTATCCAACCAAAGACTAGGAAGACTATAACTACGCAAGAGGGACAAAAAGCTTCTGGTTTTGTTAACTGTCTGATTTTCTGATTCATTGACTTCGGTGGCCTTTATTTGGCAAGCAATGCCTTTTCTGTCCCACCTGACCCCAACCCATTAAAATGATTGCAGAAACCAGAGCAGTTGTTGGTACATGCTGGAGTTTGTCAAGTGACTCTTAGCCCAGAGTAGTAGCCTGGTTATTTTTAATCAATGTAAATCAAGTTTTGAAGCATCCATTATGTCCTGATCCAGGGGCGAACTAAACTACATTACAAAACACTTAAGCCCTGTAAAATTTCCTGACCTCTGAAATCTCTTATGACCTAGTTGCAGCTTCACAATATCTAGCGCTAATCTCTCCATTAAAGCCTTTTCACCTATTTCCTAAACTGCTGCACAATGTATGTATTTAGACAAAACCAGCAGCTTTCAGAGCCATTAAAGGCTCACGCCAAAAGTAAAGATGATATTCTTATGGCTGAGGACGTCTGACAGTGTAGGGGGGTTGGACAACGCTATGTTCTTCAGCTGACCCTTATTTAAGATAACCTGTGAGTGTCGGGATTACAATGCTAAGATTACTGTGGTATTTAAATTTTATGTTATTAGTCAAATGCTGGCATGTATAAACCCAAGATAATTTGGCTGGGGGGATTGGGGAAGGGGAGAATTCACTGTTAAGGCTCACTGTTAAGCTGGTAGATTCTGCTCAGAGCCGAGTCTTTAAAAATATGCTCTTTCCCTCTTATAAACCAGTATTTTTATTATGGCAGCAAACTAAACTTTGGTGACCCTGACATGCTTTCTTTTCATTTGCTGATCAGCAAACAATCTTTCTAATTAAATCAAGTGTGTTCCATGTGTGGAAGGATGTGTTGTATCAGTCTCCTTGCTTGGAGGGAGGGAGAACCTGAAATGTGTGTTATTCTCCCCGAGTTTTTAAATTCCTGAAACTCCCAGAACTCTTAAAAAGGAAAATCAAGAAAACCCAGGGACTTTTCTCTCCTGAGGAAGAGGTTGGATGCCAGCTGAGCAGAGAAGAGGTGGGAAGAGAAACCAAGCTAAGGGTCTCTTCCAGAGTCACCCTGATCCTTCAGCCTTTCTGCAGGCAGGGCAAGGACCCATACGAGGTCGGAAGAGTCGCCCCTATGAATCTGTTTTTCTCCATCGAATGGGCAGAGAGATCAGTCCAGCTCTCAGCAGTGCAGTCATCAATGTCTGAAGGTAGGTGGGATGATTTCCACCTCGGCACACGCGCAGATCACCTGCTTTGCAAAATACTTTCGCAAGGAAACACAATACCATTTGTTCTACCCGTTCATGAAATACTGAGCTCACAGGTACACGGGGTCTGCTGTATCTGCACCACCTTCCCCTGGGGAGAAGTAGGACCTGTTTAGACCCCTGAGGATGCCGCAAACTTTGGTGCAGCTCTTCTCGTAGCTTTGACACCATCCTTTGGGGTGACCCTCGTTTAGATGCATCAGCTATAGGAACCTTGGGTTCCTCTGCAAAAATGGGATTGTTACAAAGGCCCTGAAGACCTAGTGGTGCAAAATGCAAGGAGGAGAGCAAGTTGTTTTCGAGCAACAGACCCAGGGAGGCAGGACGGACAGAAGGGGGTTTCCCACAGGAAGCCACTAGGATTGCCTGTGCTGCCTAGGGTTGTGTCATTCGCCTTCCCTTAATCTCCCACTTTTTATTGGAGATTTTTTTAGTTGTGATTCTTCACAGCCTTGTGGTCTCAGGATCCAGTTAAGCAAACCTCGCATTATCCACAGTACCTAACGGTGTGACATCTGTGAATGGCTTTCTAATTACTCAAATAAATCAGCATGATTGGAAATTCTTGAGATTTTATTGGGAAGGAAATTTATAGTAATTAAACCCAATTAATTTTGGATTTCTGTTAATCCAAAGAAGGTTTCGGAAGCTTTGGGTTAGACCTGCATTGTCTTCAGGAAGTGATGTGGGTGCAAGAATGAGAAATTAATTGATTTTGGACAATATGATGATAATAGGAGGATTTTTCTAATGAGCTTATTACACATGTTGCATCAACTGCAGAGCCTTTTTTCTGGCATCTAAAAATATCGTTCAGGGCTTTTACTAAAGATTCAAACAGACTGAAAGGAATCTTTCTTAATCAAAATAAAGAACCCTTTTTAATTACTCAGACTCCTTCACAGTTGGAGGTAATAATTGTCTTACGTTCTTAAGTAGTGCTGTTATTAGCCTGCCCTGGGGCTCTTCTATTTTCCAGAAGTTAGCATCGCGCTCTGTTGAATGCCAGGATGGAGTGTGCGGCAGCTTAAGTATTTTTGCATTTTCAATGCTGGGAATGACGCGGATTGAACCCAGCCTTTTCCTTTGGTGCTGCTGTTCCCAAAACGTCTGTACACAGCAACGGGATCCTGGGAGCAGTGGTACACACCAAGGGACGGTAAGACCGCGTTCTGCAGAAATGCATGTTTCCAGGTCCACCTGTAAGACCATTTTCTTATACTTTTTCTTGAGCAATTTTGGTTGTTGGATTGGGGTGGGGTTTATTTCCAAATAGGTGCCAGTGAAGTGGGTAAATATTTTCCCACTCTGGTTTTTGCTATATATTTTAAACCTTCCTTCCAACACTGATGGAGGGGGAAGGTGATCATCCAGGCAGTGCTGCATACCTCCTCTACGGCAGCAGAAGTAGAAGTTTGCAGACTGTGCTGCAGGATTATCGGGACGGGAGGAAACATTTTATGGGGGGGGGAAAAAAAGGAAGATTTGGGATCAGAGATTGCTGTTCTGCATGAAGATCTGCTAGATGTCCACTAGAAATCTGGCTGTTCTTAACTGACATCAAATTAACAGCTGCTGATTGAGGGGGAGTACCGCAGACACTGAGAAAGGCTTTTGAACATTTGTGTAGGTGTTTGTCTCTTCATCGTGTCCTAGGCATTGGATATTGCTCCTGCATCCATCTGCTTTTTGTCAAAAAAATTTTAAATTGAGACTTTTAGTTTCCGTTGATTTTTTTTTTTGTGGGCTGGTTCCAATGCTAAGCTGCATGAAGCTGCTGTTGATTGCAGTTGGGGTTGGTGGGAGTAGAACTAGCCAGCAAACCTTTATATCTACCATGAACTGCAACCCATAAAATTGGTATATTACAGATAGATTTGAATTCTGCCAATTCAGCAGTTGTAATCTTTTTATTCACCAGCGTTCCTAATCAATCGCTCTTGCCCATTCCTCTGTAGGTGAAAAAAACGAGGTGAAATAAAATTAGGCTCGCCCCAAACTGCTCAGAGAAGAGCTTGGATGCAGACCCAAGGCATCCTAACCCCCACGTTACTGCTGTGAACGGATCAGCCATCCAGCTCGGCATCTCCTGGCTCATGCAGTCTGTCTCCTATAGACTGCTTTAAAATTACAGAATAATTTTGTCTGGAAGGAACCAAATGCATTTCATTGCTATGAGAAGGAAACACCCAAGACTGTCGAGGAAAATAAGTAATCCATCATGCACAGCAAGACCCATAGACTATATAAAGGTCTACTGAGAGGGGGAAAGAAATTAAAAAAGAAAAAAAGAGAAAGAAAAGTGAACTGACTGTGCAGATGCTCCCTCTGTGATTGCACAAGTGATGTGTTTCGGCTCAATCATTCAACAAGTGGATGTACTAAAGAGCAACTAAATCAGCTGCATCAGAGTATGTTCTGAGGCCGTGGCACCCATCAGCTCAGAGAGGGGCTGGGTGGAGGGCCAATGTCTTTGAATTAACATTTGCCAACCAACTTTGGTTGGGAGCTGGTTGCACTGCCCGACTGCAGTGATAGGCTGAAATGGCAATGTTTCCTCATTTCCCGTGAAAAGTCAAGAAAAGCCTTGTGCCGTATTACTGGAAAGAAGAAACTGGTTTGGAAGACATCCCAAACTTCATGTGCACCGGCAGCCAGTGTAACTGCTGCATTGCAGACCTTTGGTATAAGCAAGCAAAGACTGAGGCAACTTCATAGGGCTTGAAATACTGAATTTTCAGTGTCTCTGGCTATAACCAAGGCAAGGGCTGGGTGAAGATCCAGGAGGCAAAGAGTTAAGCTGCCTTCGTGTTCCAGGTACTGTCTGCTAAAGAAGGCCCCATATTAGACGGCTGTATCTTTACGAATGTGAGTTTAGATTGTTTTTGTGCTAATGCATTTATATTGTGATTGTGAAAAGCTTTTTTTAAAGAGGAAGATAAATCTTACTCAAATCTGATAATCATTTTTAAAAATCTCTGCTCTGAGACTTATGGTGCTTTTTTTCCCCCGTTCTCCTGAAAAAAAAAAAAAAGGAAAACCAACCACCCTACTGCATCAAAGACAGAAATAATGGCTTGTAAGTACTTAAAAGCTTATGGATAGGAAACTTAAAAAACTGGTCGGATTCAGACCAAATCCTATCAGATTTTCTTGGTTCTCATAAACCTTTAATCAGCTCTCATGGGGCATTTTTGCTAACCATAAANAAAAAAAAAAAAAGGAAAACCAACCACCCTACTGCATCAAAGACAGAAATAATGGCTTGTAAGTACTTAAAAGCTTATGGATAGGAAACTTAAAAAACTGGTCGGATTCAGACCAAATCCTATCAGATTTTCTTGGTTCTCATAAACCTTTAATCAGCTCTCATGGGGCATTTTTGCTAACCATAAAACATGTGATTAGAGGACACATGAACTACTGGAATTATGACAGCGAGATGGGCTTTGACTTTAGTCTGACTTAAGGACAGGAATTTAAGAAGCTGTTGCAGCGATAGCAGTAGGTGGCTGCCCTGGGAGGGAGCACAGCACACTGCCGTTTCTGTCAGAGAAGCCAAACTGGTGGTGAGAACCTCGTTCACTGTGTCTCAGCCTTACAAGGGTTTTTCAGAGTCCTCCTCAGTGAAACCTCGGTGCGTTCAGCGTGGGATGTGCGTTGCAAGGCACTGGTCCCTGATAGCCTACTGCTGCTAATGGGGTAGAGGAATGGGACAACCTAGAAGGGAAAACAGCACAATATTTTTAACAGAGAACTGGGATGACTCTAGTTGCAGAGGCAACATGGCACTTTTCACCAACCCTTTCTACAAGATGATGGCTGGCTGACAAGGGTAGAGTACGGCCCAGGGTGCCTGGTAGCATCCTGCCCAGTTCAGGTCGTGGTGCTTGCTCAAATACCAGCCTTTGAGCTTGGCTCAGCTGCTTTCCATCTCAGGGCTTTGTTGGTTTAAAATATCAGTTTTCTGGAGCATGAATTCCCTCTTATGAGACAAGGCTACGGAGTTGAATGCAATTCAGTTGGGATCTCTGGGTGCTTTTGTCATATAAATAATATCTGTTGAAGCACAGTCACTGAGTCTGCTACAAGAGGTGATTCTGAATTAGGCTGGAAATGGTTCCTTGGTCCCTTTATGGGTGAAGATAAATATTTTGTAATCTATATGTAGAGATCCCAGACATCAGCAGGACAGAAATACGCTGTAAGTAGCACAGAAATTACCAGAAAGCTAGGCATAGGCTGGCATTTCTCTGTGTTCGATGTCATTGACGAATGTATGATTGACGTGAGAATTTGTATTTCTGTCATTCAAAAGATGCTTTATTTGGAAAAAGCAGCAGCTGGATAGAGATTAATAGATCTTTGTAGAACACCGCAGGTTTGGCACGGGGATCCATGAGATGAGAGACCTTGTTGAGAGTCTTTACTCTTTAGCAATTAGTTATGAAGTCTCCATGAGGTGTCCACAACTGGAGCAGAAGCAATTTTGAATTACAATAGTACACCCTCAAGTCCCGTGAGTGTATCACCAAGCTGCCCACTAAACCTGTTCTGGAAGAACTCTCATTGCTTCAGAAGATGCATTATTCACTCTTGAAGGGCCAGTATGTTCCTGGTTTGTCAGCTGGGAAAACTCTAGTTTGGGGTCCCTACCTAATGATCTGGGATGAGGCCATGTGGACACTCGACCGTGAAGAAATAATGTTGGGGTTGGACTAGATGATCTCTAGAGGTCCCTTCCAACCCCTACCATTCCATGATTCTATGATTCTATGATTCCGTGCAGATATCAAGGGGCTACAAGTTTGGGGACAGGCAGCAGCTCTTGCGCATCCCTCAGTGCTTCTCACTAATGTCCCATGGCAGCCACTGCAGACAACTGTATGACTTGCAAAGAAAAATGTGGCTTCATCTTGGGTTCTGCTGCTTTGACATGAACCTAGAGAACCTTCAGTCACCTGAATGGGCATCAGAATGCATTGGACAATGTTATGACCTCATATAAAAGAAGTGGAAGGTGGCAACCAGCCTGAACTGTTCACACAGGGCAGATACTGGAAGAGGAGCTGCTGGTAGAATTTTTCATGAAGGATAGTTATTTTGTAATTCACTTTGCAGGTTCTGAAATGATATAATTTCTCTTAGTATTTAGGAAACGTTGCATGTCTTGTCTTTTAGCTGGGTGAATACTCAGGGTTGGTCTTTTAACGAACAAATAGGTTTAGCACATACAGACCTGTATGTCTGGTTGGGTAATTTCAGATTAAGGAAAACCGCTGGTCTCTTGACTGATACCATTGCAATTTAAAAATGACCTCACAAAGCACATTTGTTCTTTGTGCATGGATATTCCACTTCAATAAAAAGAGCCGGCACAATATCTCTGCTAAGACCCCAACAAACAACTTCAGTCTATTACCAAAACCTAACTTAACATAATAATTTTAGTACACCATGCTAAAATAATTTTAGGTAATCCTGTATGTATGACACGATTTTACCCAACTGCTAGGACACTGCGCAAATAACTTAGTTCATCCACTCTGGTCTTTTCCAAATTCTGCAGGAACTTTCTTGTGTATCTGGGAGGATTATATTGGTTTATCTTACACAAGCTACTGCAACACTCTTTACTATAACATAAATTTGTAATTCCTAATGCTGTAATATCTGCCAGAGGATTATTGTGTGTTAATGCGATTGGACTGTATCCTGACTGGAACAATATAGAAATTGTAAAAGAGCCTGATGTTGTGAGTTATAAAATACGGAATTACTGGTACAAGTGAACTCCTGAAAAAATACCAAGGTCTACAAGCATTACTTAGAGCAAGGGTAAAACTGGAAGCACAAGGTTCATATCCAGATCAAGGTTCGGGTCAAATGCTTCCCTGTATTGGGTATTTGTCCTTAGGAGTTTGATTTGGCTGCGTAGAAGAGGCATTGTGGCCATCAGCTGGGTCTTCAATGCCCCATCTCTGGAAACATCCGAGGCCAGGTTGGACAGGGCTCTGAGCAACCTGATCTAGCAGAAGGTGTCCCTGCTCATGGCAGGGGGGGTTGGACTGGATGGCCTTGAAAGGTCTCTTCCAACCCAAACCGTTCCGTGATTGTGGAGGATGGAAAGTCTGAGAGCTGCTGTGATCCTTCCCATGATGGGACCCTTTGAGGTGCAGCCTTCTTGGGTCAAAAGCAGCACTGCAATTTAAAGAGCAGCCGTCTGCAATACGCCACCCATTTGGCATGCAAAGGTTGCTCCTTGCCAACCCTTTGCACCACGTGGCTGTGCTTTTGGCACGGGGCGGGATACAAGGCATCAACCTGAGCAGCTCTGTGAGACCTAGTGTCTTTCCCCTCCCCCAGATTTGCACTCACTTCTGTGATTTTACAAGCAGTGCTGATCTCTTATCACCAGGTAAGAACCAGCTAAGGATACTGCAGCAGTGACCACTGGCTTACCATACAGGTCACCCGAGCATGTGCCATTCTCCAGTCAAAGTGAGCGATCGTTTCCAGCCTGACATCGCTCTGGAAAGCCACAGTTGGTGGCCTGAGCAAGACGAGCTGCCTGGATGTGGTCTCTCTGCTCCAAGTGGGTGGGTAAGAGGGGACCGCGATTGCTAGCGTCTTCTGTGGAGGTGCTGGGGCCAGACTGGAGCATCACCATCCAGGCACGCTCCATGGGTATTTCAGGGAAGGCGCTGTGTCAGCGCGCCCTCTTATTTCCGATGCACGGGAAATTTGGGGATTGCCCAGCAACCGCAGGCCAGTTGTGCAGGAGCATCCCAGGGAAGAAACAGGTCCTCCATCAGGAGCCCAAAACAAAAGCACACGCACACGTTTTCTGAGAAATCAGAGGGGGAAAAAAAAAAACCCACCTCACTGTATGTTCGTGCAGCTACGTGGTGGTTGCTCACACCGAAATACTCAGGTCACTTGGACTGGAGTCTTCAACTTGCAATGACTTTTAACAGGCAACATCTGACAGTACCAAAGCCCTTTGCAGCCCTGGGTGAAATTATGATAACAAGAGAAAAAAGCTATTACTGCCACCATGCTTTCATTATGCAAATGATATTAAGATAGGCTGTGCAGATCGCCTGTGGCTATGCTATAATCTCCATGCAGTGATTATAATGTGTCAAACTTAGTCATTTTGATTATGACATGTTAATTACATGCCATCCTCATGCAGACATGAATATTACTCGCAGTCAAACAAAACACAAATTGGGGGCATCGTTTTTTGTTGTTGTTGTTGTTGTTGTTGTTTCATCTTTTGTTGTTGTTGTCTGAAATTTTGTCGATTGAATGGATCGAAAGATAAAGAGATACGTAACATTGTAAACTCATTAAACGTCGGCCAAGTCATCCCTGGCTGCCTGGGTGGAGAGGGGGGCTTCTGTCAGAAAACCGCTCAGCAGCATTACTGTTTTTAGGGTTTTTTTTGTCCCAGCAGGGACAACGTTTTAAAAAAATATATATTTCATGAACTGGAGAGCTGCGTGGGGTTGAAGAGCGCTTGATCTTTTAGCTCTTTCTGGTGTTTATCAGAAGAAGGTGCAGACGGCTGCAGTGTCCCCACCTCCATCGCGGTGCAGCGCCCATGGGTGACCCTGCTGTGGATGTTTCCTGTCATCGTCCCCATCTTCAGGTACCTTAATTTCAGAAGTTATTAAAAAAAAAAAAAATCAATAATATTCCCAAGTTTTCTAAGGATAAGCACTTTTTCCTGCTGCCCCCTCTCTCCCTATGGCAGATCCTGCTTAATCCTCCTGGAAGAAGAGCAGAACTTTTTTTTCTCTTATGTTTTCCAGCAAAAACACATTTTAAAATGTTGCTATTTTGAACATAGCTCACTGTAGTAAAAACAAAAACAAACCAACAACAAAAAAACCTCCCAAACTAATTTCAGGGGAGATGGCTCACTAAAATACTTCCCCATGATGAAATTTGCCATTAAATATAGAAACAGATCAGATGATATCAGATCTTCCCACTGAGATTCCCCCAGATGAGATATGTTGGTAAGAGGCTGAATTACTGAGACACCTCAGTAGGTAAGGGAGAGGAGGGGGGAAAAAAAAACCCTACCTCGCAAGGGAGCAACACTTAACTAGACTTATAAATAGCTGGGACTGCAACTTGCCTGATTAATTTGGGGAAATAAGCCTCGGTGAAAGTGTTTTGCAAATTCATCAGATTTCCTTACTTCTTTAGCCCCCACTAATGCTTAAAAGTAAAATATTAGCACTGAAGCTAAGACTTGGTTTTAGGTAATTAAGTGCTTTGGGTTACCGGTTCATTAGCATTGTCTCCTCTCGGTTTAAAAAAAAAAAAAAAAGAGGAGAGATGATGGTGATCAAATAAAAATTTGCGTGACGGCCCCTTTGCAGCTAGAATTTGCATGGCACCAGGTGGGACAGGAGTGAGATGAGGGAAGGAGCCAAAGGATATCCAAATATCAAGGGAGAAGCTTAAAATTTCTAATCGCTCCACCCAAAAAAGCAAACTCTGTCTGACTTCCTTGGAGAAAAGTTACAGCAAAACTTCCCCTCGTGTTTCCAGCGCGCGGGGATTCGGGGGGTACCGACATCACCGGCGAGGTTTGTCTCACTGACGCAATGAGCGCAGCAGGGCTGAGCTTGCTTTTGGGTGGATTTGGGGGAATCTGGGGTGCAGACTGACCTTTCCCGTGATCGCTGGTGTTCAACTTCATACCACAGCCACCATGTTGGCAGCTCCTAGGCGAGCTGGCTGTTTGCTTTTTAATGTGCAAAATAAATTTTAAATAAAATAAAAGGCATCCCCTTAAACATTGTGTTTTTACAGAGGGACATTTCAAGGCAAGTTTTACACAGGTTCAGCCCAGAGGGAAATTAAACTCTACATGTAAATGGAGATTACACACAAAGGAATCCATTACTTTCAATATTTCTCAGCAGGAGGGTTCAGAGTTATTTAAATAAGTTTAGATATTAAACCTAAAGTAGCCATTAAAGGAATGTGGATTTGTTTGCCTAGTTTTTACAGAAATATTTTTATTTTTTTTCCAGCTGACTGAAAAATCCATTGCTTGCATGATGATGAATATTTTTAATGCATAAAAAAATCAAAGAACTTTCAGTGTAATACTTCCTTTGAATTTTTAAGCACCAAATTACAGAATACTTATTATAGCAAAATGTCTTCTTTAGGAGAGATTAAACTGCAAGCATTTTCCTTACTTTTTTTCCCTTTTCCATCTATTCTTTAGCAGAGAGCTAATATAAACACTGACATTAAACCATATTGGCTATGTAAGGCACTTTGATTGTCATTGAGATTATTTTAAAAGTTATTTAGGTCCCCGTGTTACATCTTTGCAACCGCATGGAAAATGTTTCACCGTGTTTCTCTTTGCAACATTTCTTTGGGGATTCATAAATATTGATTGTACCGTAAAAAATTGATGGAATCTTGAAAGAGACTACAGTCTTGGTAGCTGGGGAATTTACTCAATTTTTCTCAATAGCTGCAGTCTATAAAAAGAGGAGATTTTGCAAATTGTTTCTCACCTTGTCTTTTTAGTATTTAATAGCTCTCAATTCTGTAGCCTCCTGAACCATGCACCGGGTGCGTTTTCCATCAAAACTGTATCAGGCCTATTCAAAGGGAATTAAAAGGCACGGTGTCACCAAGGGGTTAAACTGCCTTCCCGGCTGGCAAGCCTGGCTCTCCTTACTGGTGGCAGTGTAGAGCCATCCTAGCGCTTGTTGTGTTAAAACTTTTGTTAAAAAAAATTGTCATTAAATGCTAACGGGTATACGCAGAGATGGGGAAAAAAGCAGATAGTTCTCTCTCTCGGTTTAAAAAAAAAAAAAAAGGCATTTCCTTGGATGCCAAGGAATCCCTCAGCGTCTTAATACTCATCACAGGATACTCTCCTCCTGAGGTGGAGAAGTTTGAACTCCATTCACCCGGGATTAGCCACAAAGGAGATGTCCTTGGTGAAGCTCCGGGATGGAGCCTGCGGCTGGACGCTGACCTCCCTCATCCCGTCCCACCGCACCAGATCTGGGCCATCCTTGCTGGAACCCCTTTGGCTAACACGTGGGATATTTTGGTACATGATGTGAAAAGGACCTATTCGTTTCCCTCTCAAGCCTGTGGTGGGACTTTCTGTGCTTCTTTGCAACCCACGGGCACAGCCGAGCTTGGAGGCAGCAGTGACTTCTTGTAGGCTCGGTCCTGGCTGTGCGTGGTCATGGGGGATTCCGTCTCCTCCAGCTGTAGATACAGACTTCCCTTTGGATTATTAAGGTCTCCCAAGGAAAACACCAACGTACGCTGCTGGGCAGGTAGGGCTGTGCACAGGCAGCAGAGCCATTGCTTTGCTCCTAATTCAATTAAGGAGCATCTCATCAACAAACGGGAATAAAAGGGGCAGTGGAGGATCTCTGTGATGCTGATGGGCTTTTGTTCATTCAGGCTGCGTGCAGCCCTGGGAATTTTTGCAAGGTAATGCCTGGGTGTGTTGTAGAGCCACGTTTTGCTGGAAAGCTGCTCTGAGGCTCTGTCCCAGGGTCAGCTTTTTGCAAGGGCACCAGTGCAAGGGCTCAGTTGCAGGTCCAGGAACCATCCTGCTCTCCTCTGTCACTCCGTCAGGTCAAACTTAAAATCGGTGTGAAGACTTGGAGAGCAGAGCACCTTAGCAGAGTAACTGGGCAGTGGACAAGAATGGAGTGACAATAACCAGCCCCTCATGTCGGGAGAAATAACTTAGAAAAGCATCTGATGTGCTGCCACCTCTGCTGCATGCATCCAGCACTGGGGCTCTCGTGTATTTAATTTGGCTCCTATGCATCAGCCAACAATAAGCGACTGTGATGCTGCTGGCAGAAAACACCCTAGCTCTTCAAGAAGCCCATAAAATTTTCTTTTTAAGTAGGCATCAAGAAGGCATCAGAAGAAAGGTCCGCAAGCTGTCCATCGAGGGTCCATCCAGGTGTCCGCAACAAACGATCCGCTCAGAGACTGATGGGCTTTCACATGCCAGGTTTCCACTTCACTACGTGTTACATACTGCAAAGTGCATCAGACTTTGAGGCAGTGCAATAATGTGAACGTTGCCCATCTGAGAACGGATGTTTCTCCTGTTGGCTTTGAAACCCACTCGCCGCAATTAGAAAGGCCTGAAGAGTTTTCGAGAACCTGAAGCCAGGACATGCTCTGTAAAGAAAGCAGCAGTGCTATAGAGGTTGCTGTTCCTCAGGGCCTTTGCTGCTGCCCTTGGAGTATAACACCCATTAACATTAATGCTCAGTATGCATACGAGCTATGGAAAAAAAGGGTCTAAAAGTTGGACATGCTGCAGTAATGGGTTCTGAGGCTTTGTTTTACGTACTCAATGCCTTAAGGTCTTATTCTTACAAATTGGAGCAGGAAACCCAATGGCTGGAACCAAACAGTGGAAATGGGCTGCTGCTGGCTTCAGCGTGAGCAGAGTTGGCAATGGGACTATAATCGTGGGGGTTAGGCTGGCCTTGTGGTAGACCGTCATAGGCTTGTGGCCAGTACATGCATACTGGTGCTAGGGCTTGCTGGCATGCGATCGGACTGTACACGGTTAGGTCTGTGGCTTCCCCATCCCCAGGTCGTCCCTTGCACGGTCTCTTTGCAAAGCCGTAGGTAGGAACGTCTTCGCAAGAGCTCGTGCCATTAAATTTGCTCGTGCTACACCACTGTGCTTTAAACAGCAAACGCAGCCAGAGGTCTGAAATTTAAGGCCAGGAATTTCATGCAGTCAAGGAGTGAAGAAGCAATGTTAGTGAAGTGTGATGTTAGTGGGACAAGAGGGAGAGGATGTTACTGCAGGGCTGCGTAACGCCCATGTGTGATCATAAGAAATACAGAAGCGAGGTTTCCTTAGGGGTAAGTGAGCAAGACAGGATACCTGCGCTGGGGAGCAGCCCTGGATGGCTCTGCCAGTTCTGCTCAACAAGAGGAGAGGGAAACACAGCCCTCAGACCTGCCAGGCCAGCCACGAGGCGTGGGGCAAATGAGCCATCCCTGCCAGCCGAGACAACCTGATCACAGTGCCACTGCCTCATGCATTGGGGACTACGCTTTTGAAGTGAAGATGTTAACTCATCCTTGAGTCCTGCCTTTGGCTGTGGCAGAGGCATCAGTGGTGGACAGGCCATCCAAGCGCCAGCTAGCCCAGGCAGCGGGTAGCCCATTGGGCTGGTGAATGTCATGTGTGGATAGCCCCAAGGCAGAGGGACCAGAGTGTGAAACTGGGGGTGTTCATGAGCCAAAACATCAGAGAGTATCCAAGAGCGGTGCATTAGCACCAGTGCCTCCTTGGCTTCAAACCTGACAGCACTCAACTTTTCAGGACCAGGTGCTTTATCAGCAAAAAGCACCAGCAATGACCAGACCAAATCCTGCCCAGAAGACATTCGTATCTGGTAAGAAATAGTGAAGATGATACCCCAAAAAGATGCAGAGCAGGGACACGCAAGGTAGGAGGGAGCTGGGATTGATCCCATACATCACACCCTTAAAGAGTAAGCACAATAGAGAAAATCTCTACAATGTTATATTCTTGTTGTAACTTCTGTTTTTCTTGCAGAAATATTTGTTTCCTACACTGTTAGAGTGTGGGCTTGAGCATGGGCATCCGTAAACCCTCCAGCCCCTGAGCCTGCACGTGAGTATGAGCCATCACATCCTTCTTAGGGGATGACATCTATGAATAATAAACATTTTTGCTGCTGTAGTTGGGGAGCTGCGTACCTTTCCAATCATTGAATCAAGGCCAGGACTGATGGTTTGAAAAGCTGTGGGTGATAATGCCCAAGGACAGCTTAGCACAGATCCAGCCCTGGTTCCCAGCCATTCCTTTCATTACCGCCAAATCAGGATACTGTAGATGGCATAATTTAGCGAAACTTCCTCGAGTTTGGATTTGGGTGATTCTGAGCTCCTTGCTCAGTTACGGTAGTGCAGAGTGGGTTTTTTGATTTCCTTGAAGACCCAAATCTGTTTAGGGACTGAAATACGTCCTGATTTAGTGTTTTTCCTAGAGACAGTAGAAATGTGTTCCTCAAAAAATACTCGGGTTTGCTCTGTCCAATCTGCCAACCGCTGCTGATGTTATATGGTTTTGCCAGCTTTCCTTAGGCTGCTTTACCCAAGTAAAACAGTTCCGATTTTTATGGTTTTTTCTGCCAAGACTTGGACCGAGTTTTTCCATCCCTTGTTCTCCTCTCGCTGCACTTCCTTGAAAGAGAAAGGGAGAAGATCAAAAAAAGCTCATCTTTTGCAGTGAGACAGGCTATGGCAGATGTGGTTTTTGCTCAGGGAGATGGCAGCCATGCCACTGCGCTCAGCGAAGAATTAATTTCCTTGACCGTTGCAGAACTTCATCCAGATAGCCTTGGATGGTGGTGAAGTTTCACAGATTGCCAAAGGAGGCAGTATGTAGGCTGATAAAGAAAATTGTGAAGGCTAAGAAATATCTGGGTGCTATTTAGCCTGAATTTCTGTGGATTTAAAATTATTCCGAAGGTTCAGATTTTCCAGATTTTTTGGCACTGCTCCGTGGAAAACCAGGCCCTCAACTCCCAAATTTCGGCATGAAAAGGTTGTACTGCCAAACCAACCGCAAGATTACGGGAATCACGGGAGCGATGCTGCTATGGGGTCAGCTCACCTGAATGTGGCAGATGGAGAGATGGAAAAGACTATGAACACGGGGATTAGAGGAAGAAACTATTCATTGCAGCTCCTATAGGAATCCACTTCAAATATAATTTAAACAATTTGGTCCTGGGGAATGGGAACATCCCAGCAACTTGTGGAGGCACAGGTGCAACGTGAATCATGAAGAGCAAAGTGCAGGTATGATGGTCCCCAGAGCAGAGCCCAAACTCAGTGCTCCAGCCTTCCCATCCAGACACCGGTCTCCTGCCGAGCTCCGGTCAGAGCCTTGATCTTTGCTTTCTTCTCTCCCCTCTCTTCTGTTGGGACCGAAGCAGAGATGGTCTTTTTGCATGGCACAGCACTGTGCTTTGATCTCTCGGTGTATGGTGATAGGCACATGGATGGCTTCTCCTTCCATCGGATCCCCCCACCCCCCCAAGCTCGGTGATGAGGACAGTCCTCAACATTTAACGTTACGCTAATCCCTGCCTCGCTTGGAACCTCGCCAGTTCATTGTCATGCTACACTGCTCATTTCCAGCTTCTACAGTAGTTTTAAAGTTGCATTAAATAAAGAATGGATGTAAAAATCAAATTAATTACTGGACACTCCATGCTACTTAATTTTAAGACTCCCATTCCACCAGTATTTCTTGTAAGCACAACAAGATGCAGAGTGCCAGGGTAGCCGTATTGCTTTTAAATATGTTGATTAGAGAAATATAAAATGGGGATGAGTGTTGGAGCATTGATTTGCAATATCGTTTGGAGCTGTTATTTGCACTCTGCAGTTTGCTTCCCTAAGTTACACAAAGCATCTACAACCTTAGGGAAGCACCCAGAAACTGAGCCTCTCCGATTGTTACCCCAGGAAGGGGAACACGTATTGCTCGACAAGCTGGTTTTGCTGGCACAGCAGAGTCTGTACCGCTGCTCCGTCCCATCCACCTCGTTCCATGTCCCATCCACCTCGTTCCATGTCCCATCCACCGATCAGAAGGAAAGACCCACGTTAACACAGCAAAATGGTTTATGTGACGCTCTTCAGCTACAAGCTTTCAGGCAGACCTTGATAAATCCTTTTCTTTGGGGAAAATATTTCAAAGTATGGAAGAAGACGTGCTGAAGAGGTGCACCTCTACGTATGCTTGTTATAAGCATAGAAGACAGAAACATTGTGGAGATATTTTCGGGGTGGGATTCAAAACACACTTTATGTGTTTCGGGCTTTCTCGGATTCCCAAATTGGGATGAACTGTAACATTCAAGCTCCTTTAGACAGAAGGATGCTCTGATCATCTATTTTTTTCAAGACCTCGAGGCGCTTTAAAATTACATTTTTCTTTGCTGTGTGTTTAATCGCTACAAAATTCCGGTATTGTATTTTTATAGCGAAGCAGGCAGTCAGAATTTGCCCCAAAGAGGTGGGTTTGTTTCTACTCTAGGTATAATTTTCAAGGACGGATGTATCTTTTTGGTGGGAAAAGTGTCACAGATAACATTGCCTGCCAAGTCATTGCGGTTTTGGTTCCATTCAGCTCAGCTCTGTAGCTAAAACCAGTTCTGCCATAGATCAATGGGGAGGACCCTCTCTTCTCCTCTCACAGAGCACCTTGCTTTTTGCATTTTCTGCTTGAGCTAATTTAATCCTTGCACTCCTACATGTTAATTTTATTTATTTGCTTATTAATGTTGCTGCTTTTGTGCCACTGCTGGGTGCTGAGGGCCTTTCTACAGCTCCTGCTGCCCATAGAGGGCAGCTGCAAAAGGCTCATCCTTCTTCACACAGATATTTTTCTCTTTCCCTGGACTTTTCCCACTTGACTGGGGAGTGGAGGGAGTGACCCTGCATCCGTACCCTCCTGTGAATAAGAAGCAGCGGGGTAATCCCAATACATCCTCTCTTAGAAACACCAAGCAAGGGGAGGGATACCTCAGTATTTCAAATGAATGTGAGAGCAGAGCCGTCAACCAGGGCCTTTGAGACCAGTGCAAGTTTGGTTTTGTTATAATGTTATTATTTTATTAATTTTTACAGTGTGTTGTTTTTTTTATTATCCTTGCAAGAAGGGAAAGGATGGAGATTTTAAATTCTGATGCTAAAAATAGACGCAGCAATGGCACAGAAGGGGTTACACCTGCGCAGCCATTCTTCACGGTGCAACTTCTTCCAGGACCTACACAAAAACTTATTAAGCAGCTGCCTGTCACCTCTCCTTAATAAATAAGAATCTCTTTTCAGCCTCTTTGTCTCCTTCACCTCTGGGGCCAGCGTCCTGTAAACACACTGCCAATTAAACCTCACGTCTAGCAAGGCCACAACTAATGAAAAGCAATAGAGAATTCACTGCCTTTTAATGAGGAAAACATTGCTTTTTACAGGGAACAATTTATTGGGCCAATTCCCCCCGTCCATCACCCTGGGGAACTGCTGCCTTTTTTACCCCCTGTTTGTTACTTTGTCAAGCGCGTGTAAAATTGCACGCTGAACACAGAGGTGAAGGCTCTGACTCAATTTATGGTGTGACATCTCTGATCTTGCTCCCCGGATCAGTAAGCGATCCTGGCAATGATATGCATGGAAATTAATTACTGTGCCTGCCAGCGATGCAGCAGGCCCCTGCCGTTGATAATAGATCAGTTTGCAGGAGTTTGTTAGAGGGGCGGTCGTGCCTGCTTCTGTTTGCTCACACGCAGACAATGTCAGTTAAGCGCAAACCACCAACATCATCGCGACGCGCAGCCGTGGGAGGGGAGACAGCTCTTGCAAGGGAGCGCAAGAGCGGCCCGAGCACCCTTGGAAAAGACAAAACAGAAAAAGGAGAGGAACGCGGTGATTTTTAATTTCTTTTTTGGAGAGCAAAACAGTGGTGTTACACTGTAAGAGGAGCGTAAAATTTAAGCAAGGCAAACTTTTACCACGCCTGGACTATTAAAGTGATATATATTTAAATGAAAAATGGATGGAGAGGTCAAATTGCAAATAAAAGAAATTTGGGAAAAAACTCTGGATAAATCCACGGGTATAATATGGGTTAGCTCTGTTAGCTTTACAGCCCTTTTTTCCTAGACTTTGCAGTTTAAAATGCATTCCTAAGCTCTTGGTTGCAGTGTTTTGTCTGCTGCTCCAGAGCAGCGCGGTTTTTGCTGGTGGATGCAGCAAGTTTTACTCCGCTTAACTCACCAGTGGCTCAGGACATGAAGGGACACTCGGCACATCTCGGGTATTGCCAAGACTTATTGACCTGCTGAGCTATTTTGGGGGAAACAGGGGAATTGCTCCGGAACGGTTGTAGAAAACCCCTCCTCACTGAGCTGTTGGGCAGCGTGGTCTATGAGCATCGTTGCGTCCCTTCCTGGGTCACCCCTCCACGTGGGGAGTGGTGAACCCAGCCCCTTGCGCGAGATAAGTGGAGGGATGGTGGCCAAGGGCACGGCTCCCTGCCCCATCACGCCTCTGCTGCGCCTGGCACCGCCGTCTTCTGAGCTTCGGTTTGTCAGCTATGGAAGAAAGGTACCAGTTGCTTTCCTGCACTTCTGGGGTGAAGACTGGAGAAGCATGCGGAGACCCAGCGGTTTGGCAGGACGCCAGGCAAGCCAACTCTGCCAAGTGCGGTCATCAGATGCCTTCATAAAACCCCGCCGATCCAAGGTCTTTTGGTTTGTTATTCGACACTTTTTACCGTATAATTTCTTACCTCTTTAGCGATGCCTTTTTCTGCCTGGTCCTCAGACTGTTCCCACGCTTGTAGGGTTAATCTGAAATGATGCTCAGCTCGGGTACCCCCTTTGCCGCCCCTCTGGCTGTCTCATCTGTGGTACTGCAGTTTGGTCACCGCTTAACCAGCCTGTTTTACTTTTTATTTCCTTGTAACCGACTCCCCTCAGACCTTTCAAAACGTTAGGATTTAAGTTATTTCTCAGCACTTCCTTTGTGGTTTTGTACACTTCTAGACCCAAAAGAGCTCCATGTTGTCCTTGGGACCAGACAAATAAGACATGATGCCCAGCTCTGGGGTACCAAGCCAAACGGGAGTGATGTTACACTTGGTCCAAACATGGCAGGATTCCCCCCAAAAGTAACTGTTCCCAAAAGAAAGGGGGACCCCAGCTCCAGACTTTGGGGTCCCCACTCTCAAGCCAGGCTATATCCTAGAGATAGTATTTATTTTTTTTTATTGAATGCTTCCTGTGGGCTCTGTTTTCCAGTCCACCTTCTTTGGAACACCCAGAAGAGTCTTTTGTGGCAAGACAGGCGCTTTAAGAATGTTTTTATAAAGAAAGTGGGAAACGATCAGAAATGGGTGATAATGAATGTCTTGGAAAACGAGGCAGAAGGAGAGGAAACAGGGATACCCTTTAGCTGACTTTCAATGCCTTGAGCGATGGCAATGCTTGTTGCTGCCGTACCCCCATGGCTCTCACGCTGTGATCCTTCACCCGCTGCCGCTTTGTGTTTGGTAGGGGAACGTTTCAGAACATAGTGGGTGAATAAAAGAATAAATCATGCTTTTGGATTTACCTGGGTATCTTCTTTGACCCAGTTCACATACGCATCAAAGAGCAAAATTTGGTTCTTCCTATTTACCACCCGCTAGTGAAACCTAGAAACAGCCTCATATATATGAAAAGCCCAAGATTATTTCAAAGCTTTGGAAAAAAAAGAAAGGGGGGGGGGAGGGAGAGCTGTGAAAGATCATTTCTTTCCTAATGTGACTGTTGGATTTGGCTGCTTTAGCAATTAAACTTTTCTTTTATTTGTTACCCCTACAGACCCCTGGTTAGAATAGGATCCTGAAGTTGAGTCCGCCAGAGCATTGGGCTTACATGATTCAATTAACCTTTAAGGTAGCTCTGGAAGTTGGTACTCTAGGAGATCCTTTTGTTAATTGGCAGCCTGACACAGACAATTAAGTTTGATCAGATGAAGAGGGCGTCAGGGACATCATTAGCATACTGTACTGAAGACTACGTGGTGTGTAAAAGTTGTTTAATTTCTGCCAAGGAAGAAAGCGGGGGGCTGGGGGAGCCCTCCTTGCACATACAGCATTTTGCTTATTAAATATTTCATTTCCCTTGCCATAAGCCGTGAATGTTCCCATTTTTTACCCCTCCTTTTTGCTTTCTTCCCACTGCAGTGAAATCCACTGAATGATCATTCTTCCCTTATTAAAACTTCTACATTTCACTTGAGGTATTGCATTGAAACAAAAACAAACAACTGAAACAACAACAAGACAGAGAGGCCAGCAGAGAGATTTGCTTCAGAGATGGTCACAAAACCCGTGGTGGATAGAGAGCAAGCCGGGCATGGCTCAGCGGTTAAAGCCAGAGCTGGGCTGGGTGAGCTCTCGGTATGTCCTTTGATCAGCAGGGAGATACAGAAAAAACGTACCTGCGGCTCTCGGACGCAGCAGGTCTTATAACAGAGGGGGCCGTACGGCTCTGGGTTGCAGAGGGAGATGCTGAAGATGAGGGTGGGACGTGCTGCATGGCTGTGTACGTCTTTGCAGAGGCAAGAGGCATCGGAGGGGGTGGTGTCGCGAGCTTGGGTTTGCATTTGCCGGAGGTGGTTTCTCGGAGTTTCTCTTGCCTGGTTGTGACAACAGTCACACTGGTGAGGCTTTGGAAATGTGCGGGTTTTTTGCAGACACCACTGCGGGGCAGAACGGAGGTGAGCCAGGTTACAGCCATCTGCAAGGTTTACTCGACACCACCCTACTAGTGAACAGGAGACATCCTGGCTTCAAATTTTCTTGGTAAGTGAGTAGCTCTTTGCTTTTCCAACCTTCCATACCTAATGCAAATAGCAGCCTGCCTGAGGTTGTCTGCTCAGCTGCCAGCCAAAGACAAACATCTACCCAGAGCTGAGCAACCTGCCGCAGTGAGGATATTCACGTTGTCGGTATGGACCGCCACAACTCCACTCCTCACCAAGGTTCGCAGCCAGAGCACCCGGGTGGGTTCAATACATTGTCACAAGCGGAAGCGGCTTTAGCAACTAAACTTGATGCATGAACTGGACATGCGCCCTGCGCCATCACTCAGGGCTTTTGGAGAGCCTCACGGGACTGTTGTCCCTCCTCAGCTCTCCCATGTCCACCCCAGATACCTCAGCTGGTTGCTGAGCCAAATGCAGCTCAGGAGGAGCTTCCCCAAGCCAACACAGGGCAACAGGGCAACAGGTGAAACCAAACCACATTTCCTCAAAGATGGGGCATTTATTCCCCCTCTATCCACTTTTGTAGGGAAAAATTTAAGGAGAATCAGCTTCAAGGTAGGACCCATGCAGAAGCATATTTCCAGTAGATACACAACCTCTTGCTCCCACCTACCGCCGTACTGTCTTGTTTGCTCACTCTCCTTCCTCCAGCCCTTTTTCTGGGAGCAAGAAAGCAGACTCCTGGAAAGGAAACATAGCATGTAAAGACTAGTAGGCACATAGCATCAGGATTTTCTATCCTCGTATCACACAGGCAGGCTCTCCACTTTCTCATTAGCCTTGCACAGTTGATTCAGCAATTATGATATCTATTGCATAATTCTTTAAGCATTAGCCTTGCTACATAAGTCTTTAATGTGCTAAGTTAGTGATAGAAGCGAATGTAGACTTGTGCTATGTGATGCTAATAATAAGTATGAGATTTTAGTCCTAATCCAGGGAGACATTTTTAGCCCTCTACTACCATAGAGTCGTGTAATGGAAAATTAATGGGAAGTTGCAAGTGCAGAATGAGCATGTTTTGCTGTCTCGTTGGCTAGCCGTGTTGCTGGTAAGGGTGTAGTGCAAGAACAAAAGAGCACAGACTAAAGAGTAATCCAGACCGCTATCCAACAGTGACCGACACTCAATGCCTTGGGGAGGATATAAGAACAGGGCGAGCACTCAGTGATTCCTCCCCAGGGCACTCTCCCAGCCTCCAAAACCCTCTGGCTCTGGACCTCCTTTGCCGCAGGTGCAGCCTTTGCATTCAATAGGTCTTAGTGTATTTTTCCTCTATAAATTTTTCTGGGCACTTTTGAAGTCACGTGAACTTCTATTTCAATGCCTCAGCTGGTAAATAACAGAAATAGGTTGTAAGTGTCCGTTGTCCTCCTATGGCAACTTGTAGGTGGCTTTAAGCTCATGAAAAGTGTGAAGTAAGTGGGAATGCTGAGGTTTTTAGGTGTATTCATAAATATGTGCCAATAAATCCCATTACTGTTAGGCACGTGGTGAAAGACTCAAGGCACTTGGTGGAAGACTTCAGGGCAACACTGAACTTTGGGAGACCGAGTTGCTCTCTGCAGGTCTCTCTCTGTCAAGGAGAGATGGAGATGGGGCAGCCACACTCCGAAGCCAGTTGTCTCCTGTAAGCACCTCCTTTTAAGTCTGATGAATTCAGGCAAGCATGTTTCCTATATGGGGGCCAAGTCAGTCATGTGCACATGGACTCAACCTGCCCATGTCTCCCNCCAAGTCAGTCATGTGCACATGGACTCAATCTGCCCATGTCTCCCCCCGACAGTCAAGGATTCCCATTTACACCATGCTACGTTTTCCACCTTCTCTTCCTATGGGGACCTCCCCTCAAAATGAGAAATCCAAGATTTTCAGTTGACCAGACTCTAAGCAGGGAAGCACGCAAAGGTGAAAGCCTCCTCAGTCTAACATGGTCTTCGTGTAAGGACCAAGGTCCGATGAAAACCAGGTGAATGGCAAAACTTTCAGCCCCTCACGCCAGGCATCCCTCATCTCAATGTTAGAGATGTTTGCTTAGGTATTCAGGGACATGGTAGGAAACTTAGGATAGCAAACCCCACCGAGAAAGTAGCACAAACCATACAAAATCTAGGCAGTTTCGGTAGATTTAGGGTGGAGGAAGAAGGAAATCTAATGACATTGCTGAGCATTCACTTGTATGTCTCGGAAATGCTGAGAAACAGACTTCAACAAGCAGCGGCGAAAATTTTGTAAAGCAAAAATCTGTGACTCTGCTGCTCTTTACAGAGAGAGCAGGGAGAGGCAAGGAAAGGGACAGAAATGGCTCCGAGTTGTGAGTTTTTACCAATGGACATAAGTCTTCAGCTCACCAACATCAGTGGGAGGCAGAATGTGAAAGAGTGGAAAAACCATTTCTGCCAAGAGATGGAAACCGTGCCCAGTTCCTCTCCAAAAGTCACCTACAGAGTGGGACTTCGCTGCTGTCCTGCGTGTATCGCAGGTAAGTCCTGATGCAAGCTCAAACAGATGTTTTCATGCTCCGTCTCCCAGATTAGAAGCAAAAGAAAAGGGGGGAAAGGGATTTGTAAAGGCAAAAAACTGTGTTGAAGGCAAGTCAATGCGTTAGTGGGCTGTGCTGACCGCCGGGCATCATTTGTGCAAGCCCGCAGCTGCTTGCACCAGGACTGAGGTTGGCCTGATTCTGCATAGCTGAGCAAAGGATGGTTTTGAACCATAAAGGAGTAATACTTGAGATGTATTGGCTGTACAGTTTCATTAAGATGACATAACATCTTGGATAGATTATAATTTTATAATACCTTTGCATGCCACTGCTATTACTACTATGCTGGTTTATGACGATGTTAATATACAGATGTTGCTTTAATCTGTTTTTTAATTTACTTTGTATATCCCCTACGTACATTTTGTCGTAAGGTAGTTTATTTTGTAGCAGCTCATTTATTTTAAAAGTTGGAGGTTTTTTTATATCACTGCTAGCATGCTAATGACATTTATACATGTGTTCTCTTTAATCTCTCCCCTAGTTGCCTGGTGCAGAGCACACATATTATAATTTCTCCGATTTTTCTAAGTGCTGAAAACTGTTTTATTAGGGGTTTTATTTTAAAGTTTATTTTTTTATTTTGGCGTTTACTAAGTACAGCTCTGCAGTGCTGTATTTTGGTGTGGTATGCCTTCCTTGTGTTTTCACTGATACTTGCATTACGTGATAAGTGATGAAGTAACCCCCTGCAGAGGGGTTTGGTCGTGTCACCCAGCATCTGAGCATTTGATGCTTCCTGGGAAGCTCTTGAGAAAAGGTGGCCACGCACTCCCTCAAGTTAAGGGCAAGACAAAGAGCAGCGCAGACCTCAACACATATCGAACCTCTAGCAGTCACATCTAGCCAGGACTTGGATTTTAAAAAATTCACGTTCCCCTAACAAGCCAAAACTAAGCCCAAAGATTGGGATGTTCCCATGCTTGGGTATGGGTGCAGACTGAAGAGTGACTTGTCCCAGCTAAGTTCAGGTGGAGCAAGACGTTGTATTCGGGGTTGTACCAACAGAGAAAGCAGGGCAAATTGGGGAATAAGGATGCAACGACTGTAGGCTGGTACAAAAAGAGAAGCAGGCACAACCTGGATTTCTGGACCCAGCCGAATAACAGCGCTAGCGTGTAGGTGTGTGTTTAGTTGCAACAGCGATGTGAAGTCCCGTTTCAGAAGGGCCTTTGTGTGCTGAAAAGAGTTGCAAAGGAGAGGATGCGCTTGTTGGAGGGAGGAGGAGGAGGGAGCCGCGTGCTTCTGAGCAGCTTCCCATGCTGGACTTCTCAAATTATGTCTAATTGAGTCTGCTGCCCACAATGTCATCAAATTAGCAAGTGAACAAATTGCATTGACTTTGGCGGGACGACTTCCTCGCATCATCCTGCCCCGCAGTGTGACTGCTCTGTCTGCAGCTCTGCCTCGCTGAACTCCCAGTGAAACCCCTGGCAAAACAAGGAGAAATGAGCATCCACCCCTCTCGGCAGGCTTCGACTCCACCACCCTGCTGTAATGTCCTCTTAGAGCAATCCAGCCTCCTCGGGGAGACCTCCCTGCTTCCTTTAAGAAATATATATCAGGAAAGGCCTGAATATTTTTCCCATAACTTGGTGGGACGGAGCTTGAGAAACGCTGCCTTAGATGGTTTCATGTTGCCAAAATGTATTTGTTATTTTATGATGTGGGCTTCGGAAGACCTGCTGTTCCAAATTGTCCATTGCATATTAAGGACGGTTATAGCCAAGAAGACTTTTCTATTTATTTGCTCCCTTTTCTCTGTGACTTTATTATGCATGAGCAGCTTGACTGTGATACTTCTTTTGTTTTACATTTTGCATTCATTAAAAACCAGTCATCTGCATATTTTGTGAACCCTCAGGGGTCTCTTCTCCCCTTGATGCATGCGTGCCAGTCCCATTAGCATGGATGGGAATTCGGAGCTCATGCTGAAGGAAAAACACAGGCACCCCTCCCCCTGTTTCTCCCTGTACAACTCAAGTAGGATATTAAAAAAAAAAAAAATCATTACAGAAGATATTCACTTTGAGTTTAAAAAAAATTTAAGACAAAAAGAAAGAAAGAAGGGAAACTTGACCACGTACCTGAGGAGGCTAGAGGCCACATAGACAGAGGGTGTAAATCATTTTAGCATCACCAAGGTTTATGGCTGTGTCTTTACTAATAAGTAAAGTGGGCCAGACCTGCTCCCCAGTCCCCACGGCCAGAGGTGAGGTACAGCTTGTGCTCGCACCAGTGCCCTCTTCCCTCTCCATTCTTCTAACATGAGAGTGAGGTCTGTACCCTGCTTTCTGGCCCTATTTTGGTCACTAAAAGTCACCAACAAGGGTTTGATACTGTTTCTGTCACTCCCAAAATGACTGCAGGCCACACTGTGGTCCTCACCAACTTCGTGATGATGCTGAGGATGTGGACAAAGAAGTCACAGTGGTTTCCTAAAAGCAGTCGCTGGGAGATCTTGCAGGGTCCTTGCTGACCATCCCAAGGCTGGTCCTCACCAAGCCACCAAGCTGAGGAGCCACAACACCCAGTGATGCTCCTGTCGTGGATGGGGAGGGCTGGCCCTGCCGTTATCCCTGCATCGTTTGCAGAGGGCTGCCCTCGTCCCTCCTCTACTCCTGCTGAGCAAGGGTTCAAGCTGTGCATTTTTGCTCCCTGCCAACAAAGAAGTGATTTTTTTTTTTTCCATTTCAGTTAGAACTACCGGTGCGTGGTGGCCTCCGGTACAGGGATCCCCTATTTTCTCTGCCTCATCTCTGAGGGTTAGAGCAATCACGCTTCTCCACCCAGACAGAAGTTTTGTATAAACCTCCCTTGCTCCTCTGTGTTTCCAGTTTGACAGTTCCCCCTTTCACAAGTGCGTGCACGGGAAGACGCACAGAGAGATATGAATTTATTTTCTGCATTGTTAAAGCTTCAACATTGCCCTCAAATCATCCTGACACAAAGGCAATGCAGCTCGGTTCACCAACCAGCACATTTTGCCCTGAGCAAAGACACTTTCCCATGCATGGAATGATCTCCCACTGTTTCCCATAAGAGCGCCGGGCTGGCTGGAGAAATTGACTCAAAAGCTTTCCAAGACAACAACCCGCCTGAAACAACTTGAAACAAATGAGGACTCGGGCTGCGGACAGACAACACTGGTTGGAGCCACGTGCTAATCAATGGATTAGGTAATAACCCTGTTTTGTTGTTGCTGTCATGGCTGGAGCGTCCTATGCTCTGCCGAGCATCCGCCTCGTCTTGGCAGCGCGCTGGTTGCTTCAAGGATCAGGTCTCTCTGCCAGTGTTTGCATACTTGGCCGTGTGTCCTACCTCATGGATACTGGCAGGTTTAGGCACAATGGGTACTTTAGCAAGGCAACCACGTAGACAGATCCTATCTTGTCCGGCTAATGGTGGGTGGAGGGGGAGAGGTAAGTGGGTTTGGAGAATGAGGCATTCTGTGTGACACAGCTTCCCGGCTGTTGGGGCTGTGCTTGCACTCCAGATAGGTAGATACTTTCTCCAAATTAAAGTACTAGCTTAAGTATCAGAGCGGGCATTTGACCAGAGAAACCCAATTCCTGAATGCTTCTCAACAATCCATCTCTCTGCTTGCTTTCTGCTGCTTTATGTCCTTAGCAGCATATCCACAAGTAGAGTGATTACTTAGCAGGGAACCAAAGCAAGAAGGGATCATTTTTCAGGGTAAGAGATGTCACTCAGCACTTGTTCAGGACCTATCTTGTAATTCAGGCTGCTTGGAGACAGACTACGGGTAATAGAACAAAATCACAACTTCCCAATTCCTGTTTTACTCACTCCTTTGACCCATTCACGTCTTTTTACTGACCAACTGTTTTACCGTCTGAAACCTGGAACGAATAAACATTTGCATAACAAGAAGAAGTTAGGAGGCCGTAAGCTGTCCTTAGGTCAGTGCCCAGCTCTGGAGCTCTGGTGCTTCTGGCCTCCTTTGCATTAAGGAACAGAGAATTTTTGCCTGTCTGCTTTGCACATCTTACCCGTGCGGGATCTATATTCATGCCTTGATTTATTGCAGCCCAGCTGGTTACTCTCAGCCTGTATCTACGCCTGGATAACTTTGCTTAAACGCTTTCCATTTGGTGTCTGATCCATGCGCCTGCTTCACTTGGGTTCAGAGTTTCTCGTTATATCCCACAACAATCGCACCACAGGTCTGAGTGACAGCCCCGTTTCAGAATCAAGTCTGAAGAAAGCTTCGATCCAGCACCGCTGGCCAGCTCTTACTCCACTAAAATAAAACAAGCAAAAACAAAAGTGATGGGAAATGGCTTTACTGGAGTAGCATCAGCTTCTCCATTTGTGAATCAGTTTGTTAAGAAAATGAGGCTCCATTTAGCTAAAAGGTGCTAGCTAAATTGCAAGACCAGCCTTCAGGTCTACAGTCCTCTATGCACCAACTTTGACTCAGCAGTCTGCAATAGTAAATCATTAATGGTCCCATAAGTTAGTTCATAACAGGAGTTTGAGATGGGGAAAGGAGATGGGCGGAAGAGCAGACTTTCCAGTCCCAAAATAAAGCATCGCAGTCATCTTGAATATATGGAGAGCACACGGAAGGCCAGAGGCGTTCCATTTTTTAAATATTTACCATGCAAGTATTATTTCGCAGAACATTTCTAGGACTTTATCTAAGATGGATGGAGTAAGTGAAACATTCAGATAGGTCAATAGGACCATTTGCCAGAGTGGCTTTTTCTTAAATGAGAATCAAAAGCCGATCAGAGAGAGCTCTAATGTTTGACTGCTAAAAGCACTGCTCGCAAAAATGCAGCATTGTGATGGCTCTGAGAGACCAGCATACAGCTTGTCTCACTGGCATCACTAGGGCAGGATTTCCTCTTCATTAGGAACTGTACAAACTCCTGGACGCGAGTAGGGCGAGGGAATGAGCTTCTGTTGGCTTGGTAGGAACCTGGCGGTGCTGAGAAAGGGATCAAGGAGGATGTGCACAACAGTCCCCCAAAAACACATTTACTACTCATAGGTATGTCCTGTGTTTAGAATGGGTATAGCCCACCATGGGTCCTATCATCGTCCCTGGAAACACCAGGGCTCAGGTCCAGCATTACCTGGATGACATTTGAACCTTCTCCCCAGGACTCAAGACTTTGCTCATGGATATAATTAAATTACAGATAGAGCAATCAAAGTATGCAAAGCCACCAGGAACATACAGAAGATTGTCTTACTAATCCTTATAAGAATACTGCAGAAAGCGCTTCTCTGTATATGCGAAACCAAATTTCACTAAGTTTTGTGAAATTGAAATAAAAATGGGGGGAAATAGTTATTTTAGGTTTCACTTAAAAATGAATGAGGTTTTCTTTTCTCCTTGGATGTTTTTAAGGAAATTTTTACTGTATTAACTGCAAGCTAAATTACTCCTGAATTACTTAGGAGTCAGTATTGCCCATGAAGTAATTCAGGAGTAAGACAGAAGTTCTTATGAACACAGCTTGGCACTGGGCTTCTATCAAGGATGTTTCTGCACTCGTTCTGGCTGGAGGCTCTCAGGGAGATTTATGGGCACAGAGAAAGGATGTCTGTGGGGTGATTAGTGTCGATATTAGTTTAGGAGATGCTAAATAAGATGTCATGCATGTTTACTTTTCTCCTAAATTAAAGGACCTCTGGAAATTTGTCCAGAATATTTTTCTTTTTAAGTAAGATTATATTGTTGCAGAACACTTACGGTTTAAAATGTCTAGTTTTCTCAGCATTTTTGTTTTCTGGCTATATTCTTACTGCTGTATTTGCCCAGCTTCATTTTTTCTGCGTAATCTTGGAAAAGAAATACCTTTTCAAACTTCCTATTGGGAAAAAAATAATACTTGTGGGTTTTCTTTGTTACTCTCCTCCTGCATATATACTGCAAATCTTGCAGAGAAATGGGGCGAAGGCTAGAAAGCTCACGTGTCCAGCAGGCTGTCCGGAGGAAAGGGAGATGACGGCCGGTGCTGTGTTGTACATCACCAGAGAAGGACTGGAGAGGACCTTAAAGGAGTGATTTGTCACCGGTGGGTGTCAAGTGAGAGGTTTGTCCTTTGAGAAGGCACGTGTTGATGTGGTGTACAGTGGGAAAAGAGCCTTTTCTTCGGCCCTTCAGGCATGGGAGGCAATTACTCCGGCTTATACAATGAAAAGTGAGCTGTAGAGTCACCCTAACCTTGGAGAAGGTATTTATCCCTATGCAGCAAACGGTCTCTTCCATGTCTTGCAGGGCAAGACGCTACCTGCAGGTCAGGGCAGAAATGCAACCAGATCTTCAGGCGCCTGAACCATCTCATAGGACTCTTCAAGCACATTGGATGCTCTTCTTGTCCCCACATGGGTCGTACCATCAGCAGAAGATCAGTCTTTTGCAGTCTTAGAGGAGAAGCTGCTGCCCTGGAGCTACGCTATGGAATTGGACTGTTTGGAGTTTGTTCAGCAGAAAAGTGAGCAACTACGGTATTTCATAGCTATGGTTTCTTGCTAGTGCGTGTCAGAAGTCTCATGGGGATTGAAAATGTTCTGGAGATTCAGGTGTGACACCTTGTTTTTCCTTCTACCTCTTTCAAGACAAAACCAAATCTGGAAAATGCTTGATTTTTGCTACGGAAGAGATTATAACAAAGGATGGCAGAAAAAGCATCCAAAATTGGATTAAATTAACTAAAGAAATTACGAAGAGACCCATGAAGGAAAGCCAGCAGTTATGCTTTTTGCACAATGAAACTGGGTGAAGCAAAAATGTCCGCCAGCGGAGGCAGGGCCTGATCCAGACAGGTGGTACTGACGTCTGCCATGTGCAGCCTTCTCCTGCACTGCTTCCCACCAAAGCAGAGAGGTATGGAAACTCACAGGTCAATGGTTTTGAGTCGACCTTTTGTCTTTAAAATATCAACGCATATTAAGGCTAATTCAGTATATGTGATGCTTCCTCTGAACTCTCCCCTAGCTCCACAAAATTTCCATTTTTTGTGCAACCTGAGCTAAATACGGTTGCTCTGTGCAAATTACCTCCCTTCCGTGAGCTCATCTGTCTCCCCTTGAGCTCAGTCAGACTTTGAGCAGCCGGTGTGATTCAAGGAAGCCAGGCGTGACAAATAAGGACAAGTTCGATTTATTCTTTTTTTTTTAAATTATAAAGTGCAAAACACGTTGGCAGCTAATTCTGATTCCCAAATACACTGGAGAAACTTGTAACCTAGGAACGTTTTGTAAGGAGGAAGAAGAGCGCAAAATTTGTCATGCCTGAGGAACCGCTCGGCTCCTTTGCACTTCCAAAATTTGCATCACGCTGGGCAGGTATGCGATACAGCCCAACTTCAGGGAATCTAGCCCTTGTTGGGGAATTGCTGCACTGCTACCCACCGCTTTGATTTAAGTCACTTCAGATGTCTGAAATTAAAAATGCCGTGAAGCGTTTTTTGAGATCTGTGTCAGTTCATTGAATTTTGAAAATCAGCCCCTCATCTTCTATGAAGTGTTGCTGGTGTTTATATCCTATATGACCATCTCTCAAGCCGTGTATGTTCCATGTTGTTGGACACAATGCTTGATGAAAAATTTCCATTTTTATTTGTGGTTTCTTGAGCAGCAGGACTTCTGAAACTCGTTTACCCAAAGGTTACGTTCCTAATGTTTCCCTTCTGTGACTAATAGTATGGTTGGCCCTCATCTTGGCCCTTTCTTCCAGAAGAACATAATTTCGTATCCTTCTTTCTTTTTAACCATCATTTTTTCCCCCAGAAAATTTATGAGAATATATTTGATATATTTGTGATTGTTAACCTTTTGTCGTGTTTGGTTGAAACTGTTTAACAGCTTCAGAAGTTATCGGCCTCATTTACTTAAGCAACATAGTTAAAAATATTACTGTGGCGTATTACATGGCATATTTTTTCTTTAACCTGATGGCAGGTAATGATTGGAAAAGATATAGTCTAGCCTCTGTTCTTCTATATTTCTCCTGGTAATTTATCCTTACTTTTGTATTCTCTTCAGCCATTTTTATTTCTGACTGCGTTTCGCTTCACCACAGACAGCAGCAAATGCTGTTTCAGGCAAGAGCAGAATCTGGTAGCCCTTTTAATCTGGTCCTTGCAATGCTTCCCGGTTTGTTGTTATCTGCAAAATTAAGACTCTTGAACTGTTTTCCATAATCTAAGAGTGGGCATACCGGTTCAGACCAAGGGTCTGTCTAGCTGAGGATCCGGTCCCCAACCAGATGTAATTCTGAGACACATCAGAACTGTTTTCAGTTTATTGATTTGGATCTATTAATCTTCTGTGATGTTTTTAGCCTGGATTCTTAAGGAAATGAGACACTTTTGCATATGAACAACTCATCTTGCTATAACAGCTTTTGAATCTGTTGGTCCCCTTCAACCACTGGTTCCTACAAATTTTGTTAAAATATTCAGGTTGAGCTAAAAATGCTCCAAAAACATCTGTGCAGAAGAGCAACATTAGAAATATCCTAATCCCAGAAATAGGTTTCCAGGCTGCTTATGGCACTGCTTGTTTAATCAGTGTTGTACAGAAAAGTCAAATATTTTACTAAGCTATCAGCCTGATCTATCTCTGCAATTATCTTCATCAACCCGTCAGGCAGTCTCGTCAAAGAGCAGAGGGATTTTTTTGGATAACTGTTTCTATAAAACCACACATTGAACCACCACATCTCCTTACTTGGCTGATTTTTCTCTATCCAGATTCCTTGTTGTGCAAACGTAAATATCCTATTTTCCACTAAATATATGACAAATGCCTACTTTCTAAATTTGCAGTGGAGGGTTGCAGAAAAGGCTCTCGCATCTGAGAGCAGTGTTGACGGACCTATAAAGCTGATTGAATGACAGAGGGCAGTGATTTCAGTGAACCATATGCATAACTTGGGACTAGTGTCATCTTCATGCAGTTGGCAACTCTTGCTGTTAGTAATGAAGGAAGATCAAAATGGGGAGACGGGAACAGGTAAGGAGGAGTCCCCCACCACTTCTGGCATTCACTCTCATGTATCTTACAGGATACAGTGATTTGGCCTTTGATGCCAGTTTTTACTGCTGGAGACATGATGCAAGAGGCTGAGAACAAGAGGAAGAGTGTGTCTGAGTGGCACGTGTGCCCTATGGTCCGACAAGCAGCAAAACTGTGTCATGCACACAGATGGGACTCAATACCCATGCCCGTTCTTGCTAGCTATCTACATCACGCGCCCTTTCCCCTGCAGCATCTACTTGGGGTGCAACTTGGATGGAGAAGAAAGGATTGAATTAGATCCTGCATTCAGAAGAAGCTCTTGCAGAGGCGTAGATCACAGCCTGTGTATATTCTCATCGACACGACCGGTTTGCTCAGCCTGGATTATTTGCCAGCCATAATTACATAGCACACAAATGACTTTAAATGCGGAACCTCTCGCTCGCTCTGCTGCAGCCTGAGTAGGCAGGAGGCATATTAGGAAATTGCTGGGATAATGTTAAAGAGGATGGATTTGTGATTATGGTGGTTTGACCCACCTGGTAGTCTGCCCTTGGAGCCCTACTTAACAGGTCTTCCCTGTGTCTTTTCAAGCAGTTAATTTTGTGGCCAAGTCCCTGAACTCTCTTCCCATTCCTTTTTCATGTGTAGGGTTGTTTGCTTCTCTGCCATGCAGTCATCTTGCGAATGCTTGTTCAAGGACACCGAGGAAGATTTGTGCTAATAATGAAAAGCTTGAAGGGGGCAAGAGATTTTGCCCAGGAAAAGTAATGTCCCTCAACTCTATTATGCCTTTGCCCCATTGAGAAGAGGGAGCTAATAACAGAAAGGTTAGCCAACGGGCTAGCTTTAAGGGGTCATAGCCGTGTGAATTAATGCATTGTATTTGTCTAAGAAAACTTCTCAGCTGCCTTGTAGAGGTGTAGGGGTTTAGAATATTTGCTTCTCCTGTTTATATATGGTTTAATTTACAAAGAGATTTTTCCAGTCTTGCCATCTCCTTCCGTCACAGACTGATAACCAGGAAAAGAGAGCGGGATTTTTCTGCACTACTTCTTTGCTTAATATCAGGAAATTTTCAGCAGTAAATGGGGAATATATTTCTAGGTTTGGGGGTTGAGGCTGGTTTTTTTGTTTGTGTGTTTGTTTCTCTTTGCACCACAGACCGCATGAAGGGGCCGGGAGGATTGTGCATTACATAAGAGTGGCCCTCCACGCTTTAATGTGGGTCTGCGCCGTGCCGTGCAGCGAACATAATGTGTCCTCCCAGGGACAATTTGCATAAAGGATAAATAAGAGAATCACAATGTGAAGTTTATTCATTTTTAAATCCTGCAGCGTTTGTGATTGAAGGCCCAAGCTCAGATGTTTTCCTGATGTGTACCATTAAGAGTCAGGGCTTTGCCTAATGTCTCTTCTGTTACTGCAGGGGGATGTAATGTGCAGTATTTCTCCACACTGGAGTATCATTTTCAATGTATACCACTCGGCTAGGGAGTGAGGAACTGCAGGCTGCATTATCTTGTACTAGGCCCACTCTCCTTAATTTGCTGTAACCGAGCCAGCACATAAAATACAAAACATATTGATGTTCTCTGAGAACCCTTGAGGGTCTTTACCCTTCCTTGTCAAAGGAACTGTGCAATCCAGGAGGAAAGAAAAAAGGCATTTTGCCATGGTGAAAATAGTTGCGCTGCTGGCATGCTGTGGCTGACATAACACTGCGCTTCCATTTACTTCACTTACAGGGGAAAGTAATAGCAAAAGCCATCTTGTATACCAACTCCAGATCAGAGTCCGTGGAGAGAGGTGATCTGAACCCCAACTGAAGTAATGTTGGTAGCAAAGGCGTTATACCACACACTGAAAGATTTGTTGAAATCATAAAATCATTTAGGTTGGAGAAGACCCTTAAGATCATCGAGTCCAACCGTTAACCTGACACTGCCAATTCCACCACTAAACCGTATCCACTCTGATGATCTCACAGTTGAAATCTGGTGGTGAAAGGGTCTGGTCCTGCCTGGGCACCACAGGCAGGAACCAGTACAGGACATCCAAGCAATCATCTGATAAAGGTTAGTAGTCTTGGGCCAATGTGGTGATCCACATTCAGATCTGATTTTGGTTGTCCTAGGTAAGTTTCTTTTTGGGCCTGCTGCCAAAAGAGTCAATGCCAAGTCATTAGTGAGAACAAAAGCAAGAGGGTACAAGTCCTGCCAGATCTGCTTGTGCCCCATGACCAGTAAGAGATGTAACAGAGGTACCCCAACACCTCACGTCAACTTGCAAGCTTCAGCACCATGTCTGCAGATGCTTTCCTTGCATTGTCCAAAGTGGTTTTTGTGGGTTTGGGGACCACAATTTTAGTACAAATCTTTCAACACATTAAAAGTGAACATCTGAAACTATAACAACTGCTTCTTCATCACCAGTGAGTTTGGGCTTTCCTCATCTTTAGATCTGAAATATCTCTGGTTAGAGTAGAGTTGTTCTTCTCCTGTGTCTTCTGAAGGTAAGTTAATAGCAACTATCTCATTGGCACCAGAACTCATGAAGTGTGGTGGTTTGTGGATCTATGTCCTGTGATTGACAGTCTTTAGTGTCTAAGAGGGAATGAACTCCGCCAAAAGTTTTTCTGTATTTGGGGGAATTTGGAAAGTCTCTCATGTTGGCTTTCTTGAGGGCCTCCAAGATATGAATTCCAGCCTTCCTGTATTCTGGTGGTCTCTGTCTTCAGCCTGCTTGTAATTTGTGAAGACTAGGCGATCTTGGAGATTTCTTATGAATGTTGGACGAAACAAAGAAATACAATTAAAAATGTATCAGGGAAACATTCAGATGGAGACACACACACACATGGATAATAAGGTAACAGAGGCTTCCTTAAGAAATCAGGTTAGACTGTGACAACACAGAAGTAATAATACTATGAAGTTTCTCTGAAAATTATGCATAGTACAAATCTATTTACTGGTTACTCAGTTTACTGGGTAAGTTTGCTGCATGTTAATCCATTTTTACACTAAATCATGCACTTTTTATTGCATTAACTAAGAGCTAGTATTGATTTTGGGCTTTGAAAGTTAAACCCAGAGGCGAAGTTTTGACACCATACCCTACTATGCCTTTGTAGGCTGGGTTGTATTGCAGACATTTATCTGGGAGCAGCAACCCAGAGTCCCCCAGTGCTCAGACCAAGGGATTTCAATGACACAAACTTCAGAAAATCCTACAAGCTCCAGCTTAAGACACAGGCTAGACCATGCTGTCCCAAATCCAGCCCTGCACCTACTTGCTTTTAGAGCACAACAAAACCTATAACGAACATCATTTGTAAAAAACAAAGCAAACCCAAGGCAGCATTTCTAAGCTTGATACGTTGGGTTTTTTGCTTTTCCTACTGAAAGCTCATGTCTGGCTCATTAAGTTACACGATATTTGCCATGGGTAATGTTTATTCCAAACCATTTTATGCAGCTCTAACCACAATCCTTCAGACCCTGTGCAATCAGTTGTTGTCTTTAGTGTTAGAAAGCCTTTGTGTAGCAAGAGAATACTAATTGTCTTCGCAGCCATCGGTTGCAGAGGGCTCTTGCGCTGCATACATCGGCATTTCCCTTTTGCATGATTTTCAGTATGGAGGGAAAGAGTTTACATACGTCAGAAAATGTTTTGAAAAATATGTTTCAAGGAGCATGAAGGAGATGTCTTTGTTGAGAAAGTGGTTAGGTGAAATTGTTGTCATTTACAACCAGTAGTAAGGAGCCACATGGCAATTCTTGGTTTTGATTATTTGAAAGAATTTTTGTGGTTGATCCAACATGGCCCATTCCTTTACATGGATTAGGAAGACCCATTTTCCATGTAGCAAAGAGGGGTTAATTCACTGCCTAGTGAAACTGGCCGAGCCCTCTTAAGTTGACTGGTGCCATGAGGGAAACCAGAAGTAAGCAGGAAATAAGCGCATATGGACAAGATATTGTCTTTGTGGATTTGGGCTTTAGTGTTTATTCTGTGGCCTTTCAAAGAGCAACTTTTTTTATTTAATGATCTTTGTTTTTACTGCACTCTGGTGAGGCCTAACAGGCAGACTGACCAGTGGCTGGGCACCGCTGAACTGCTTGGTGGATCCTCTCGTGTGCTATAGGCGAGTCCGTGTTGGACAGCTGGTGGATCTGTCCCCACCAGCTCCCACATTCGCCCACCCCAGCTCCTTCCTAACCTGCATCACCTCTGATTCCTCCCAACTGCTCCTCATCCCTGGTGGACGTCCAGCCCTTGCACCATCCCTTACGAGGCGGCAGTTCCCAATCATCACCAGGACAATCCCAAAACCTCTCCACAGGTGACATGGGTTTGCTCCATGTTGGTGGTTTACAAGAGCAAGACATCAGTGGGGAGACCTGCCCCATCACAGCAGCAACACCTCAGCTGTGGCTTGTAGCCCCTGAAGAGACTAATTCATGCTCAGGAATTATCCCAGTAGATCAGACAAATGCCATCTCCAGTTGACACCACTTCTTTACCTTATTGAGGTATTTATTTTGAATATTGGTTAATGAGTGTCCTGAAGAAGGTAACATGTTGTTGTGAACTTCTTGTGGTGTCGCACAACGTAACTTTTACTGACATCTCCAAAAAACCTGCTTTTCTTAAAATTCCGGGGGTTTTTTTTATTTCCCTGTGAGCATTGTGGGACAGGGTCAGCTCTGGGCTCTGTGTCTCTACAGTACCTGGCACCATGGAGGTCTTGAGCCCAGGGCTTCCAAGCAATGCTATGAGGGAATTGCAAGAAATAATTTAAGGGCAGCATTGTTTTTCCTCCCTTGGAGAGTAAATGTAACAGAAACTTGTTGTATGAACTGGTTCAATCAGGGGAGATTTCTTGTTATTCATAGTAAAATTTGTCTGTAGGAGTTTCATGAGTTCGCTTGCAAGATGGGAAGTGCTGCCACTTTATTAACTCAGACAATAAGATCCCTTATACAATGAGGATGTTGGTTTTGAATCTCTGAGGGCACCAAAATACAGGGATGATAACTTTTCCTCTCCATGCTCCCACCGGTGCACCCCAGTTCCTCTCCCTGGTGCCAGGAACACCTCAGGAATGAGCAGGACCGTGACGCTGGGACATCTGGCTGTTGAGGCAAGGCACACTATGTATGCCCTTTGTTGTGCTTTGCAAACCTCCCATCACATTGAATCCCCACCCCAGGGTCACCTCACTCCACAGCCCCCTCCCAAAGCCACCAGCCCTGACTCTGCTTCGGGGGATGGGCCCCACACAGTGCTCACCTGGGGAAGCAAATGCAAAGAAGACCAGTGGGGAGGTTCAATGTAGGGTTAAAAATTGAGTGGACAATTCATCCACGCCTTTCCCTGGAAAAAACACCCCAAGCTCAGCCTCTGTCTCTGCTTTCTCCCTCCCAATACCCCCCAGCAAAGCCCTAACACTCACGGTTTAGTCTTATCTAGGGGAGCGAGTGTGCATGTGTGTGTGTGTGTATTTTTTTTTTTCCCAGAGTGACTTGTTTGTGCTGTCATCAGCCGTTGTTTTGGTAAATGGTGAGTTAAACAGATATATCCAAGCGTAAAATCTAAAAAATGTTCCCTGTGGGCGCCTGGGGGGTGTTGTTTGAAATCAACTACATATCAATTGAGCGGCGGCGAGCGGATCCGATGATAAATTCCAGTCCACAGACGCCTTATAAATTACATTTTTTTGTTCACGATCTAGCCTCATCTCAGCTCCCCAGAGGCCCTTAGACTGAGAACTATGATTGTGTTGGAGAAACGTTTGCTCAGCTTGAGCGATGCCATTAGTGTTACACGTGCCAGGCCGCTCTCGCCAGCACCCCCCCACTTCCATCCCTCCATCCCCCCAATCCCAACCCGATACCCGCCCCCCTTCCTCTTCTTCCCTTCAACAAAATGCAATATGTGCCTGGTAATTTTTCTGTTCATTATCTCATTGTTTTCTGTAAGTACAAGGTTAGATTGAATTACTGCAGGCTCTATTGTCTATTTGTAATTCTCCTTCCATGCCGAGCTACTAATGAATGGGCAATTTAGTCAAATCTTTGTAACGGCTTCTTCTGTGCGTCAGCCACTTAATTACTCTGAGCTTTTCTCACTGCTGCTTTATTGCATGGAAACTCAGGCTGCTTCCAGGTCTTTGCTAGGGGATCTCCAGCTCTGAAAGGAAAAAAATAATCGTAACAATAACCAGCCTGAATCGTCTTGATTCCTTGGTGGAACAGCATCCTCAGCACGCAGGACTTTCCCCTCCCACATGGTTTGTTTGCTCTATCGTTAGTGGTTTTGNAGGTCTTTGCTAGGGGATCTCCAGCTCTGAAAGGAAAAAAATAATCGTAACAATAACCAGCCTGAATCGTCTTGATTCCTTGGTGGAACAGCATCCTCAGCACGCAGGACTTTCCCCTCCCACATGGTTTATTTGCTCTATCGTTAGTGGTTTTGTTGTTGTCGTGTGCACAGAGGAAACTGTCACCATGTGAATTAGGCAAAGTACATCTAAGGTGAAGTCAGTTTAGATCCTTTAAAATGATGGGAGCTGGAAAAAAGGGCAAATTAAATAAATGCGCAGGACCTTGTATGGAATATGCCCCACTCCATGCAATTTCACTAAAACGGAGATGTTAATCTCAATCTATTTTGGGATTGCCAAAATCTGAATTTAGCTTTATTTTGGTACCGGGGGTAGGAATTGTGCTTTTATGTTTGTTTGTTTGTTTGCAAAAAGGATATGTTCACCTTAGTGTTTAATATCCAATATTTCAATCTGCAAGCGAGGGGCAGGGCATGGGAGTAAAGACATTTTCAAATCAATTTAATAAAATTAAACTTGATCATTTAAACCTAGCAGTCAGATAGATATGTGCAGAAAGATTTAAATCACCTCCTTAGCATGATAAATACTTTTCTTTAATAAAAGAATACAAAGAATGAAAATAAGAGGAAAAAAAAGGAGTTTAAAAGAAAGTGGTGTGAATTACAAGTAATGTAATCCTGGCAGATTATCTCCATACATGATCCAACTCACCAATTTAAATTCCTAGAGACTTCCTTTCTTCAGTGACTGAAATACTTGGAGGCTGACGGAGCACAAGATTGGGCCCAAAATCATGGGTAAGTGGACTCTGTGTATTTGAACTCCACCTAATCTGTGTGTTTAAACTGAACACCGATGCCTTATACCAACCGCATTTTTAGCAAACTGCACGGCCTCCCCACGATATTAGTGTATTTTGTGTTTTTCCTTTTTGCACAGAGTTTATTGTCTTCAGGGAGGAAATGCTCTAACAGTCTTGCTCTGGTCCTCTTCCAATTTATATCTGTAAGTTGTTACACAAAATCCAAAACTTTGGTTGTACTTTTATGTCACGTTTCTCGATTTTTAATTCGAAATTGAAACTTTGAATTTGTGGAGTGATTCATTAATTTCTGTCAAATTGACCTTTCACAGAGGGTTTCACATCTGTATGACAGACAGGTATAGACTTCACATTCGTCTGCATGCTCAGTGATCTAAACAGATGTTTAATATACAAACACTAAATGCAACAATAAAAAGATGTTTTCCTTCCAGAAAAGAGATTTAAATTAAAATTATATTCTACAGGATTTCCAGGGAATGAGTTCATCCCTCAGAACCGTTATAAATTGATGGGGTAGACCTTGCGAGCTTTGGAAGAGTACAAGTAGGCTGATAATAAATTACCTTAATTATTAATGATTATAAAGGTCTTTCAAAAGACTTTTCAAGGAATTTTCCTATAGGGGAGTTTCCCAACCCCCGGAGACAGATTGCTGAAGAGAGCTTCAAGCTGAAAACCCAGCACAAAGGCGTTGCAGACTTTTGAGAGATTTTTAACTAACGCTGATGCTCATCCTTGACCCTACAAGTCAAAACCTTCACCGGTCCAGGAAGAGTCAGCACGTGGAGAGGAGCTACATCTCCCCTCCACGTGGCACCGGGATGGGGCAGTATGGCACGTGTGCCCAGGGCAATCTGCGGTGTTCATCCCACAAGCTCCTGGCTGCTCTCTTGTTCCTTGGCTGGGATTTGGTTTACCAGCTCTCATTGTGGGACCTCACTTGAGCTTCACGCTAGAAAGGTGTGGTTTTAGTTCCCCCTCTTCCCCAGGCCAGACCCTAAAGGTAGTGGCGATCCAATGCCTGTTGCACACAGCAGGAGTTGGGGTCTGACTTACCTTGGGGATCACCTCCTAAAAGCTTAAAGTTCTTAGATTTGAGTAGAAATCGAAATAACCCAGTTTTTACATGATTGCAAACAGGATTCACTGCACAGACACTGCAGATTTTGTCCAGGACACAAATGTGAACCTCTGTGCCAACCTGCAAAGCAAATCCTTGTTTCAGTAAATGTGGATTTTGATCACAGCAGTGCTATCAGGTCAGGCTGACCATAACATTGATGTGGGTTTTTTTTCCTCTTCAGGCCCAGGGCAGCATGCTGAGCTCAATGTGACCCAAGTACCATCCCAACACGCTGCTCCCCCTGCCCTGGCCCCGTGCGCGCGTGTGCTCCCCTGGCAGTTCTCGCCACGCTCCTTCCTCTCCTCGTGCACAAGCGTGATCTTCGCGTCCACCTTGTAGATGTCGCTAACAGTCAGATCCTGCCTGGGAATTTGAGTTCAATCCCAGATGCCGCTATGAAAGAAAGAGTTGCATGGCCACAGCATTGCATGGCCATGCCAGAAAGGGTTGTCCAGGTCTCACTGGACCAGTGGCTCTATGATGGGCTCTGCTGTAGTGCTTGGTGTGGAGGAATAAGGGGATTACTGCTGGCACCTGGATCAGTGAGAGCTGGATTTCTACCCAGCACCCTTATGCCACCCATCAGAACTGAAAATCTCATGTGTCTTCAGAAATACACAGCATTTAATAGCAGCTTCTTTCTGTTTGTCTTTACAAAATAGCTGAAGACGGGAAGAGAGACAGCCTGAGAGTGAGCTGGGGCCTCGTAGACCCAGATAGGCTCTTTGCCTGCTTTGTTATAATACTTCATTGGAACTGACACATTGATAGCCACAGTTTTTCTAGGAAGTGACCTTCATGCTGCCCATTGATTCCCAGTGGCCATCAACTCCTTGCAATTGGAATGACAGGCCAGGTTAAAGGTCAGTCCTTAAATAAAGCTTCTGGATTACTAAACACCTGAAGTTCAAATGAAAATGGAAATCTGCACCTCATTTTATGTGACATGTTACTGCTAATGACACTTCAGGATCTTAAACGGCTCCTGCTCTTTAACTCATGTGTGTGTTTCTCTCGATGGCCCCTTAAACTGGCTCCTCTCTCCGCCGCTGCTGGACCCTTACGGGACAGGCAGCAAGGGAGAGCAATCTCCCGGAGATGTATGGCTTCTGGGGAAAAAGCTTTCACAGGAAAAGGCATCAGAACCAATTAAAACATTTGCTTTTCAAGTGATGGCCAGAAACAATCATTCCCTTAATTAAGATTCACAGTAAAAGGATTTTATTTACATGAGCTGTGGCATTAAAAAGGCCCCAATAGTACAGCCGTGCCGGGAAAGTTGAATGTGTTTTGTTTGCCTGTGCATGGAGGGGCAGCACAGGACCCCTCACCTGTGCCTGCCTATAGGGCGGACGGTGGGGTGTTTTTACAGAGAAGAGGAGAGGGCTGCTCTTCTTATGGCCCATGGCTTATGGAGCTGCTGCTCCAGTCATCCTCACGCTGAGTCTTGGTCCCAGACCCAGGTGCCCTCAGCCTCAGCGGGACCCAGGTCACCATCTGGGGGGCATTGAGGAGAGCGTGGGCAGCAGTGGAGGGAGGGGATCCTGCCCCTCTGCTCTGCCCTGGGGAGGGCACATCTGCAGGGCTGGTGCCAGTGCTGGGCTCCCCAGTTCAAGAGAGACGGGGAACGACTGGGGAGAGCCCAGCGGAGGGCAGCGAGGACAATGATGAGGGGAATAGAGCATCTGTGCTGGGAGGAGAGGCTGAGAGCCCTGGGGCTGTTCAGCCTGGAGAGGAGAAGGCTGGCAGGGGATCTCCTCAGTGCTCATCGCTATCTAAAGGGCGGGTGTCCAGGGGACGGGGCCAGGCTCCTTCCAGTGGTGCCCAGCGCCAGGACGAGGGGCACCGGGCACAAACTGGAGCCCGGGCAGTTCCCCCTGAGCGTGAGGAAGAACTTGTTTGGCGTGAGGGTGCCCGAGCCCTGGCCCAGGCTGCCCAGAGAGGCTGTGGAGTCTCCTTCTCTGGAGAGATTCAACCCCGCCCGGCTGCATCCCTGTGCCCCCTGTTCTGGGGGCACCTGCTTTAGCAGGGGGGGGTGGGCTGGGGGATCTCCAGAGGGCCCTGCCAGCCCCTGCCATGCTGGGATTCTGTGATCTGTGGGGCACCCAGAGCTCCTAGGGCTCCCAGCACCTTCCTCTGCTCTGCAGCACAGCCAGGCTCCCTCAGGGAGTGGGCTGAAGTTTACCTCTTTATCTTCTCTGAATTTTTATTCATTTTCTGCAGCTTGACTTGAGTGGGCAACATTGGTAGACAGGACAGTAAACTTGTCATTGCAGCTTCAAGAGCATCTATATTTATGCCATAGCTTTTGCAAAAAACACTTTGACAGATTGTGCTAATTTACTGCTATGCTATTATAACATCTCTAGTTTCCAGCTGAGATTAGCATAACCTTGTGCCAGATGCAGTATATACTCCCTATAAGATACCGTACCTGTCCCCAAAATCGCACTGTCTAGATAATAACTTGAACCTGTATGTGCCAGGGTAGGTTCTTCTTCTTCTGCGGTGTGTCAGGACAGCAGGTGCCAGAATCCGGTGGACGTGGCAGCGTACTCGTATTTCTTAATCCAGAGTCCCCGGTGTTTAATAAATGGTGATATAATAAGTTAAACATTGTCAGGACTTCTCACTGGCACTGCAGCCTGCTGGTATGGTGTGGCCTGCATCCATGCTCTTGGTCTCCTCATCCGAAGCAGGGCTTCCGTGCCTAAAATACTTACGTGGAGGGATCTCTGGACCACGCTAAGTCTCAAGTCATGCCTGGAAATTGGCTGAGCACTGGCTGCTTGGCCAAAACAGGGCCAAGGTCCGTTCCGACAGTCTGAAGTGTAGTGACCAAGTTCCCATGCTTGGGAATGTCCCTCCTCTTTAGTTTGGCATGTAATCATTATCATTAAATTTCCAAATACAATCGTATGGATGTGCGCAAATTTCCGTCTGTGCTGGATGATACTTTCATTGCTTTGGAGGGTCAGCATGGGGGAAAAGAACTGGATGAGGTGGGAAGAAACAGATTTAATTCCAAAATTTCACAGGTCCTCTGCAGCCTCTGTTGTATGCACTATTAAGTCGCCTAGATGAAGGGTGTTTTGGAAAGCAGGCATACAAAATACAGATAGACCCCTTTTGGTTAGAAAATAATGCCAGAGCATGACTGAAAGAATTCCATAGGCAGCAGGACATCCCTAGTACCGCACCCCCACCAGTGGGGACTGCACGATGGCAGAAGATGAAGTAGGTTGCGGTGACTTCCACTTCATGGTCAACGCTGGCTCTGCCACCGCTCTATAGGAAGCCTGCAGGACTTCCCAGTGGTGGTCATTTTTTGGGGGGTTTCTGATGGCCATCTGCAGCAGGAATAGTTTAATTGCTATCCAAGCTGGTATCCCTTGCTGAGGCGCTGGTGGCTGGACGGACACGGGGTTGAGTTACGCTCTTGTTGCTCGATGTGGTGCCTCCAGGCAGCGGCTGCGGGAAGAGGGAGCTGCTGTGTCGTAACCGTCCAGGTGATGAATAGTCTCTCATCCCCACTGCTGTCAACCTGACACCACTCACCAGTGCTAAATTAATCTAAACAACAGTGTGTATCACGGGTGCTGCTAGGGTTTGCTAATGCCCGGCTAATAAACTAGGAATAGCAGAGTCGCTGAGCACTGTTTCATAAAGTGCTTTAAATGCACATTAAGCTAACAGAGTGTGGTGTAATGGGCTGGGGACTCTTACACCAAAACCTATGTTCGCTGACGATCTGCTTTAAATGTTGGTTAGTTTTGGTGGTATTTCTTAATGTAAAGTCGTGGGGTTTCTGGTAGAAAAACTGAATTTGTAAGGGAATATTTTAAAATGTCTGAAGATATAACTTAAAATTAATACAATGATCTCTCAAAACAACCCTTTGGTTCTGTTCATTTTCAAAAGAATTTCTAGTTTCACCTGGTAAAATCTAAGGAAAGCTTCTGTGTAACATTGATATAATAGAACTTGTTTCAAACAAGCTTTCAAAGAACGTTTAAAACATTTCCTCTGGCCAGAGACCTTACACTGAATTTCAGCCAGCAGCAAATTTTTTGCAGCCGGTGTTATAAATCAAAACTGGGTTTCTAATGAAAGTGCTGACACAAGTTTAACTGTAACAGTACTTTCAGGCAAAACTGTAAAGAAATTGGAGTCCTACATTCAGTATGCTGGTGCCGTATCCAGAACTGCTTTTTTTAATCTTTCTCCAGAGTGCTTCTCTGTATCAGAGCAACACTGAGAGTTAGTGTAATCGTCATGCAATGCAGAATGTAGATATCTGTGATGCCCAGTTGAATTCTGAAATATAAACCCTTTTGTTAGAAATATTAAGAGATCAAATGATTTTTTGTTTTTTTAGTGAGTTCTCTATAAAATAATAGCTCTGTGTGTGAGCAGCTACCCAGATCACTCAGTGTCACATTTGCTCCCTGACAACTGACACATTTGAAATATTAGCACAAGATTAACCAATGGCCAAAACCTGTTCTTGGTCCAACATCTGGGTAGAGCAACCATTTGCTCCAATGTTCTTGGGGGAAACTGCAAACATTTCCATGAATATCTGGCAATTATCTACTTGAAACACATGACTCCTTTGAGGCAGAGAGACCCCAGCCTGGGTCTTGCTCCGGCAAAACAGGTAAGTGATACAATTCTGAGCAGATCAGCGGCCCCATGGAAGCCACTTGCGAATTAAAAGTTGCACAAGTGCAAAGACGTTTCAAATGACATTGACTGCTGGAGCTGTGTGAACCTTGCCCTTTCCATCACCTGAGAAGTTATGGCACTTCAAAGTGGGTTTGTTTGGAAATAGAATGAAAATAAGGGTTCTGGTGAAAATTTGAGCCCTCTCAAAAAGCACCGGTTTGGGGACTATCGGAAGGATTCTGCTCGAAGTTATCCCCATCAGAAGGNACAAGATTAACCAATGGCCAAAACCTGTTCTTGGTCCAACATCTGGGTAGAGCAACCATTTGCTCCAATGTTCTTGGGGGAAACTGCAAACATTTCCATGAATATCTGGCAATTATCTACTTGAAACACATGACTCCTTTGAGGCAGAGAGACCCCGGCCTGGGTCTTGCTCCGGCAAAACAGGTAAGTGATACAATTCTGAGCAGATCAGCGGCCCCATGGAAGCCACTTGCGAATTAAAAGTTGCACAAGTGCAAAGACGTTTCAAATGACATTGACTGCTGGAGCTGTGTGAACCTTGCCCTTTCCATCACCTGAGAAGTTATGGCACTTCAAAGTGGGTTTGTTTGGAAATAGAATGAAAATAAGGGTTCTGGTGAAAATTTGAGCCCTCTCAAAAAGCACCGGTTTGGGGACTATCGGAAGGATTCTGCTCAAAGTTATCCCCATCAGAAGGGGTCTGGAAATTCCCCAGCAAAAATAAAAAAAAAATCCAGAAATATTTCTCAGAGAACGCTTTTGTTTTCAGTGAAATTCCACTGAAACACAAAAAGGTGTTCCATTGGAAACCTGCCTGGCTCGCTACCGGTTTTCTACTGTGTTTCAGACTCTATAATATAAGCACCTATCATCAGGAGGATTTCAAAGACTCTTCCCGAGTATCATCAAAGGAACGCCTTTGAAATCGATTTTCCTGCCTGTTCCCCATGAATTTTGGTCAAAGTCCAGTTAAAGGACAGAACACCATGCTGCTTCAAACCCAGAAACTGGGAAAATGCTTTGAAATCTGGTTCTAAGTAGCCTAAAGACCTTGTTAACCTTTTTTGTGGTGATCAATTCAGTTCTTCCCTTTCGGAGTTTCTGCATTAAAGGCACCCAAGATGCGTAAGACAACTGTTAGGACAACGCAGGACCACTTTTAAAAATACCGAACCATTTACAGGTGTTAAAACTGGCTGTCTAATTGCTGATCCTGCAAGGTAGTGTCCTACAGGGAGGACGGGAGCTCCGCTTTCTTGCTTTCCTCAACCGCAACATGGCATTCACATTACTGCATACGGAATGGNGTTCTTCCCTTTCGGAGTTTCTGCATTAAAGGCACCCAAGATGCGTAAGACAACTGTTAGGACAACGCAGGACCACTTTTAAAAATACCGAACCATTTACAGGTGTTAAAACTGGCTGTCTAATTGCTGATCCTGCAAGGTAGTGTCCTACAGGGAGGACGGGAGCTCCGCTTTCTTGCTTTCCTCAACCACAACATGGCATTCACATTACTGCATACGGAGTGATGGGTCTGAGTTTTCTCTCCAAGGTTGTTACTTGAGTTAGCGGTTTTATAAGACTCTTTCTCTTTTTTGGCAGGATATAAGCTAGAAGGGAATCTGGTTTGCTTTCCTGTGGCATTATGCTTTCTCTAGTGGTTACAGAGGTGAAAATAGGTTTGTCCCTCTGAATGCAATTCCAACATGTTTGGATTAAATTTCAACGCTGTTCGAGGATGGGCATCTCCAAGGACCACCTCAGAGGTCTCTAAGGTCTATAGTAAAGACTGTGGCTCCAAATCTCAGCAGCTGGAAGCGGGCAGAGTTGAAATCAGTCCCACTGTCCAACTGGGCTCTTAAACAGGGCTTGCCTCATACCTACCCGTGCTCAGTTTTTTTGCCTCTGGAAAGCTGTTGTTGAGTAAAATAGTGTCACTTGTCCCTTTACTGACAGCCATCATCATTTTAAAAGGCGACCATAAAACGAATGTAGGAATAGCTAACAAGAAATAGCTTCAAGTAACAAAATAATTCATAGAAGTATTTTTGCGAATAACTGATTTTTGACTCAACTATTACAAGGAAAGAATTAATTTATGGGAGTATAAATCCTATCCTGAATGTTTCAGAGTACACAGTGGCTTGGAAATGATAGGGTTTTAGGGCAAATGGGACATTCCAAAGACTCAAACAAAATGTCTCTCTTCTTTGGAAGTTTTTCTAACAAACAAAAGCAAAGTAAAACTACAGGTGGAGATACCCAAGAGATCCGAAGCCAGGAGATGCATACCCTAACCAACAGACTGTAAGTCACCTGTCCTATATGCTCATTTATACCCGCTATGAACATACCGGAGAATGGATTGATGCCTTTCTGTTGCAAAAACTGTGGTGTGAACCATCTTGATTCTTTCCAGCTAGGCAAGAGCACAACGCTGACTCTGAATTCCCAAAAAGTTTTGGCTGACACAAAACTGCGTTTCTTCACAGGTAGACGGTTTTTCTTCAGAGAGAAGAACCCCTCAAGAATTACCAAAATTTCTTCATTGCCTATTAAAACACTTGCTGTCCTTGTCTCAGTGTTTATAAAGTAGCATATGTGTGACATTCCCATTAAATTCTATTTGTTTGCGTGATGACTTCAGGCCAGTCAGGTCGTTTCTGAGTCCCAGAGGCCAGGGACCCTTCATTCTTTCTTTGCTTATGTTAACTCTTCCATCTACAAAGCAGAGCAAGAAAGGGGCATATGGTCCCAGCACCCTCTTATGACCATGTCCAGTATCAGTCGGAAATGCCAATGCCAAAGTGGCTGATATGAGGCTGGTTTTAGTAGATACTTTTTGGACAAAACCCTGTGCTTCTGCTGTGTCTCTTTTGGTGCCTTTGTAAGATCTCACAAAGATCTCTGGACTTTCCAGAGATCGGTGTCCAGGGTCCTCTTCTTTGGCTTTCAGTCTGCTATCAAAACTTATAGTTTTATTCCTGTTACGCTGACGGGAAAGAAATTTTAATACAGTTCTGTGTATTTACTTTATCTGCTTGTCTTTACAAATCACTCTGCAATCCAAGGGTTTGGTGTGAGACAGAGAGCGAGCGAGCAAGAAGTAGTATTTATAGTAAAACATGGATAGTCAATAGCATGTGGGAAAACAACTGAAACTGAAAATGGTCCCAAAGGTAATTTGCAAATCTGCTGAAATCCCGAACAAGCTTTGATTTAACCGAAGCTTGAAATGGCTTTTATTTACTGTCTATTGTGGAATAAATGACATCTCATAAACAGGCTTTATCCATTACCACAGAATGGAGATCACTGTGTTAGGGACATTTTATCCTCTTGATATAAAACAAGATATGGTATAGTGTGTTATTACAAATAGAAAAATCAATGCTGAGACACACACCTCTGAAATTTCATTTTTGCGGAACCCCATTTTCAGAAATGTATTCTCTAATAAAAACGTCTCCACAACCGGGGGGATTTACAAAACACTGAGCAACAAAGAACAATGACAAACAATGAATAAAGTGGGCTCCATCCTGAGTCTTCTTGCTGTACATTAGTCACACACTTGCATACATTTCTGAGTGCGGAGCAGAGCTCCCACTAGGCAGGGAAGTAAACCAGCTGAATTACGTTCTCTTTTAAGCGCTTTGTGGAGAACATACGCTGCATGCCAAGTCGCGCTGGAGAGGAAAACTTTGCAGCAAAAAGAGCCTGATCCAGGGATAGAGACATCAAAAGAAAGACTCCTGTTATTTTATCCAAGGTCTGGATCAAAAGAATGGTTAAAAACTAGTTAAAACTCGGCTGATACAAGTGTTTGCAATTACTTTTCATCCGCAGCAGGTCTGATGTATTTGCCCCTTTTTGCTCTTCATAACTTAATGCTGATTCATAGGATTCTGTTTCCCTGATAAATTTTCACCTGGAAATGCCTGGAAACAGATTTTCCTCCAGTCAGTCAGTTATGAATTGTTCGGAGTGACCGCTCCCTCCATACATAATTGGTCCCCAAAATGTAGCAGTGTAATTAGAATCTGACTGGATACCTGTAAATGTAAAATTGCATAAAATAGTGAATGGCAAATAACAAACAGTGATTGCATTGATCTATTTTTTTTTTCTAATGCATGATTATTTGTCTCTGGATTTCATGGTTCTCCTGAGATTTTGAGACTCATCAATCAAGTAAGTGGAACAGAGAGTGAGTTTGTCCCAATACCATAGTATATGAGCTATAAATAATTGTGGAGTGACTTCCCTGAACACTCCTGAAAATGCAGATAAATTGCTTTTGAATTATTCAGTTGCCAGAAATCGAGATCGGGTAGCCACCTTCGGTGGGTCAGCAGTATCCCAGGGATGGGCATGTGAACTCCGAACGAGGGCCCCCTGCTCACGCAGCAGCAGAAATCCCACGAAAAGCCTTATTTCCCACAGAGAGGTAGAAGTCACCATCAAGCTCCGGTCGGCAAGAGGTACGTTCCTGTCCTCATACGTCAAGGAGCAGCTACTCCCAAAAAGTGAGTTCTGGCATTTTGTCTGTATCCTGATCTGGGCGTTGTTTTAATATACATGACTTAATTGACGTAGATTAGTTCCTTAGTTACTTCTAATAGCCTCTGCCTAAAATTATCTCGCGACATTGAGTCCCACGGACGAGTGCACGCGACGGGTAGAAGGAACTTCCCCGACTCTGCGAAGGCAGATGTCAAAGACCAGATTTGTGGCCACCCTTCAGGGTGAATGCCTCTCTCCTCCTCAGGCAGAGAAGAGAATTTATTAGGATGACTTGCAAAGTACAGTGATGATCCTTAATGTGAGCAATCGTGATGAGGTCACATTTACATTGAAAATGATCTCATAGCCCCTAGGGTTTCGCACCCAGCACTGGGAAATAGCCCTTGCCTCTTGGTGTGCAAAATGCAGACTAGGGAAGCCGCTAGAACAGATTCTGCTTTGAAACAGAGTCTCGGCAGAAGTTTCAAGGGGAGGTGAAGAGCTCTTTCGGCTTTCTCTCTGATGCAGTCAAAATTCGCTGGCGCCCAAGGGCCGGCTGTAATTCCCTAGAGGAAACGCTGCCTTTGAGAAATGCAGGTCTGCTGGCTGCGTTTAGGTAGATGTTTGCTTGCTGCAGACACGAATAGGAGCATGTAGGGATGCTTTCAGGATGCAATTAAGAAAATTTATTTGGAGTAGAGAAGTCCCTTCTCTCTGTTCCTTTTTGTCCGGTGCCACGTTCTGACCCTCCCGTGCCAAGAGAGTAAATGAGGACAACATCCTCAGTCACTTCAATCACGTTGACATCGAAACTCCCAAGTCAGTGTCTTTTAAATGTAAAAAATGGAAGAAAAACACGGATATGAGGGCAGCTATGTCCTCTCAAAACAAGGCCAGTGTGGGGAGCTACAGCTGTGCTGCCCTTGGGGAAGGGGGTAAGACTTCAGGCTGAGGGTTGGAATGATGCAAATAAGTATCGTGCATCAGTGAAACCTTTGGGGTAAATGTGATTTCTGGTCAAAACCCCACAAATAGACGCTTTGATGCAGAAGTGAAAGACCTTTTTACTGTTATCACTGCACAAAAGACTGTGCAGTGGTTCATGGTTCAAGTTCCTTCAGTTCCAAGGACCAACCTGCTGCCTGTGTTAGGGGCTGGTTAGTGTCGGAGATGGTTCACAACGACCCATGGGCACCTCTGACTGCTGCATCTGTGTGCAGCATTTCAGGTGACGTGGTAGGTGCTTCAAGCCCATGAAACCAGGACACTTCAGGTGACCAAAGTATCTGAAAGAATACGGAATGATCTGATTTATCCCTCGCCATGCCAAAGGAAATGGCTGAACCTACGTGTCTCTGCACACACGGCCCCAGGCAGTCAGCCCCATGAGGATTCCTGTAATGCCCAAAACCTCTGGAATACAGTGAGCTTGGCAATGCACGTGGATCAGGACTTTATAAAGCTGATTTGACAGCCTGCACTGTTGCCAGCCTACAAATATTCAGCTGCTTGCGTAGTGATTCAGATGCATAAATCCCATTCTCAGTCTTGAGGAGCCTAACAGAGGCTTCATCTTTTCTGCGATATGCCTGAGGCAGCGCTCACCCCTCTGTGTATAGCTGCGTTTGGAGCTGCTTCCAGGGGTAACAGTCTCAAAGCAAAGGGGGAAAAAACCCTCTTTGCTGAGCAGTGAGCTCTGCAAAGGTTCATGGGCTGACGGAGGAATGACAAACTGCCGCATTTGGCCTCAATTGTGTCCTTGTTTTGCCGGCTCTCGATCCAACTCGCTTTATTCCAAAGGTATTTTGTTTGATTTGATGCTCATGCACAATCCGCGGTGTGTTTTTGCCCAGCGCTGCCTCCTCGCTGACGCTCCCCGGACCACGGTGAGTGCAAATGAGATGCAGATCTGCAGATTGCATCTCTTGCTAGAGATCCCTAATGCATATGGATCAGGCTGCCTCCTCAGGTGGGGAAGAGCTCTGTGCACGGAGGATATTTAAGGTGCGGGAGCCTAATGGAAAACTTTGAAAAACAGTCTGCTTAGAAGCAGTTCTTCTTGCGCCTCCAATATGCTGGATATTACTCTTCATTTCTTTGTTATCACTGAGGACGTTTGCGTGAAAATAGGATCGTTGTTTTTTAAACGTCCATCTGTTCCTGCCGTTTATTGCTGGCTTGGAAACTTAACATCTGCGGAGTCCCAAGCCACGACTGTATAGGAAATGAGTGGGTCATTACAAAAAAAGGAGAAGGTCAGGGATGGGGAGGGGAGACCTGGAGAAATGTAATGGTTGGGTTTGTGGTTTGCCGCCCGGCTCTTCGGGCAGCTTATACTGTGGTAATACATCAGAAGTAGACAAGGAAAGTCAATCAAGCTTGAATCTCTGAACTTCTGTGGGTACCTACAGGCAAGCGTAATAACGTCGTACTGCATGCAAACGACCCTCTTGGCCCAAAATCCTGCCTCCAATCGTGGCCAGCAACAGCCCCAAAGGAAAGGATATAAGACGATAAGTGTGCCGTGCTCCTCGGCCTACCTTCACTGCCTTCAACATCTCATGGCTCAGGACGTTCTGAATCAGAGCTGATGTCTAGTAGTAGTAACTTCATTTTTACTTCCACGTTTTTCTGCAATACCTTTTTGCACTGTAAGGAACAGTCCACTTCAAGGAGTTCCGCAGAGGAGTTGTGTGGGACGTTGGGGCTTGCGGTGCTGAGGTGGGCAGAGGAGGTGGCCTCTTTCCTTCTTACCCAGTCCTCTTCTCCAGGAAAGGATACCGGACTGATCAGATGCTGAAAGCAGACAAAAAGCACACAGACAACTAAAAAATGTAGCGTTAAAAGAGGATCCAGATCACTCTGAACTTGGGAAATTTACAGATTTGATTTTGATCTAAACAGGCTGGGATCTAGTTGAAACAGCAAACTCAAGCCACCCCTTGAATTCAGCAGCGTTCAGATTTGGTTTTGAACCTTAGTAAAGGCTTTGAGCAGAGCATCTTCACTGATCTAATGGGGCGAGTTTTTCTCAACACATACAAAGTCCTTCTGTTAGTGAAAGGGACGTGAGCCCTCCAGTAGCACTTCTGAACTAGTGCTACTCCTTCTCATCGGGTCAGCATGTGGGAAGAGTTAGCAGTAGCTGACAGACCCCTGCAGTCAAGGAATAAAAGCAGATTTCCTTGGCATTAAAGACGAGAGGAATAACAGCATATAATTACAGGCTATAAGCTCTCGTTGTGGCATAGGGAAACCCACTTATTTAGAATTCATCTTTAGCCTTTTACTGTGAAAAGTCATTTTTGGCTTGCGAATTGGGAATCGACGTGAGATAATTTTGTATTTTGTTTATGACCTACCCTTAATCTCAGTGCCTATCCACACGGCAGGAAAACTTTTTGCTGCAAAACAGCGAGGTCATCCTCAAAAACATATCATTAGGCTTCAGAGTCAACACTCGGTTGAGATAACTGGTGTATGGGGTGGGAAGGGTGCAGTTCCCACATTGCTCCGTAGGTGTAGCTTCAGCTGGGATTTTAACAGACCCATGTATACATCAGATGATGATAACTCTTTCTCAGGACTGGAAGCGTTAGGAAAAGGGAGGGTCCTGTCCTGCCTCCCAGCCTGTTGTGGATCCGACCTGCATCATGAGCCAGGCGCAGCAACCAGAGCTTGCAAGGGAACTCCTCAAATTATTGGCAGCCAAAAGAGTGTTCTTTCGTTATAATATGTAATATTATAATTATAATATTGTGGGTATGGATAAATCAAGGGCAAAGCAGCCTTGCTCTCCTGACAGGCTGTGAAGGAAGAGAATGGGTGAGAAAGGACATCTGTCCTATTTTACACCCAAAGCTGTGCTGCCTACTCAGTGCACTATCTAATGGTGCGTCTGAATGGTTTATAAACTCTAATTAACTGATGAGACAGGCTTACGCCGTTTTCAGATAAGCATCTATGGACAGGCTTAGTGTGCACTGCAGTTTTGTCAGGAGGGGGAAATGAAAAATAAATCAAGCCCCTTTCATCACCGATCGCCCCAGCTGGCCTCACCTCCGATGCCATTGCGGCAAGGGTCCTTCCCACTGGCTGGCTGCATGTTGCACAACTTGCTTCTTTTAAGCTGTTTACCACAGAAAAGTGTTTAAGTAGGATTCAGATATCCCTCGGCAAAGGGAGAGAGCAAAAGAAAAGGTGAAGAAAAAAAAAGCCTTTGCAAAATATAAAACAGAAGTTGCTGCAGGCAAGGATGCCTTTGAGCGGTCTCAAGCTAAGACTTTCCATTTCCATGGAAAATGTCCGTCGAAAGGGCAAGCTACATTTACAATGAGCAAAGTTTTATAGCTTACACAGGCATGAGCACCTGCTAGGAAGACGGGGAAAAGATTCAATTTACCTTTGGGTTGCGATGCTCAGATTCCCATTTAAAAGTCTAAGACCCCTGATTGTTTATTGATGTCTTTCTCTTCGTAGCTGTCTGCATCTTTACTGGTGCAAGATGCAACAGTGTGGCCTAAAGGATTTTTTGAATTAAGTTCTTCCGAGTCATTTTTCCCCTCCAGGTGTTTAGCCAACGAGGCTGAAGTTTGACAGGCCTCCTCTGCAATCAGGGTGGGTGATATATTTATATATTTATTGGCCAACAGTCGAATTCACTGCGCCTGAGCCATCATTAAACACCAGGTTATGACAGGGTTACTGGATTTTCTACATTTTTATTTACAGGAGGAAGCGAAGGCAGCGTCAGTGGGAGTAACGTATTAAAGCGACCCACATTTTACAGTGAGTATGCTTCAGGTTCCCCGTAAGGCAGCGACAGACAGAATTTAATAGCAAAGTCTCTATCAATATCCCTTCCCCTCTACCTGAAAGCATGAAAGAGGCATCTTGTACATTTTCTTTAACTTACAGGAGCCAAGGAGACTTTTACTGAAGACACCTGAAAAGACATTACAAGGCACCTCTGGCAACGAAATGAGTATTTCCTTATTTCAGCAAGAAGAATAGAAACTCTGACTCTTCTTTCTTCGCAATAATAAGGATCATAGTAAAAGAAAAAAGAAAAAAACAAACTGGTATTGTGATTAATTTTGTTGCTTGTAGCACACCAGAAAATCAAGCCTGCCCTCCTAGGTAAAAGCAGAAGGGCAAACACTAACCCAAGTGGTGACTTGTTCAATTTGTTTTGTTTTCTGGGGAGAAAAAAGCAGTAAAAAAGGGTAAGCTCGTACCGGTCGATGAGCAAGCACATAAACTCCAGTTTATGTTAACCGTCAGTTAACAAAGATGACAGCAGCTACTCCAAATTTCTAGAAACAGAGTTTGACTGGAAAATGATATGTATGGGCTAGACCCAATTCAACAACTCGCCCCAGGGGGAGAATCACTGGGGGTCTCCACGTACCAAAATAGGGCTTTTGTTAAGCAAGAAGCTAGAGCAAGCAGTGGCACGGTCTTCCCCAGCCACAAAGTGTGTTCATCCTCTGCGGACGTATGGACAAGCGTTGGTGGTGGCTGCCAGGAGCTGCTGAGGATGTGTGCTTGGCTGGAGATGCGTCCTCGCCCTCTCAACGCTGCGCTTCTCTGGTATACTGGGAATGCATCTGGGCTCTCCAGAGCTGAAGGTCTTCAATGGCCACGTGGTAAAGGACAGAGATTCTCGACCATGTAGTTTCAGGATCTAGCACTGCAGTGGATCCGCACAAGTCAAGGTTTAGGTCTGGTTTACACCATGTCCCCAGCCCTGAGCAGTTTGTGCAGGAAGGGACCGATCTCAAAACGAGGAATGGGCCGGGGCTGTCTGTCAACATTAATCACAGCGCTTAAAAAGCCTTGTTTCTGGGACTCGCCTCACCTAAGTCTCCCTGCGCCGGGCTAGATGCCTTAGGTGCCTTTTTAGGCAGCGGAAAGAAACCCTCAGGGCATGACTCTGACCTGTCTTGGGTGTCTTCAGGGAGTGAATCACAGTCATAAAGTGCCTGTGCTTCCTTTGACTAAAGGTAATTTATGGTAACTGCTCAGGTGTCTCCTGCTCCTGAAGCTACAGCGTGGCTGCAGTGAACCTCTCCACTGGAGGACGGGCGAACAAGGCCGCGAGCCAGCCCCGTGCAGGTGCACCTTCTCCCTTGCGAAGGCAAAACCCGTCCAGCTCTGCTCCGTGTAATCCTCTTTGGTGACAGCAAGCAGCCTGTGGAAGTTTTGATCAAATGATAACGGAGATGTGCTTGGATTTTCCACGGGCAAAGAGGTTTCTGGAGTTACAAGACCTCAGTTGAGTGCCCTGGTTTGTTTTGCTCAGCTGTGAGCATCCAGCACAGCCAGGGCTTTCTGACACGTGGACAAGGGGCTTGAGGTACCTGTTGACGGTGACTGAATATTGCTGCCGAAGCTGCCAAATGACATTCCGGCGAGGGATATTTATGGCCCACGATGTGAAATTAAGTAACTGTCCAATCCATTTATCAGCATGCTCACAATTACAAAATGAGTGAAGAAATAATAGTTATCACAGTAAAATTGATTATCACCATGCAAACCCTTTTGTTAAGTCACACTCCAGAAAAGGTGGCAGGTTCCTGTTGTAATCTGTTACTTGGTGGAAATGGGAATTTCTGGAAGGGGTTTTGGGTCCTCTCGAGGGCTCGTGGTGGTGGCACTAATGCAGGACGAAAAGCTTACCCCGCTCTGGTGATCCTCTCGTTTGTTCTCCACCAGATCCGGACAAGGATTTCTGCGTGTGTCCAAGCCAAAGGAAACCCACACGGACAAGGTGAGCCACGACCTGACGTGCTCAGCCCCACTCTCATCCTTTTCTGCTGGAAGGGGACTGGGTCTGCTTTATCGTCCCGCCGCTCCCAGCATCTCCGGCAGGCAGCAGGGCAGCTATCCCAGTAATGCTGGAGGAGGCAGACGTGCGACACGATTGAGTGATGTGAACCTGTGTGTTGCAAAAATGATTCTAAAAAGGGAGTTTTACATACATGATAGAACCCAGGCCCCTCGAACGCCACTCGGCTGCATTCTTCCCTAGATGGGAGGTTAATAGGTATGTGCATTAATGTAATGACCTCTTTATTGACACACTTTCATTTCACTTCTCTTTAACCACCACGAGAGTAAAACCCAGAAGAACTGTTCGGAGAAGAGTGACTACATTTAGAAAAGTAAAACAAATACCATTACACAGAGTGCACTAAAACCAGGTAATTAGTAAAATGATGTCATGGACCCTCTATTATTAATAGATGCATGCATGACATGTTGTTCTCTTACACATAATTTCAAAGAGGTGTTTAACAATCTGAACCGAATCTGAACGTCTTTATTTTCATTATAAGACAAATATATTACAGATATGTCTGTATCGAAATATACATTTCACTTGTAAATATGTATCAGGACCAGCTGAGACCATAAAGGGTCTCCTCTTTGTATGTACATAAAAACTACATTAATGCATCTCAGTCGTTCTATGAGAAGGGCGATTGCTAGTACAATAAAAGGGGGCTTTGAAAAAATGAAGCCCCTGTCTCATTTGAGAAATGCGTATATGTCAGGGGTTTATGGAAGATATCCCTCCGTCTGTTTCCAAAACACAGACTTACCTATTGACTACACAAAATATTTTGTGGTTGAGGATATTTTGGGTGGGTGTTTTTCCTGCATGATTTCTTACTTCTTTTTAAAAGGGAGCTGTGCGAAGCAAGCGGAAGGGGAGAAATCTGTGCTGTTAGAGAGAGTGTGATTCAGCTGGAGTTGGGCTGAATTTTTTCCTCTGAATGAAAGCTCCAGGTTTATTCACGAGATTACAAATCCTTAAACGGTTCCATTTTCCTGCCCTCGTGATCATCGCTATTGATTACTGTGTGTTCTTGAACCTATTTTGTGCAGCCCTTGTTTAATATTTAAGAGACATAAGGAGCGGTGTGTTGTAATATTTAAGAGGTTAAATTATTGCAGAGAGATAAAGAAAAGACAGAGCTCCAAATGAGGTGGAGCTTTGGCCCGTTTTATTGATGTGCTACAGTATACATTTAGGGATATACACTGCACCGTAATACAGATCCTTATTTTACAACGTGGTAATATACTGGTTACATCTGAGACCTTTTATCTTTAGTAGAGGTAGTGCCAAGGTGACCGGGGAGGTGATGGCCATCTGACCTGGCGCGTCAACCTGTGTGTCCTCCTGTGCGGGGCACAGCCACACAGCTTGCATCGCGGGTACCACGTTGTTCATGGACGTGCGTCTAATTCAGGGTCTGGGATGATAAACCAGCAGACAACTGGCTTGATGACAAACAATGTGTTTGTCAGGACTGGGTGTGCAACAGTTTGGCCTGCGCCATCCTCACCCGCATATGCCAGTCAAACCAGCAGATCTGCCAATAGGTATTTTTATTTCACGCGGACGCGTCAGCTTTGTATAAGTGGAAAGGAGGTGCCGGGGCCAAAGGGCTGATGCTGATGCTCAGAATAGCAGAACTATGTGCGTATTAATTCGGGATCCATGACTGTGATGCCTTGCAAAGCCACTAGAAATACTTGGACACGGCATGGGACAAGCCAGTTTGATGTACCACCTGGTGTCTGCATGCCTGCCACGTGTGTTTGTGCATACAAATATTTAGTACAGACATCGCGAACGATAATCGAAGATTTTCATCGCTTTTTAAATGCAGCGTGGTTTAGCTGTCCCTCTGTGGGCTGTTCACGCCCTCCGTCACTGGAGTAGGGGGCTGACTGATACATTTATTCATGTTAGTCCTTGGGAATTTGGGGAAAGCGACGACTGTCATTCGACAGAGGGACAACCAAGTAGCTTGAGGACAGATTTTAAATGGTATTTAAGAGACCTGCTTAGTTTTCCGTTGAACTCAGAGGTAATTATGCACCTCGGATTTAAGAAATCTGGTCCTTGGTGGCTTGAGTCAGGTCTGGATTAATGCAGGGAGCTGAGCTTGTATTTCTTATGGCCAAAGCAGGCGCTTCAACCATGGGACAGGCTGTCCTGCGCCTTGACTGTGCTGTGTAGGAGTAAATGACAGATTTTTATGAGATTTATAACGATGGTTTGGCACATTTTTGGGACTGGAGCATATTAAGCATCAACAGAATTGAGCAGGTATCCTGCTCCAGCGCCTGGTACTGGGCACCAGCTGGTCAGTAAACACTCTCTACTGCATCCTTTTCCTGGCAAAATGCTGGCCATAAGCCTCATCATTTGCTGTGGAGTGATGTCAGGTGATCAGAGCGTGATTAAGGGTAAATAATGTGGAACTATAGTTAGGTTTATAACATGAAATCGTGGTGCTTAGGTTAAAGACCCTCAACAGGAGTCCTAAAATGATCAGAAATAAAAATAAAAAAAGTTGATCTGTCTTCTTGCTGCTGTAATAAACTAAGTAAGTGAGCGCAACATGTCTTCTTCCAGCGGAGAAATGAAGGACCCCTGTGGGTTGCTATAACGTTGTGTATCATGGGATGCAACAAATTCTGGGAAAAGGGGCAGGAAAGAATAAGTCCATGCAGAGGTTTGAATTTAGGGATCGGTTCCGCAAGGTGAAGTTTGCCACCTGAGTTATGTTGGTAGCCAGTGATGCCTGGTCCCTACCGCAGATGTTGGAGGTGTTGGGTGCAGCAGCCATAGCGGAAGAACGTGGCCCTGGAGAGACCTCACCGTTTCTCAGGCCAGCGCCTGTCCTTGCATGCAACAACCAGAGATGCCGCACAGATTTAGTGCAGCAGTGGCAGGTTGGAAACCACACCAACTTTTCTTTTCAAGCCCTCGAACCACCTCCTCCCTTTCCCTGGGCAAATCAGTGCAATCTGCTTGGCGTGCGGAACGGTAGGTGCAATTAGACTCCGTGTCATCCAGGGATAGCCGGTGTCCCGTAGGAGCAAAAGAGATTTGCAGTTAGATAGATCCATGCCTAGTGAGTTATTACCACTCCTTAAGGCTGCAAGATCACTTATGAGATAAAAAGTCCATCTCATAAAATGTGCGGATGTGCCTTTAGTGCCACACCTTCCTTCCACAGGCAATGCAAGCCAAGACCGTTATAACTATTCCAGTGACGTGCTAATATATCCTTGGTGTGTACGGGATTATGTAAATGCTCTCCTTTGCTGGATTCAACCTGCAAAGCCCAGGGCGGTGGAGATTTGCAGCCATTTCTCCTGCAGTCAAGCCCCAGTATGAATTGTGCCACTGCCGCTCTTAGGCAAGGCTTGGGCTAGGTTTGGTGCCTCGTGTTGTTTCCTTGCTCTCCCGCAGACGAAGAAACACTGGAGCACTTCAATGAAGCTGTTTGTCCTCATTAAGTTGAAAATGGAAACACACCTTTCCCCCGTTGGCTCGTAACCGGAACGGCACAAGGCTGCAGAGTTTTATTATCTTGGTCTCAACTTAAAATACTCAGAGGTGCTTCTTTAAGAAAGTTTAAGAGAAGTTCTATAAACCATGTCTATATATAATCCCTTTTGTAAGCATCTAGGAAACTGCAGGACGGAAAGGTTGCCTGCCAGACCTCAGAAAGCAAATACTAATTCAGCAGTCTAGTCACTCTGTCAAACATTTAGTGTATCAGGGTTGATTGTTCCCTGGTAGGTATAGCTCTGGTATATCCGCCAGGCCTTTTGTCATGTTAACTGCAACCGATCAATGGATTGAGGTCAGGACTTCTGATGTAGGTGCAAGCTTAGAGGGAAAAAAGTCTCAAAGATTCATTTTTTCTCGTCTGGTAGCACTCCGGTCACTTATTTTTTCTCAGTTAGCCTCTGCTGCTCTAAAGTGGATATTGATCAGTGCTTTAATGCAAACCTGTCAAATTAATTTTGCAGAGCTGGGATATGACTGGCCTAAAATTGCTTCTGCATCTGTTCTCTGCAGCAAGCCTATGAATTTTAATCATGACCAGAATGGGCTGTTGGCTTTTTTTGTTAGAAACTTGAATAGGAAAGGTTTAAACTGTAAATGCCATGAAATGATGCTGTTTTGTTCTTTTCAGAAACTCATGTGGCTGAGGTCAAAGAAATTATTATGTCTGTGCGTTCTTGTCAGATGCTTGGGGAGCTGTGCAGGGTTTTCTTCTTTTGCAAAGCAAAGCAAAGGTATGTAGTGAGCTTGTTAAACATTCCCAGGCCAATGAGCGAACAGCAGGCTTCGTGTCTCCTGCAATGCCAGATGCATTAGTATTAATGCACAATTTCCTCTCCAGCCCCCACTCTATGATCTGATTATTCCTGATAACTTTATCTCACAGGGTGGAGAGAGAGACAAATTGGAGGGACGGCATTTATTTCTTGAGTACAAATTTAAAAGAAATAAATTCAGAGCGTCTCGCACACTATTACAGGGTTAGCGTGGCTGTCACCGAAGAGCAGCGTCCTTACAGACCAGGGGAAATGCAAATGGTTACAGCGGTTTTTCTTCATCACTCAAAGCAGGCGATTCTTCTGCTCTTCATCCATTGAGACCGAGTGTGCAGGTCTCTGTTGTGATGTCAGCGTCGTACAAAGTAAATAACGATTTTTAAGCTTTGCTCTATGCAGACGAGAAGATTTATTCATACAAAGAAAAAAAAAGGTGTCAAGTCTAATCTGCTCTGGAAAATCTGCATCAGGCGGAACCCATCCTTCAAAATCCAAACAGTGGCAGTGACCGTAACAGTTTGATTTTGTGCTGTGTCTTTTGTCAGATGATTTGAAAGCATTCAGAGCATTAATTATTAAGCGTAGCTTGATCTCTAGGAGGTAGTGAAGAGTTTGAAACTCTGATTTTGGAGGGGGGAAAGCTGACACTTGAGGGTTGGAGCAAACCCACGCGGTGCCGGAGCAGCCCGGGAGCGCTCGCAAGGGCAGGTCCTGGATCTCAATTGAAGGAATAGCATCAAACAGCTGACGTCTGAGACCTTACACCTCTCCAGCTATTTCAGAAGACAATTTGTAACTACTGCCAGAAACGTCAGCCAACCGAAAGATCTATGCTTTTCCCTGGTGAAATAACTGGCAAAACTTGTATTAGCCTCAAGAGTGCAGAACTAGAGCAGGAGGGCTGCTCAGGGGAAGTCCTGGTTTGGTCTCCTGCCCCATTCATCTGCTCCCTGGCATCCAGCAGTGCCTGAAATTGTGCCTTGTAAGAGTTTGCTGGTGACCAAACCCTCCATCAATGCAGTTCTCAGGCAGGATGGTTTCATGAAGGCTATCAGCTTTTGGGTTCAGTTCTTCTGTCATTCCTCATCCCTTGACAGTTAACTTAAGGAAATTGCTGTGGTTTTATCTGCAGCCTTGCACCACTCCAGAGCTGTGGCCAGTTCCAGGGCTCAAAAAGGGATATCTGAAGAGCAAGGGTGATGGTGGGAAAAGCGAAAGACCTTTGGCATCCTCATCTGAAAGTGTTTATGAGCAGTCTGCAGCAGCCAATCTCAGTACACGACAACCTCGGGTGAGCCGGGCCAGCCCCAGCAAAGCCCATTGCTGCCAAAGCTGCACCGTTTTCGATGTCCGAGTAGACTTTTCCTCATCTAAGCTTCTGTGTCTCTGCAATCCTCTGCAGGCTGCCAGGTGGACATACCCAATGTCCAGAGGTGGATGTTATGACTAACTGAGTTGCAAACAGATTTTTTTCTCTAGGGACCTTCATCATCTTCTACTTCCATGGTATGGACAGGAAACCAAGAACATTGCTGCTCCCTGATGTGCTTGGAATTGAACCTTGCATTAGATGAGTTGCATGCGCAGATTGCACCCCACCCTCAGCACGTCTCATGTGGTCATCAGGGAGGACAGCTTGCATGGCCCTTGTTGGTTTTATTAGAGAAACTAATAGCATTACTGATTTGGCAGAGGGTGTTCCATTTTGGAATGAATCAAAGTGGAGTTAGATGGTGTCTTTGGTAATACTGGTTCCATAAGCACAAATAGAAGCAGTTCACACGCACTGATTTATAAAACACATTTCAAAAGTAAATGACGTACAAGAAAGCAAAGAGCAAAGGCAGAGTATCACAGCAAAGACAGCAATAACAATCCTCTGAGTAGCTCTAACAGAGTGTTAGGCAGGAAAGGCAATGGGTCTGGACTGACCTGGGCTAGCTGTAATGCAAAGCTCAGGCCATGGAAGAGCACCGCAGAGTTTAGTCAGCCTGGAGCACACTTGCTGACCATGTCCACACTGCCTTAACAAACATTAATTTCATTAAGTCTGATCACCACCATAAAAACTAAAGGCATTTTTTTCTTTTGATTTGCTATTATTCCAGATATAACTCTTCGCCTTAAAGTATTTGGGTTGGGGCTGTCTCAAGATTTCTAGTGGCCTGGGTACAAGCATTGGGCAACCCAATATCTACAATATTTAAGGATGCAGAAGACATGAGGCTTAATTTATCACCTTTTGTAAATTCTGAGACGCTCAGAATAAAGGCACAGTAAGAGCTTATATTTAGGATCATGCTGATGAGTGTCCAGAGCTAAAAAATCTTTGCTTATCCAATGCTGGAACTCAAGCTGTGAGTGTGGTAACACCAGTGCTGCTTTCCAGATACTTGACTCGCTTGAAACATCTGAATGTTTCATTAGCTTTGACTTAAAGTCTAGTTTGAACACAGGCCTCCAGAGGTGAGTCCTCACTAAGCCACACAGATAAAAAGGTGGACAGGAGATGCTAGGGGTCTCCGCTGACTCAGTGGAGGGTCTATCTCGTTGGGGAGCCTGCAGGGAAAACTAGCTGCTTTGAAAGATATGAAAAGCTTTTTGCACATCAAAGAGGAAGATTAAAGGCTGTGATGATGTTCAGGCTCCTTCGATGTTACTGGGAAATTTTCCACGAACTTCCCAGGAGTAGGATTTCAGCCCCAGACTTCAACTTGTTACGGCTAAATAGAGACCGTGACTCACTGTCCGGAATACATGTATCTTCTCTGGCTTTGAAAAATTCGAACAAATAATGGGCTCAGGGTTGTTGGCTGGGAAAAATATCAGAGAAACTTAAGTTCAGATCAAATCCAAGGAACATTTTTCTATTATTTTTATTAAATTGAAGAAAAGAAATATTACAGGTCAAGTCAAGACTGAATATTTTGGTCAATACAAAATGAGATGTTTATTTCAGAACTTATTTAATCTTTAAGAAATCTTTAGGGGTTAGTTGAGAAAGAGACTAAAAATGTGATTTTCAAATGAAAAATGCAGTAGTTTTTTCGAGTAGTTTATTTGGGCTTTTTTTTACTTTGTCTATACGCATGGTGCAGTTTTTCCTGACAACATGAATGATTTTAGTCCCTTCAGTAAAATTATTTTTAGTCAAATATATATATCCCAGCTATAGATTTGACTTATGTCCAAGCAGCAAATGTTCATTTTTTCAGTCTCAGAAGATGAAACTTCATTCCTCTGGCAGCTTCAGCAAGAGGAAGTCTTTAAAAAGGCAGTTGGTTCCAAGAGTGATAAAGGTGGGAATTGCTTAAATTTTTTTTTTATTGGATCTCAAAGGAGTGTATTGGAATTTCCTGTAACAAAGAGATCGGCAGACTACGTTTCTTTCAGGAAATGGATCTTCAATTCTTTAATGGTGCACATCTGTTTTAAGTCTTCTGTCTTTGGCATGCATCTTCAGCTGCCTCATTCGCAGACCTCTGTTGGCTTCTACTGCTTGGTTACATATTGACCCCTGAAAACTCAAAGTTGCTTGAGTCAAACACCAAGCATGCAGAGCCCGAGCACAGTGACATCATCCACACTGTTACCTGAAGCCACAGAAATAAATGGCTTTTCCCCCAAAGCATGGACGCCAGAAGTGATTCGTTGGGGTAGGTGGACTTTGCAAAGAAAAGATGAAGCATTCATGGCCACCAGCGGGTGCCAGACTGCTCTGTCAGAGAGTGAGATTGTGTTGGACAAAGACATGGAGTGGATAGAATATATCGCTGTGAGCCTCCAAAATCCATCTTGGGCTACTTGAGTGAGAGGGAGCACCAAGGATAACTTTATGTTTCTGCACAAAAGTCATCACCTGCTTCTGTAGGACAGGAAAGATGTTAGAGGAGCAGATGCTACTTCCCAGTCAGAAGTGACTTTGCTGTAGCTAGAGGAGGCTTTAAGAGAAACTACAAATTATTTCTTCAGGAACAGGCCTGTTCTGTTTCATAGCCAAAAAGAAAAATGGGTGATACTCTCTGCAAGCAAGCACAAAGTTAGCCATTGCCCTTCAAACCCCAGTGATTTCATCTAGTCGCAGCACTCTAAAATGCAGCAGAGCTAAGACACAGCTCACGCCACTGCTTCAGTGGTGTGCTGCACACACACTGGCACTGATGGATTCGTCTTCTTAGTGGCCAGATCCACGTATTAACTGGCATCGGAGTGGCATTGGAGGCTGTCAGCAGCCCCAGCTACCAGCTTGAAGGATATAATTGTATTGTAAACGCCGTGTGTGGGGGTGATGGATAAGCACATCTCTGCAGTCTGACTGCTAGGATGTACAGGGCAAGCCATCCTCTAATTCGCCACCAAGAGGGTCTCTTGCACTGAACAGCCTCTCTTAAATCAAAGCATTCAATCCCGCTGAAGGTGGGAGTTGGAAGGGGAGAGCTGGAAAAAACAAAGACGATAAAAAAATCAATAGTGCTTCCCTATAAAATAGATTGAGATTTGCGGAATTCATTTCCACTTGACGTCAGAGTTGCCAATTCATCGTATTCATTTAAGGCCAAATTGAAAACTTTTCTTGTAGACTGGTTTGCTGGTCCGCTCAATGGGGGCTTTGGTCACTATTGTATGTAAAGCACTTTTTGAAGTATCCTGTGAGTGTCACAAACAGCAGCTCCAGCTTTCACCTTGTATCACAGTGGTGAGCATACTGTGCTGTGTCCTCCCTCACACAGGTGTCTGCTGGCAATGCTAAGAGGCAGTGAAACACAACCATGCTCCTGCTGACCTTGATTTGCTTCGCTTCGCTCCGCACTCAAAGGCCAACATTGCCCAATGTACTGTACTTCATCTCCTTGGAAGGAGCTGGGTGGTGACCGCGCTGGATCTTGTGTCCAGGAGGACCTACCAGAGGACCAGGCTTCTGCGCTCTTGGGAGGGGTCTGCGAGCCCTGACCTGCTGGCTGTTTACCAAATAATGTTGCAGAACTGCAGTCTGAGCCATTGGGGATTTTCTACCGTTAGCGTTCAATAATACCCTTGTCTTCTGGGGAAGAGGCATACGTGAGTAGGCATGGGGCTCCATCAATCCTACAACATATTCAGGGTCTCTCCATTTCATGTTTTCTAAAGGAAAGCTATTGATGGGCTAAGGTTGTATGTGGTCAAATCTGTGGACATGAGCTTCCGTTGCCCTGCACACGGCAAAGTGTGTGTGAAAGGTTACCAAATGACTGTGGTCCCATTTAACATGGGGAAATTCTTCGCAGCATATAATTTTCTTATCAACAATTTAAACAAAAAAAAATGTATTAGGTAATTTCCATCCCATCATTTAAGCCTAAATTTTCACTCATGGATACTTAAAGTTACAGCTCTAGAAATCCACCCAAAAGCAAAATGACCTGGTTAGCCCTTTCCCTTCAAGTGAAAAATTCCATCCTCCTTCAATGCTCCCTCTAGCGCACAGGTCATAGTGCTTATCAGGCCACATGTATTTTGCACACAGATTGGTAACTTCAACCTTTTTCCATAACACCAGATCTTCTCCGGTCGCACACCAAAGGTGTACATCCACAGTGAACCACTAATCCTTACTTCGATTCTCATAACATTTGTAGTAGAGATTATTCTGCTAGCCCATTAAATATGTTGAGATTTCGAGTTCCAGTTTTGGTCTCATGTACATGAAAAAAAAAGTTATTAATTGTTAGTTTGAAAGGGAAGAGGAAATTTCCATGCTCTCTGAATGTATCTATCAGCTGCCACAAGAAGAGAAGTTCCAGGATTAGCACTTGCACCATCTGAACACTAAGAGTATCATTATACCACAGGTCTTGCACAACCCACAATGGCATAGATGTCGTGGGTTTCACGGACAGCTCTTGGGTGCCATATTACTGGAGAGAGGAAAAAATACCGCCATCCTGAAGGTGACCCTGCTCATGTCCCTATCCCTCCTCCGGGCTGGGGCAGAGAGACAATGCAATGGCACAGTGTAGGCTCTCAGGGGGCAGACAGGGTCGAAGCGAGCAGAAGGATGTGCTGCCACTGAGTGAAGGCTAGTGCAGAGCCACTCAGTCCAGGTCAAAGCTCAAAGCCACCGTGCGGGTACTGGTACCAGCACGTGGGTGTTGTGGTTCGGTATCAGGTGCACTCATAGTCATGGCGTTAATGTAGTCCTCATCTATGACCCATCATTGTACAGCTAATGACCCTGCTGCAGAATGGGATTTGTTCTCTGTGACCTGGGGAAAGTGAAGGAAAGGAGTGTAAAATTCATCTTTTTTTTTTCTGTTGTAGGAGAATAGAGAGTTTTTATCAAAGTTTATCCTTGTGGCTCTGCTGGGAAGATGCTAAATAACATGCATTCTCTCCGGAAGAAGACAGAATTTGTAGTGTCCCCAGCTGCACATTCCTCGAAGACTTTCAAATGCTGAACATCTTTGCAAGAAACCCCAGAAACTGTGGCCATTCATGCCAAAACAGGAGTCAAAGGTTAAAAAAGGTAAGGGGGTGGATTTTAGCCCATGCACGTCCTTTGCTGTCTAAGGAGGGAGAGGTTCTGAGAGGTTTCATCTCTTAGGTTATGTCTACATTAATCAAGAAAACAACCCTCAGGCACTGACCTCAGATTGTCTACACTGCTCAATTGCAGCAGAGATCCCAAGAAGTAGAAAATCTCTCCCTAGCCAAGGACTCCTGCCCCACCAGGTACAATGCACAGAAGAGGACCAAAGGTCTTACTTAGAGACCTTAGAGAACTTAGAGAGGAGTCTGCAGACCCCAGGTCTCCAGCACAGTGCTGGAGTTATGTTCTATCTGGGACTTGATGGGGACTACGTGAGGTTGAGATTTTTAAGCTCTGGGGTGTAAGACTGATGTTTCTGCTACCCAGTGGGTATCTCCTAGAAATCCTCCTTCAACTCCAGGGCTTTTAACTACAGGGATGGATGAGCCAGTAGGAAAGCAAGAGACAGCTTAAATCTCCTTGTGATATCCTGAAACCACATGAAAGGTCTCCCCAAATCTTGAAGGCAAGCTGCAAAACCATCGTCTTCAGGATATTCACTGCAGAGATGTCAGGTATTTAACCAACCGCAAATGGATATGGTTCGGGATATAAACGTCGCTGAGACTGTAAAAGGGAGGCTTACGGGCAAATGACCACCTTAGTAACAGGCAAAATCTCTGTCATGTCTACAAGAGAGTTAACTTTGGCTCGTGCGGCTTAGTCGTTTCATTGTTGAGAGTGAATCTCAATTTGACCTCCTGGAATTGAATATTCACTTTAGCCTAGATTTGCAAAGCTATTTGTTAATGCGCACATACAGGGCTGTTTTCTCCAGGGTTTTAAAGAAAAAACTCATTTCAATGTAAAATTCACAGGATCAAATTGAAATTTATTTTGAGAAGAGTTAACATTACTGATTTTCAGGCTCAGACAATCACTTCCATGTCAGATTGTAATTACACCTTTTTGTGTGCATCAGCTGCATGCGTGGTATGGAAAAAACTGTAAGATAATGCTGTTTCTTTCAGCTACAGAAAGGACCTTTGTACTGTCCTTCCCTGGAAATCTCCCCCACTGAAAGGGAAAAAGTGATTTATTTCAATCAGTCTGCCGGTATGAGCTAACGTGTTAATTCCAGAAAGATATTTGTCTTACCCAGAGTTTTGTTTGATTTTTACTCTCAATAGTCTTCAAGGTGTCTGCGTAGCATTTTCTTTTCCCTGCAGCAGTTTTCACTCCCATAAAAGTCTTGCTTCTGTTAAATGGCAACATTAAAATATTGCAGTGCTGACCTTAATGGTTTACAACATTCAGCTAAAGAGCTCAAGTCTCTAAAACAAGGGTAAAACACACAGTAAAATCTAAAGAGAATTAAAGCCTCAGAAGACTGACAACTGTGATGTAATTTCAACCCTTTTTTGTACCTTCGTAATGTCCTATGCAGCCACACGGGTGCAGTGGGTTAGAGGATTGCAAGAGCCCGGTAAAGTCATGCAGGACTGGGGCAGGCAGGGATTTGGCCTCGGAGAAGATCCCATCACTGACCGACAGCAGCAGGCTATGGAAGTGCAAGCGGATTTCACACTGGTGGAGCATCTCTACGCTTCTGTGCAGAGCTGAGCGCAAAGCATCGCTGAATCGGGAAGGGCAATGTCCTCTGCTCACTTCGCCCTGGTGTACAAGGCTGCGTAAGTTGCAGGAAAATGGAGAACTAAATATCGTAGCTTTAATGTTATTTAATATTTTATTAGGTTAAATGGACACACATTTTGTACTTTGTAAGATACTCAGCAGAGACTGGCTATTTTGGCACAGCATTTAAAGAAGATGACGGTGGGGCTCATATCAAGATTTTGCCAATGGCAAGATATTCCCAGTAATCAAGAGGTTATTTTTTGTCAAGGAACACCAGCAGTAGCAGGAAAAAGCAGCTTGTCATTGAAACGTATTGCCATTGTGGTGTTACACACCCCAAGAGGGATGCTCCCTAGCTGCTTCCCCAAAATCTGGCAGAAGAATCTGCGCTGTCCAGCCACATAGAGCAATCTGTGAAGCCATCAGCTATCCCGTGTGTGGAGAGAGAGCTCAGGGCCCCATTAGGGAACGCTGGGGAGACAAAATACCAAGTGATTACATGGCCATAGGCATGCTAGAGAAGATATGTGAGCCCACACCCCAGAAGGCTGAAATCCTCCAAACACTAGTTTGTTGCTGCAGAAATTGTTAGAAATAGTCCAGAATCATTTAGAATCATAGAATCATAGAATCATAGAATCATAGAATCATAGAAT